>CM053514.1:73644200-73771323 GCA_028627145.1 Eidolon dupreanum
CGCCCCCCTTTTCCTCAGGCGCCTCTACCCCCCAGCGCCCCTCATTCCCTCAGGCGTCCCTCCCCCAACGCCTCCCTTTTCCTCAGGCGCCTCTACCCCAGCGCCCCTCATTCCCTCAGGCGGCCCTTCCCGCCCTGCCCCCGCCCGGCCCCCACTCACCGAGAAGCCCCGGGAGCAGCCGGGCGCGGGATGCAGGTGCGGGAGCGGCGGGCGGGCGCGGCGGCAGCAGCAGCAGCAGCAGCAGCGCGAGCGGCGGCGGCCCCATGTCGGCGGCGCTCAGTCCATGGCGGCCGCTCCTCCCCGCGCTCCGCGCCGCCGCGGCTTCAGCACCGGACAGCGCCGCCGGCCCCGCCCTGGCCCCGCCCCCGAAACGCCCCCAGCACTCCAGAGTCCGCCCCCGCCGAGCGCCCGCCCGCAGGCCACGCCCAAGCCACGCCCCGGACCCGCCCCTGAGCGGCCCCGCGCGGGGGACAGCGTCGTGTGCATCGCGCGCTGGCGACCCCCTTGTATGTCCGCCCTGCCAAGTGCGGGCGCCCAGCCTCCGCTCTTCACCTTCCGTCCGCCCCACCCCCTCCTCCCACCCTCGCCCCTGCCTAACCTGCGGGCGCGAGCGACTGGTCCAGGGTCGCAGTGCCAGCCCTCGGATGCGCCCGAAGGCACTCCGGGGCGTCAGCCGCACCCTTGGCCTGGGACGGAAGGGCGAACCTTCTCTGCTCGGACCCTGGGCAGGCTATCATCAGCGCTGCCCCTGCGTGGTTGCCCGCGTGGGCGTAGAGCAGGCAGTGTTGGGGATCCCTGGACAGGGGCCAGGAGCTTCAGCTGTGCGGGGCCTGGCAGTGTGCTTGTGAGTGTGTGTACGTGTGTGGTCCTCAGACTGGAAAGGGGAGGCTGTGAGAGCCTAGTTTGGAAGATCCGCTGGGAATGGTGGCTGCACACCGGAAGCCCCTCCTGAACTCTGAGCCCCTGCCAGGGCGTCAGTTTCGGGGAGCGGGGGGGAAGGTAAGGGGAGGCTGAGGTGGTATCTGTCTGGAGTCCTTCTCTCCTCCCTGTAGCCTGGCTCTGCGCTGGCGACTGTCTGAGGGCCCAAAGAGGGACTCTGGGGACCTTGTGTACCCCCAGGAGACTACTTCCTAAAAACCTAGGTGTAGCTGGAGGTTTCCTGGGGAGTGTTAGGCTTCAGAGGGGATCCTGTGTGAGACAATGTGTGTGAGCTGTGTGCATGCGAGATGTGTGTCCCTCACATGCTAATCCAGGCCCACTCCATCCATCATCTTCATGGTCATCCTGTGCGGCCCCACCTGGGGGCCCCAATCCACAGCCTGCTCCATTTGGCAGTGGCCTAAGCCTCCTCTGACCCCTGAGGGTCCCTCTCCCCAAGGTCAGCTGTCATTCCCACTGCCTATTCCTGACATCCTTGCGACTCTTCCTTACTGCCTGGCCCTCATGCCAGCCTCCCCATGGCCATTCCCTCCAGGCCCCTTACCAGCCAGAGCAGGCTGGCCTATGCAGACTTTGGAGTTGCGGGTGACGGTGGGGAAGTTATGGCTCAGCCCAGCCCACCTACAGTCAAAATTGAATACTGGGCCTCACTGTCCCACAGTTCCCCTCACTGCTGATGCCCTGTATTCCCAGAGAGCCACTGCTCTCCCTGAGAAGTCCCTCCTTCTCCCCGCCCTGCCCAACACCCTCCATCCTTGTGCCCAAGTTCCTCCTTCTATTTCAGCCTGTAAGCCTCTGGATGAGGAGTCTTATGTTTGACACAAGGCCCAGGGGACCACTCCCAGAGAACGTGTTCTCCCTGCAGCGACCCCACCCCGACCCCTAGGACAGAGCAGCAATCGCCACAGACAATCGCACAATGTTCGCTCCTGCTGCTTCAGGTACAAACCCTCCAAATGTGTCTGTCCATCAAGATGGGCCACCAGGTAAAGGTGTGGGCTTCCATGAGGCCAGACAGATGCTGTCCTGAAATGTGGGTCACAGCGGAGAAGGGCTCACAGTGGTAGGAGCTGAGGACTGTCCACTGGTCCCTGATGCCTCACCCATCTGCATGTGTCTCCCTGCCTCCCATGTAGCCTTGTTTTGCACAGGCTGCCGGACACCTCTCAGTGGCTACTCTGACAGGCCTCCTGGACTGTATAGGTCACCTGGCCTCAGATGTCGTTGCTAATAAACAGTCATCTGCGGTGAACTGTGGGAGAGATGCCTACTTTATAAATCACCAGCTAGGCGCCAGACGTGACCACAGTGACAGACAGGCGCCATGATTATCCCCACTCTGCAGGTGAGGGGACAATTTGAGATTCAAACCATCTTCTCAAGATCTCGAGGCCACCAAGTGGTGGCACCAGTGTTCAAATCCACAGCAGTCTTGCCCCAGGGCCAAACAACCTGCCATCGTCACCCTTTCAAGTTCACCATGCAATGAATTCTTGGGAGAACTCAGGCAGCCGGTGCTTGTGAGAGCACCTAGACTTCTCCAGAGCAGGTGGTCAGCCAGCTCAGTCAACATGCCACCCGGTTATTTAGGGTGCTGACGCCAGAGGTGTCTGGGGTTTGGCATCATGAGAGGCTTCACGTTTAAATCAGTAGTTTACTTAGAGTCAGAAGAGAAGAGAGAAGACCTGAAGCAATGTGCAATAATCCTCACCAAAATTTAAACTTAGCTAGCTCAAAGTCACATTCTCCCAACAAGCTGGCTAGTCAATCTGTTTCTGGAAGACATTTCCTCTCCCATGATGCTTTCTCAGAATGTTCTAGATGGACGAGTGGCACATGGCATCCTGGTTGAAAGTCTGCTGGCGCCGTAGCAGGAAAAGACCAAACCAGAACCCTAGGCGCTCTGGGCACTCACCCGCACCACAGGCTTCTCCCTAAGTTGTCAGCTGATGCGCACTAGCTGAGGCCCCCGGCCTCCTGGCCTCCTGTCAGTGCTTTGACCAGTTCCGCTCGGGGCCAGCAGGGAGCCACGTGTATCAGCTCATGTCTCCTTGGGCCACTTCGGATTAGAGGAACTGTGTTACCATTCAGAGGTCAGAACTGGCGTCCCCAAGTGAGACTTTGTGCATCTGCAACAAGAATGCCTCCTCATTTACAATCTGTATTTCAGCCCAAGATCCTGGAGAGCCCAACGAGCCTGAGTTAATTAAACCGCAGTCCCCTTTGGAGAGGCAAGTATGTCTCTGACCAAATGGCACAGAGCCAAGACCACAAAGACAATGGATTGAAGTCCTGAATCAGAACCCAAATGTTTACTGGCAGAGTCAAACCAACTCAGCTTTGCATCCGATTAGGACACTAATTCCCATCGGGCGACATTTGAGAATCAGGTTACTTTGGTGACAGGGTAGGGAAGAAATCTCGATTTGAATACCATGCACTCTCAGTCCCCATTTTAAAACATTAATTCTGCCCGGAGTGCCATCTTGGTGACCATGCCACACGTAACTGATCAGTGGGCAAGTTCCCTTACACAGCTACCACCTGCTCCGCAAAACACTATGGCACACAACAGGGTGTCAACAAACATTCTCCGAAATAAGGAAGGAGCAAATATTTGCTCTTACCTCCTACACTTCAGGTGCTTCACATCTGGGCCTTGCTGATGTCAGAGGAGGAGTATCCAGATTTTAGAAGAGTGTGATCAGCAGGTTTACATAACTTGCCGGAGCCTCACAGCTATGGAAGGTTAAATCATGTGAAGCCTGATTTAATCTCGAAGCCACACCAGAACCAAGATGCTCCTGGCATGACTTTCAAAGATGGGCCATGTCAAAGGGCCACAAGAACAAACTTGAAGTGGTTCCTAACGGCCAATGATGGAAAAGTGCATATTTTATGTACCAACTGTGGTAGATTAAAATTTATCAAACATATAAAAATGTATTTGCCCATGATACTAAAAAAGCTTTGATAAATAATCTTTAGAGACTGGTAGGGTACCAATTCACTCTTCTAAAAATTGGTAAAGGAGTCATTTTTCCTGACTTTTCTGCATAAATATTTCAGGGTAACCAAATGGCTTTTGAAGGAAAGTTCTTTGCACAAAAAAATCCTGGTTTGTGCAAAAATAATAGATTTAGTAAATTACCACCCTGCAACTCCTAGTGAGATATCAGATCAAGACAAGGATAATTACTGATAACTAAAAGTGGGGCAGGCGTCATCAACACGGCAGAATGTTTTCTGCTGCCTTCCCCGAGTAGAACGCCGATTTTGACATCATCCACAGAAAAGGGAGCCTTTGCGGAAGGCCTGGAGTCTAGCAGGGACATTCCAGCAGGGGGGGTTGCCTCCCTGCAGAGGGGCCCTCGTGCTGTTAGCTGGGAGACCCCACTTCTAAACTGCGTGACGACAAACAGGAAGGTCCTTGTGAGTGGGTAGGCAGGAGGTGTGGACTAGATTAGAAAGGTAACACCAGTTTATTCTCCCACCGTTCTGGAGGCCCAGATCTGGAACCTGGACAAAGCACGGT
Organism: Eidolon dupreanum; assembly: GCA_028627145.1. Classification (NCBI taxonomy): domain Eukaryota; kingdom Metazoa; phylum Chordata; class Mammalia; order Chiroptera; family Pteropodidae; genus Eidolon; species Eidolon dupreanum. The sequence continues at coordinate 73,648,675 of CM053514.1, forward strand.
GACTTCTCACTGGGGCGCTTCCCTGAGGCCTCTGGCCACTGTCCTGGGCTTGCTTTGATGGTCCCGGCTGACCGAGCCCTGGCTGCCCACCTGCTGTGGCACGCCACGTCCAGGACCCCGACTCTGGGGCAAGCAGAAGGCTCCCTGGCCTGCAGTCTTCACGATCATTGCATCCACTGGTCTCATGCTCACTTGCCACCAGCTGGTCCTGCTTTTCAGGGTCCTGTAACCCAGCGGTCCCCAACCTTTTTGGCACCAGGGACCAGTGCTCTTACGAGAGTCTAACGCCTGATGATCCGAGGCGGCGCTGAGGTGGTGACACCAACACTGCGGAGTGGCTGCAAATACAGATGAAGCTTCGCTCGCCCACAGCTTACCTCCTGCTGTGCGGCCCGGGTCCTCCTAGGCCACGGACCAGGGCCAGTTCATGGCCCAGGGGTTGGGGACCCCTGCTGTAAGCCCATGGCCAACAGAGTCCAGTTCCATAACAGCTTGTCCTACTGTCAGCTGGGGAGCCACCCCTGGCCTGCTCCGTGATGCTGGTGGCCTGTCTCCAAGGCAGACTTCTGGCTTAGTGGGTGGTGTGCTCCCGTGGAACACAGCCTTGTGGTGGATTTGTGGTTGCACGTGCTGTCCATGCCGGCACACCCGCCCGTGAGCCCCCTCCAGGGTCTGCACGGCAGTTCCAGCATTTTCACTTCATGTGGCCACTGCCTCTTCCTGCTTTCCCTCTTCTGCTGTGTAAACTTCTCACTACTAAGCACAGGATACTTAAAACATGCGAGGCAGAGAGCTGAGCAGTAAGGAGGACAGGGTCCTCTCCTTACCCTTGCAGAAGCTTCGTGCCCTCCCGCCCGCAATCGGGGTTCTGGGTGTTCCTCTTTCCCTGGTTACTGAGCGCATGAGCACACTGGTCTTCAGTTTTGCATGTTTTTGAACTTCATGTACGTGAAGTCACACCACTCTGTGACCTTTTCTCCTCACCGTCATGCTCTCGAGTGACTGTCGCCCCTTCCTGGTAAAGCGGAGGTGTGGGCACCCACGCCCCGCTCAGCCTCCCACTGAAGGGAACTTGACTGGCTTCCACTCCTTGGAGAAACGAAGGCCCTAAAGCCCTGGCCTTTCTCCACTGTCTTGCTTGGGGGCTGAGGACGGAATGAGCACAGACTAAGACACTCACTTCCTTTCTGTCACAAGTGGCCTCCCAGGCCTGGGGATGCTGATCAGCCACGACTGAGACCCTGTGGCCAGCAGGGACCAGGGGTGAATGTGAAGACTTCCTGGAAACCGAGCGGGCAAGATGGGGTCCGGACAGTGCCGCCAGGAAACCGGGGCCAGTCCTCTGACGGCGCCAGGGCAGCCTTGGAAAGGACGGTAAAATGGGGTTCGGCCTCGGGCTGCATGACTTGATTCTGTGTTGCCCACATTTATATAGCCACAGGGCCCGTCTCAACCCCCAGGGAAGCAGCAGCAAGACACCCAAAGAGGAGGAGCCGGGACCCCGTGCGGCCCTTCCCACCCTGCACTGCTGTGCCCTCTGCTCCCGGGAGCAGACAGGCACAGCCCAGAATCCAACCCCTGTCCCTAAGGGTGAGAACTCAGGCTGGTGTTTTCAAATGAAGTATGCAAACAGATGTTGCCATTGCTTTATTACTCAGTTTGCAGGCAGCATTATAGATAAAAGTCATGTTTAAAACAACCAGGTTTGCTAGAAAGCTTTTTCTTTGCACTGTGGATTCCTGGACCACTGATATCATTAAATATATTATTTTGCAGGCACAAGGCAAGCTTCCTACTCATACCTCTCTCAAATAAATCCCACCCCTTCTCTACTATGGGTTATTAACATTAAAATTAACACTAGGAAAATACACATTCATTTAATTTTCCGTAAGTCCTTTTCCTCTATTTTTACATGACCAGAGATGCTGGCTTGGTTATGAATTCAGAAAAGCTCCCAAAGTTCTTGATGATGACTCGTAGAGAAATCTGAAATACAAGGAGAGAAGTAATCAGCTACAGAAATCGGTGACCAAATCACCTAAATGTGCATCTTTATAAAATAAATCTAAAAGTGTCTGCAACCAAACACACTTTAAAAGAAAGTTGAAATAATCAGTAACTATTTCACTAACTGTGCCTCATACGTAAATTGGAAAAAGGATCCCTATCACAAGTCATCGCAGCAGATACAGGACACGTGAGTGACAGAGCTGTCATCACAGTCCCCCATGGCCAACAACAGTTCAGGAGACCCCAAGGAACGCTTTGCACAGGTAAAACACCACTGCTCAATAAAACGTGCTCACCTGGCCAAGCTCTCTACAGGTGGGCTTCTTCACTAGGCAGTTCTCTAACTTATGAGGCCCTAAACCACTACTCACACACACAGCAGAGTTAACCATGGCACGAGCACGTCCCCTTCCAGCACCACATCCTGAGCTTTTGTCCCTCCTACACAAGAACACGGACAAAAGGACAACTTACCCTCAAGACACACTATTAGGACACCCACTGCCTCAATCACCTGAGACCTTCGGTAACCTCCCTCGCACCTGCCCCCAGGTGACACTTGCCCCTCCCCTGCCCCACAGAGCCAGAAGTGGGCTGAGCCCACTGAGTCCTTTCCCTCCTAGAACCTTCTCCTAACTCTCGTGCAGCGGTCTACTCTACATCAAGAGCCCTCACCAGGCAGCCCTCACACAAGCCAGGTGCCACCTGCCCACTCTTTGAGACTTACAGACACACATTTACACGTGCGTGCCCACTCCACTCCCCTTCCTTCTCATCGCCTGCCCAGTAATTCCATAGGGCCCCAAGCACCACCCTCAGAGTATGCGAGCCTGCTAACCTCTAAATTCCAGCCTGGACACAAATACCAATTTTGCCCCAAATGACATCTTGTCAGCAAGTGCCCCCGTTTGTCCTGCTCGTTGAAGAGACGGCCTAGCACATGGTCCAGGAAAGCCCTGTCTTGTGTCAATACAGCACACGTACAGCTAAACTTCCTAGCAGCTATGTTAAAAGAGATGAAAAAAATCAGGTGAAATTCATCTGAATGTTTTATTTAACCCAATATACCCAAAATATAGCAACCTGTAATCAATATAAAAATACTATTCTCAAATTTTGTGATCTTTTTTCCATACTATCTTCAGAAACTGGTATGTACTTTATACTTAGGCCATATCTCTATTCAGATTCACATCTCAGCTGCTTAATTTCCACACGTGAGAAGTGGGCTAGTGTAGGGGCCGGAATGAATCCAGACACATTTAAAATTTTTCTCTTTATCTTTGGAGTTCAGGAATTTTATTCAGACTCACTTAGGTGTGATTTTCCCCCCATCAATACCATTGAGAATTTAGTAAAAGAATCTTTAAAATTTCAACTGTCTTCAGCTGTGAAATATCCTACCCTTGTTTGTTCAACTGCTGCCTCTCTTGGGTCTGTTCTTCCTGGCCTGCCTCATCCCCACGATTTCTCGTCATCAGTACCTATTCTGCGTTCTGAGATATCCCTCCACCACCTGAATCTGGTTCTCAACAGTGACATCTTTCCAGTGCGTTGACTATTTTTTTCTTTCGCCTATAACACCTCGTCTTCCTAGGTGGTCTCCCATCCAAGTACTAACCAGGCCCGATCCTGCTTCATTGGTGACGTTTTTAATCCAAGGGGTTTAGTTCTACATCACCCTTTTGAGGCTACGATTGACTTTTCCCTTAGAGACTTGTTATTAATCGCCTGGCTGGCCCACCACTGCTCCCTTATCAGCGGTTGTTCTGTCTCCTGGGCCACCCCAGCGTGCGGCTGTTTTTGCCTATGCCGTATAGACACGCAGGTGGATGCAAAGATGGTGGATGGTGAGAGCTCAAGGCCTGTGGAAGCTGCAGCCAGAGCAGTGAGCCTCCGAAGGAAACACCAGAAGACTCCCGATGACCCCGCAGCTCTCCCAGCCTGGGGACGGAAAAGACATCACCCGCCTGGGTCAGCTCTGTAGGAAGCAGAGGGAGCAGGACACTCACGAGGGCCAGCGTCTCTGGTCCTCAGTGGGCCAAGGTATCAGCCAGACCCCTGGTGGCCAGAGAGGAAAGCACTCTTACCACACCCCAGGAGGACGCAGGACACCAACACTCCAGGATCTAACATTATTTTTAATTACTTAAAAATATCATCTCCTCAAATGAGCATGCATTTAAAAATACTTAAGAGAAGAACATTAGGTTACCTGGGCAACGGTACTTATTAACCATAATTAGCCGCTCAGGCTGACCCGAGTCTGGACGAGCAAGGGTAATGGCGGATCAGCATCGCCTCTGAAGCAAGTGCCGTGCCGGCACCCGCGGGCTGCTGGGTGCCCGATGCTCTCCTCTCACAGGCAAGGGGACTGGGGCCGAGAGTGGGCAGCGACCCGCCCGGCTGGGTTCTGACCACCCGCAGGGCCTTCGACTAAGGACACCCAGCTATATTCTGAAGTTATTCACGCTCTGTTACCTGGGGGAAGGGTTCAATACACTATGCAGACCAAAGAAGTATTAAAGGACAAAATGGATGAAACAGCTGGAAAGGACAGTGGCAAACCTTAGACAAATGAAACCCCCTGGGCCAGGTTTCTCCTTGTGTGTGACAAGACCTTTGAACCTGGTGAGGTTTGCCCACCTGAGAGCTAAAGGTCTCTGAACACAGGTCAGGGGTGGAGTCTCCACGTCCACCCCTGCTGCCTAGGGCAGGCTGCGTCCATGTGATGGAGCAAAGCCAACACAGCCGCAGCCGAAACGCAGACAGGATCGATCTTCTGAGGAAAATAGTAAGATGAACAATGTATGTTTTTATTGAAGCGTGGCATCATTTATGCATAGTTTTTAACTATTCACACCAAGGTCCACTGGGTACTGATGATGACAGAGGCATGCTTCTAAATGAGCTGTAAAAAGCATCCAGTCCCAAATCCACTTTTAAAAAAAGACTATTAAAATTACATACAACAGGAAAAAATGCTATTATTGATCAATATTTGATAACAGAAAGGAGTTCACTTTTTCAGGGAGTGCTCCTTCCCTTCAAGTTCTAATAGCAAGGCTTAACATTGGGGAACACACAGAACACCATTCAAGTGGCCTACATAGAGACGTAATTAATATTGGCAAGTAATTTGCTTGTAATATGATTACAGTTCACTTACTCAGTGGGAAAAATTCATCATATAACACAAACCATAAGAAATATTTATACTTCTATAATCTCTAATCGCAAACGTATTGCTGTTTTTGCACTATTTATGAAAGTAATAAATATAACATGCTTGACATTTAAAGGCACCAGCGCACTGGCAAATGCATGCTGCTCGTCCTGAGAAAATATGGCCAGTTTACAGTGCGCTATACTGGGTGAAGCAATTAAAGTGCAATGAGAAGCATTTTTTTATTTAGCACCCAACAGACCAGTTAACAAAGTGCTAACCCTGCTGGAGAGATAACTAGTATGTTCATTAAGGAAACGCTCACTTCTAAACTGATGCCTAAAATATTAATCGGACCAAGGGGTTCCAAAGACCTAAAGATGTTGATTTGCCCTAATGTCTCTATTCCAACATTAAATCGATATTTCAAAATATAGTCTTAAATCTTATTGTTTGTCTTCCATTAGATTGATTTTTTTTTCAGTTTCATCAATTTTTCAGATGGATTTTTTTCTTAGACACCATTTTTTCCATGGTGTGTTTCTTGCATATTTAAGAAGCCAGTGTTTCCCTATCCATTCATTTTTTGGATGTTTCCTTTTTAAAGGAAAAACTCTTTTTTGTCACCTATGCATCAGCTTAGCAGAGAAGGTGGCACATAGCTGTAGAAACAATGGAGAAGCATGTATTACATGCCCTGTTTAAATTCTGTTAGTAACAGGTGTAGGGGCTTCCTCCTCCCAGTTCTGATGCCTTCAGGGCACGTGGGCTCCCCAGTGCCAGGTGCCCAGGGGGCCTGCCTTCTCCAGGACACCCCAGGCCGCTGCCGCCACCAGGCTCCACACGGTGGCTGTCCTGCTGGCAGCTGCCTGACCCAGGAAGGACGCAGCAGAGGGCTCCAGCTTAGTTCCCCTAACTTCCCCCGTTCCGCCGTGCAGACAGGCTCTCCTGCCCCCTGGAGACTGGACTTCCATAGCGTCCTACCAGAGACCTCAGACTTCATCCAGGAAGCCAGGTCTCGGCCTGGGCGTGCGTCCACCCTAGCGGTGGGGTTGCTCCTCTCGTCCGCACTCCTCTACGCCTAAGAGTGCGCTTTAACCCCACTGGCCAATAATCCATTACACTGACACCCTGATAAGAATTCCTAACATTGAGCTTTCCCTGCCTCCGTCACCAACAGAAAAAGACCAAAGGAGGCTGGTGCAGTTGTCTTAATATCCAACAAAATGAACTTTACAGGGAAGGAATTACTAGAGAAGAAGAGAGATCCTTCTTAAAAATGAAAGAGTCAATTCATCAAGGAGATATAGCAGTTCTAAATTCATATGCACCTAATATCTCGTTGACAAAATATATAAAGCAAAACCTGTCTATAAGAAATGGCCAGATCCAGCAGGCAGAAAATCAATGAAGATACAGCTGAACTCAATAGCACCATCAATCAACTGGATGGAATGGACACCCAATGGACCACTTCATCCAGCAACAGCAGTACACACATTTTCCTTAAATTAACATGGAAGATTCACTATGACAGACCACATTCTGGACCATAAAACACAGCTCAACAAATTTAGAAGAATAGAGATCACACAATGTCTGCTCTTAGACCACAATGGACTTAAACTAGAAAGCAGTAACAGAAAGATAACAGGAAAATCTGAAAGTGTGTGGAGATTACACAATACACTTCTAAACAACACATGGGTCAAAGAAGAAATCTCAAGAGAAATTTTAAAATACTTTGAACTAAACAAAAATGAAAACACAACTTATCAAAATTTGTGGGATGCAGTAAGGCGGTGCCTTGGGTATAATTTACAGCAGTAAACACATATTTTCGAAAAGAATAAAAGATCTAAAATAAATAATCTAAGCTCCCATCTTAGAAACTAAAAAAGAAGAGCAAATTAAATCTAAAGCAGGCAAAAGAAAAATAATAAAAATTAGAGCAGAAATCAAAAACTCGGAAAACAGGAAATCCAATAATGTATAAAAAAATTATACACCATGACCAAGTGGGATTTATCCCAGGTATGTAAGGCTGGTTCGACATCTGAAAATGAGTTAATATAATCCATCACATCAATAGGCTAAAGAAGAAAAATCATATAATATCGACAGATGCAAAAAAACTTTTGCTAAAAATCCAATACCCATTTATAATAAAAACCTTCATGAACTTGGAATAGAGGAAAACTCAACTTGATAAAGAATATCTACAAAAAACCTTGAGAAAGTAGAAGCAAGGTGAGGGTGCTCCCCTCCCCACTCTGTACTAAAAGTCCCAGCTTCTGCAATAAGACAAGAAAAGGAAAGAAAAAGTGTACAGACTGAGAAGGAAGAAACGAAACTCTTTATTCACTAGTTAGCAATTTAGGATTTTGAAAGCCTTTCTCCAGAGGAGAAAGTTGCTAGTTTCCCGTCATATATAAATCTAATTACCCAGTTGAGAACGCTGTAACACTTAACCTTATGAAGTTCAGAAACAGCAGGAAAAACAATCTTTTGTGCCTGGTCTGAGAGTCAAAAACAATTCATCACAGCATGGAAGGAAATTGTACAGTATGTCAAATACAGTATACAGCAGCAAAACACACGGCTGGAGAAGCAGCTTAGGACACATTCCTAGGCAGCAGTCCCCGTGGCAGCCACGGCCACCCAGAAAGTTGACACGTTCTTCCTCAGTCTCTGGGGGGGCCTTTCCCATCCCCAGTGTGAACTTGTGGGTGGGGTAATTTTATCTTAGGAATGCCCAGGGTTTCAAAAACATAGCAAACCATCAGAAATGATCTGTCTAATTTTAAAACCATATAAAATAAGTTTGTATGCCCTTACTTTTCTAGAGCAGAATTTTGCAAATGAGTTTTGTTTTTGAAGACAAAAATAGAAGTAAATTAAACATATGTTCAAGCAGTTTTGCCAACAGAAATGTTTGTCCTTACAATCCTCAATTTTCAAATGACCTGGCTGCAGTAGCAGAAACTAAAATGTGATCTAAATACACCTAAGGAATAACTAGTGGTTTTCAGATAATCACAGTTGGAGTATAACCAGTACTTTACCTCTCCATGCTATCCTCTTCCAAAGTGATCTCCATGAATGTCTTTAGCTTTCTGTGAACCGTGGCAGCAACATCCTTCACTTTCGAACTTCTATGTTTACCTATGGGAAAATTATATTAAAGACAGAAAAAAGATTTTAATACTAGCACACAAAAACAAACGTACTGTGCCATCAATGCAGGCGATGTTGATACAAGTGAGCCTCCCCGTTATTCTCTCTGAGTTACCCACTTAGTGACCTGTGGACAGTAACTGTCCCCTTCACAGGGATGTGAGAGGATCAAACAAACAGTGATGAAAGCACCTCTCAGCTCGGAGGCAGAGTTTTAGTGACCATGACCCCATGAGTTCTGTCCATGCCATCAGAGACCACGGCACCTGCGCCTCCATCAGAAATGACAGGTACTACATTTCAGAGTCACCATCTGCCTGGCAAATATTTAACTACTTATGAAGTACTATGAGCTCATCAGAAACCCAACCTCCAGCCTCCCACCCTCCACATAAAGAACGTCCCCTCGTCCTGAGGACAGTCCCTTAGGGAAGTCTTTTCTGATACATAGCAAACTAGTTTCAAAGTATTATCATGAGACGACAGACATATGCATCCAGGCTTACAGGGAGAGCTTCTTTTGATGGGGGTCCTCTCTCTATGTATAAAATACTACCTTAGAAAATAATTTCAACATTGTTAAGACTGAACAAGAAGTAATAAAGTTAACAGTAGCCTATTTGCAGGACGTTATTTGTCTTTTACACTGAAGTAAGCATTTTATAAGTATCTCCCATTATTTTTCAACTGGCTGGGATATTCACAATAGTCAAGGTTGGGGGTTAAGCGACACAGCAGATGAATTAAATATCAACATCAAAACATATCATCATGAGCAAAGATACATTCAGATCTTTAAATATAAGTAAAACATGACAAATCAATAGAAATTCATTTATGAGGCACAGCAAGAGATACGCAGAGGGTCCAGTGGGGAACGGTGACGGGACAGGAAGTGCATTACGAAGCATGGGCTAGTCGGTATACTGGCCAGTACGGGGTCAGCTGCATAGGGTGAGCCCGGCCAACAGCAAATGTCAGAGCAAAGACCTCATCGAACACGGGAGTTGAGTTCCCCAACATTCCATAACAGTTCTGACTGAGATATACCCAGCAACAGCACAGACGACATAAGAGAAATTTAACTAACCTTTATTAATAACCAAAATAATATGCATAATGGCTGTGAGACATACAATTCCTTCAATATCATCAGAAATAACAGATGCCTTTAATTCATCTAAATATGACCTGCAAAAAAATAAACACCTGAAATTACTCAATAGTATACAACCTAATACTTTATAGAAGAACAAATATAGGTAAGCCCCATCAACGACCATGAATTCCAGTTTTCAGTTCATTAAACCTCTCCTGTACTTTTCACTGTTAAGTATGCAAAATCATAGAGGTGAGACATTAAAAGCAGATGACGTTGTTAGAAAATGGGATGTTCCGATAAGTGGAAAAAGCTACTCTGTATGTCCATAATACACACAGCAAAATTTAACATGTTATTGAATGATAATTCATAGCTGCTAAAAACGATACTTTTTAAAGTTTTCATTGAATATATCTGCTATCAAAGTTCCACAGATACCAGATATCTGCAAAATTATTATTTCTTTAATCCAGCAGTCCTGTATGTGCCACCACAAGCCTAGACTTTCAGTCGCATGACACACGGACTGCAGAAACGCCTAAGAGCTGTGCGCCAAATGACCGCCACAACGGTGTGCACCCGAGTGAAGTGTTTGGAGTCTACACAGTAAGAAGTATTTTACTACGTGTTACCATTTTAAATGTTTCCCTCTAACTGAATTTAGTTATAACAAGCAACCAGAGACTATTTGGATGAAAATATTTTACAGAAAGGTAGAACTTCTCTCCGTATAAATATAATGTAAATATCTCCAATCACTGATACAATGAGAGAAAATTGATTGGAATATTTCTGTCATAGGACAAAATGCATCTCTGAGAAATTTTGAAAGTAAAAAGGATAGAGCAAAATCTGCTGAGCACTTACAGCCACAATAAGAGTATCAGGACAGCAAAAAAATGATTACCTGACCACGTTTGGAGATTTTATTATTATTCCTATTAAACACCTTGAAAATGGTGGAAGGTCTGAAAGACGCTCTGGTGGGGTAAGCTCTTCTACGTCAGTAACCTAAAAAAGAGTTTCAAATCAGAATTTATAAACTGAGACTGAGACTCATGAGATTACTTATTCTACATTGCTTTGGGTTCTCTTCAACACTTGAGAAAGGCTTTCCAAAAACTCAAAAGAATGATTTTATTAACTGTTAAAATTTCTACAATAATTATGATTAACCTAGTATTATACACAGGGTGTCTTCAGTTAAAGAAAAAAGACAGACATGTCACTCAACGAGCCTTCTGTCAACTACCCTTTAATTCTGCATCATCTTCTGTGTTTTAACGCTAAGCAAATTGAACTCATTGCTCTTTGTAGTCCAGACCCGGTTTTCCCCATTTTGGCATTACTGGCATTTTGCAGCGATGATTCCTTGATGTGGGGTACCCTGAGCACTGCAGGGTAGCACGCAGCCTCCCTGGACTCCACCCAGCAGACCCAATAACAAACCGCCCCCAGCTGTAAGGAGCGAAATGTCCGCGGATGCGGCCAACGTCCTCTGGAGGACAGTGCCCAGCGCTGGTCTGGACCCACAGAGGGGCCCTCCGCGGACCTCTGGCCTTCACCACGAACCTTACAAGGGGAAAGCCGTCCATCATCAGAGAAGGAGCGCCGAGGGCACGCGGGAGAAGCCCCAATCCAGGACGCCTGTAGCTGAGGGGTGGCCATGCCCACCTCACCCCCACCCTAAGCCTTCCCATAGTTCCTCTGCTGGGGTCCAAAACACTGATTTGGATGTTAAAGTCAGTCACCACCACACATGAAACGGCACTGTTTCTCATTAAAATGCTTTACGTCTTCAATGCAGTCCATGCATTTCTGATGCGAGACAAATGACTACCGACTAGTTAAATTAAAAATGCATGTGGAGATTTTTAGCATTATGTACAAGCAAACCCAGGTAACAAGAGCACAGGGGCAGGAAGATGCTAATTGGAAGAACCTGTTTTGTGACTCTCGCGATGTGGAAGTATAGCAGAATCCCTGCGGAGACTGATGAGGGAAACCATTAAAAAATTACACAAAGGATAATATAAAGTCAACAGAGGAGACAGAACAGTACCAAAACTTGATTCATCAAAAAAGAGCAGGAAAGGAAAAAAGTAGGGGGACTAATAACAAACAGCAAAATGGGCAACTTAAACCCAAAGATATCAATAACTTTGTTAAAATCAAGGGATTAAGCACCCCAATTATAAGACTGGACCAAAAAAAAAAAGACCCCCATGTGGTGTTTATAAGAAACACACTTTAAACATAACGAAACACAGTTATAAGTAAAAGGGTAAAAAAAGATACGCTATGCAAAATAAAAAACGCCAGACAATGCCAGCTGCACGAAGACAGTATTGCAGAGATCAAGAGAGACATCTCACAATAATAATACCATCCATCGAAAAGACAAGACACGCTTAGGTGTGCATGCACCTCATGACAAAGTTCTCAAACGCGGCGAAGGAAAAGCCACCACAATGGTAGCTTGCACAGAGGACAGGCGGACAGACAAAATCAGTGAGGACACAGAACAGAGGTCTGTGAACTTCTGTAAAGCAGTAAGACAGTGAAATTTAAATAAAATCATAAGTATTTGTAGCTTTGTGGGCAAAACGATCTTCACACCTACTCAACAAGGGCCTGGAGGTGGGGCGCTGCTCTCCAAAGTAACTTATTCACAGAAGCGGGTGGGGGCCAGGTCAGGCCCATGAGCCATTAACTGACTCATAGTTGTTAGCTATTCCTTTCACTGGAGTAAATAATCTCTAGTTCTTATCTATGCAGTCTAGTAATTACTTTCTTAAACCAAGTGACCTCCCTTCAAGTTTTAAGGAGGGCACTGAATTCTATTAACGATTTATAATTTAGGCAACTTTTTAAATATTCATGTTCCATAATGCAAAATCTAGAACTTATACATACATACATTTATATAATTCAATGATATTCCCTGCCAGATTCCATCTTTTCATCATTATTACTATCTTCTTCAGTGCCTATTTTGTGCCCTTCCTCAATAGCCAAGGACTCCATGTGGAAAACAGCACTTTTGGTTCTGACTTAAATTCTCATCCTGATTATGACAATCTTTAACGAGCAGGCTAATCATATAAATATAAAATAGGCTATTTCTAGACAAACAGCCAGGGATGAACACATCCGCTGTTCACACTGCTCCCGGAAGTTAGGAAAGAGCCCTGCGGCAGCGAGGCAGAGAGGCGGCCTGGCTCCCTGCTCACCCCTGACCAGGACTTTGCCTCACAGGAGAGAGGGCTCTTAAGGAATGTTACCAGCTCACTTAAATCTCTAAAATACGGCAAACAGAAATATTTGCAATGGAAGGACTAATTTGGTTTTAACCAAGAATGACAACATCCTTAACATGTTTTCCCAATAGTCACATGACTCAAAACCACAAACTAGCGATGACACAGTGAGGTCCAGCTGCTGGAGAAGCAGACGCCCCACTTAACTGTGAGTTCTTAAAAATAAAACAAAAATGTGCTGTTGGCAGAAAAGAGCATCTGTCCAGTCAAAGGGAAACACAATAGCTTCAGGACCAACAGACTTCACCTTTCGTAGTCGGTGACTGATCTCGACGACAGAGGCAGCGATCAGAATGGAGAGCACACTTCGGTGAAGGGGCGTGTCCTCGTGCCACGACTGAACGGCAGTTATAAAATCATGCAGAGGCGTCTGAACAGAACACAGGAGCTGCGACAAGGCACATCAGTAGTGTTTAGTGGCTAAAACAAAGACGCTTTAAGAGGAGCACTCCCACCGTCCACCCCAGGGCAGGGAGCACCGATCTCATCTGCCCTCCATCAGCGCCCAGGCCTTCCTGCCGCTGCCTTGAAGCTTAAGCTCCACAGCCAGAAGAGGGCAGATAGGACCGAAGCCCATGCCCTTCCCAACGCCCTTCCCCCAAAGCAAAGAAAAATCCCCGAGGACAAAAGTATCAATAATATTAATAAATAAAAAAAGAAAGAAAGAAAAGATGAAGAAATATCACTGACATTAAAAGCCGATGTCAACTATCAGGCCATACGCCCTCAATAAAGCTGCACAGCCAATGGTAAAAGATTTGATGAGAATGTAAAAGATTTTGGCACAAATTACATTACATTACATAAACAGACCACAGATACCTGAACCAAGTCATCAAAAACAGAAACATTCTGAATTAACTCAGATATGAACCAAGTTAGGGAAAATATGGCCATTGACCTTCAATTGCCTCTATTAGCTAAGAATAGAATAAAAAGGAAAGTTTTTACTATTTCATAAACATCCTCCCATGTAAGCATTTAGAAAAATTTTCTTCATTAAAAAACAATAGTTCATTCATATTTTTAAAATACTACTTAGAAAAAATTATAGCCTTCTCTGATGACAATGATTTTAGGAGTGAAGCGAATCTGGCACCCGGGTCACTCGATATCTACTTCACATCTGCATCCAATCAGCAAAGGGACCCATGGGCCCTGCCATCTCTGTGACTCTCACTTCCAAACCAGAGGTTAGTATGTGACAGGAGGGTCATCTAAAACAGAAATTAGAATTTCCTTGGGGGGCAGGGTGTGGAAGGGGAGTCTTTGTCATCTACAGTAATCAAAATTAGCATTCTCAAAAGTATATTTTATTTGGAAAATCCTGTGAAATAATAACTGAGCACTCAGGAGCCTACGGCACCTGGCTCACTGCTTCGTGTCTTGCTTGGGAGATGGGCTCTCACTGCCGGCCCGTGACCTGAACTCACAAACCTACCCCGAGGCTAACAGGCAAAGGTAGGCTTCTGGCCCACCCTCACCTCCTGCCAGGTGCAGACACTGCCATCTCATACACCAGAGTGTGCCATGCTATGAAGAAGGCTGGCAAGCATACCTGAAGGATGGCACCTGTACCTCGCTGTACCTTACCCAACAGCCCACAACACACATGAGTGCTAACAGCCTGCGGGTGAGCAGACATACTCCAGGCACCCTTGTCTGTCTCATGAGCGCTGCCACCCAATGTCTAACAACCCCACCCTGTGAAGACATGAGTACCTGCAGGCCTTCTTCCGGTTGCTTCCTAAAGTTCCACGCCATGCATTCCAACATTTTCTGAAAGACCTTCTGGACTATATCAAACAGCTCTGCAACGTCTCCATCTGAATCTGTTTTCTGCTTCAAGGAGCTTCCGGTTACCTCTTTCAGAATGCCAAGGAGTAATGAAACATAAAAGAATCCTTTCACTGGGAAGAAAATGGAACAAATGAGTTATCTAATCACATAATTCTGTTGAAATTATTACACATTCTCACTTACAAGTATTAGGATAACCTGAAAGAGACTGCTACTGGTAAGCCGATACCAGGTCGATCAGGTTAATCTAAATTTTAACAGAGATAAATGAAACACATTCCTATAAACATAAAACCAATACCTTCAGCAACAGCATATTTGACTTAGTCACTAAGAACCATGCTCACTGCACAAGTGGACAGTGTGGTTCCTTGAACACCTGGGTTAGAGAACGTGTCTTATTTCTCATGTAACAATGACATTGAATCAACACCAGCTCTACAGTATAAGTCGGAAGACGGCCCAAGAGCTTTCAAAAGATGATCAACAATCTTGTTGGTGAGCTCTGTTAGCTTTCTAACACTCTGTAGTTTACTGGTTGTCTTTCTCTTCCGAATCACCACCTTCATCGCCGCCTCAACATGGTAAGAAGTTTTCCACGTGTGAGCCTAACCCTACAATTCATACTAGAGATCTTGAACTTAGCTCTGTTTACAAAACAGGTTAATAAGATACAGTAAGCTCAATTTGAGACGGAGATAAGAAACTAACCCAAACTCGAGTTTATCTGCTAAAGTAAATAAAACAAACATTGTATTCCAGTTGGGTTTACCCTTCAAAAGATCTACGGCACCACCAGAATCAACAAAAAGTTTCTAAAATCTTTGCAAACATAGTAGAAACTTTTAAGAAACTAATATCTTGTATTTAAAAGGCAAGGAAAACACATTCTCCACAATGGGAGTCATCTGAGTGGAACAGGCAGTAAGGGAGCATCGAGCCCTTTAAATAAAGTACAGGTGGAGGTCAATGCGCCGACATGGAAGGACCTGAAAATGACAGGACCTGTCCTCGTGCAGCCCCCGTCACTGTCACGGAGCGTGGGCAAGATCCGAGCCCTCACCTAGTACCTAGAATTACAAAAATCTGAAAAGTTAAAAATTTTAATTCGAAGTGACTTCATTATATTTAAGCTTTATATATTTTTTAACCAAATAGACAGATGCAGATAGAGGTTACGTAACATAACATATGACAAATAATTGAAGATGTGTCGGAATCCACAACTATGCAAAACAGGAGACAGTGACTGAAAGCTCTTGCTTCTCGGGGAGGAAGCAGCTCGCACACAACGCCACGCTGGGCGTGAAGTCGTCTAACACTGCGCGGCTGGCCCCCGTTGCTCCCCAGCAGGTTAAAACCTCAGGCCACTGACCGTACGCAAAGCAGCAGCAGCCACAGAGGACGGCTGAGCCGGGCCTCCCACAGGGCTCAGCCGAGCGTGAGCTCCGTCTCCCAGCTCCAGCAGAGGCCGTGGTCTCCATCCACCTCCATTTACGTTTTCGTTTAAGACAAAGTTCTGTTTTCCCAGTAACGTGCATTAGAAATGCAACCTTCCTTCCTGACCGTGCTGATACTTTTTGCTGGGGCGATCATGTCTCAGTGCTGTTACACAGCACGGTCTTAACAGCTAGCCCCAAGTCACCTCCTCCCAGCCCTGTCACTCTCACAGCCTGATTTTCGAAACACATGCTGGTACAGCAGGAGCTCCTGCAATCCTGTGAGCTTAGGCTTCTCCGTCTGGGTTACATATGGGGGCTCAGCTGTAGTCAAGAACACCTCTTCTGGAATACACGCTTCAGCATGGAGAAGGCCGTGTTTGATTATTAATAATATGTATGTGACTGGTTTCTAAATTAAAATATTAGGACTCTTCCAAATAGAGCAAAAAGCCCAGTGAGTGTAAACTCTGGGGCTACCTAGCTGGGCGGCTAAGGTTAATCCTAGGTGTGGCAGGGCCATGAGAATGACCACACAGGCGATCCTCTCCAGGGAAACCCTGATAAGCACCATCCTCTGCACACACACTGTGAACAGCGGCGGAGGAAACAGCCCGCTGCTCCCGGCGTCATGTGATGCTGCTGTGAGGATGCAGCCCTGGGACCCGCGGATGGGTCCCTAGGGGCTCAGGTGGCCGGCCCCTCACTCGCTCAACAAACTCACCTTGGCATTAAGTGTGCGGCAAGTGTGGGCACCGTGGCATTGGTCCCCGGAGCTGCCCTGTCCTTGGAGTAACAGCAACTCCCCAGTATTGCTGGAGCGGAAGGGGCATTAAATGACCCCTGACCTCCCATGTACCCAGGGCAGATGAGAACTCTGCATAAGCTTTGCCTTATGGGTGCCAGGGAGCAGTAGACCAGCTGGGCGGCCTCTGCACTAGCCCACGCATGGCCAAGTCACTTGACAATCAGCAAACCACAGGGAAGAGACCCCAAGACCTCATCAGAAACTCTGGACTTCATCATATCCAATGCCAGAAACACCTCTGAACTTCCTGGCTGTGATCAGTCTGTAAATTCTTTTTTTGGCGTAAGCTAGCTGGCATGACATATCTGTCACTTTAAAGCGAGAGTCCTGACCAGCACAATGAGGGCAGAAGAGAGGGCCTGGTTTTTTGATTGTCAATGGCTCTAAACCCATCTTTTAATGAATGAAGTGTACCTGTGTGTGTCATTCCAAGACTCCACTGTAACAGCTGTATCTGAAACCTACAATCGCCAAGGCCGACCATAACGACATCCTTGCACACAGTGAGGTAGGTCTGTAAGAGACAGATGTGTGAGTGTGACTCACCAACAAAGGCCAAAGAAAAAAAGAAAGAAATCCAGCTGGTAAAACCTTTAACAGCTGATCAAGTCCTAGTTAGCTCATACTGCAGATATTTACAAAGATGTTTTGTAAAGAATACCCAGATACATTAATTCTCATTTTATTTCCATAAGAAATCTAGAAACACATTTTATGTAATTCCATGACATTACCAAACACCTATTACCTGCAATGTATAAAATTACATTAAAATTATGCAGTGTTCACACTTTGTAAACAGATAAACTCTAGAGATTCAAATGCCACTATAAGTATTTAAGAAGAGCAACACTACTGTCTAAAGTTACGACTTTAAAATAGAAAAGAAAAATCTTGAAGCACATTGCAAACTGGGGAAGAAGAAAGGTTTCTGTGTCTCAAGAGCTCTAACCTGGATAATTTCCTGGTAAACAACCCTACGAAGCTTCAGGTATTCTTCTTCTTGATCTTGAATAAAAGACAAAACTTTGCTTTCTAACCAAAACCCCGTGTCTTCCAAAATGGACAGGTACACTTTTCCTTCTGAGCAGAACTGTCCAACAACAACAGAAAGATGCATCAGTGAGGGAGCCGGCCTCGGCGACATGCTGCATATTCTGGTCCGGAGCCCCAGGCTA
The DNA here is from genome assembly GCA_028627145.1 of Eidolon dupreanum. Classification (NCBI taxonomy): domain Eukaryota; kingdom Metazoa; phylum Chordata; class Mammalia; order Chiroptera; family Pteropodidae; genus Eidolon; species Eidolon dupreanum. Next base: position 73,666,678 of record CM053514.1, read on the forward strand.
ACGCACCTTGTGCTGAAGGTGAATGCTCAAACGACAGTGGAGGCTGAAGGCACGCAAGGCAGTCGCTTCAGTGAAGTTCTGAGGTTTCCCATCTGGTGACTGCAAAATTGATTCCAGGTCTACCTGTAAAACAAAAAGCCTGCGGGCCGTGCTCCCACTGAGAAGTCACCCCATGGATGGCGAGGACAGTCGGAAGGAGGGGACACGCGGCCACAATGGGAGAGGGAGCCCAGGAAAGGGAGGTGGTCCCGCAACACAGCAAAGCTTTCCACGAAGTTCAGCCTTCCCTCCTCCTCCTGCACTCTCCCCCACAAGGGACAAGAAAGTGACTTTGAAGCTACTGCTTAAGGAACCCCGAGGATCGAGCACGCCGAAGTCCGTGTCCCCGGGGTGAATGCTGACCTGACCTCAGTGAGGCCCGAAGGCAGCGCCATCAGAACTGACCAGCATGAGGAAAAGGCAGGCCCTCTAGGAAGGCCATGTCACCGCGGGTGGGGACCTCCAGCCCGTCCATGCCTCCTAACAGCAGCTGTGCCTGGCTTCTGGAAATGTGTGGGTGTGGGCTTGGGTCATAGCCACCATGGGGAGGGGTCTGCACAGCATCTCACAGGCGGTAGTGCCAACTGTGCCCCTGCCAAGGAACACAGCTCCCACTTTTCTAGAAGCCACAGGCAGCCCTACTTTCTCCCCTAGAGCAGCCAGCGCCCAGCTCAGGCCACAAGGGAACTGCCATGCTGCCCACCTCCCCCTCGCCCCTGGACAGGAGCCACCAGACAGCTCGAGGAATACAGAGCGGGCGCTGGGCTCGCCACCAGCCCCCGCCAGACCCCTCCTTCTCCTTGAGACACCCTCCTACCCACCCGATGCCTGCTGCCATGCACGGGAGGCCTGCCGCGGGCCCGGCCAGGGGAGCAGGGAGCAGAGGAGGGAATGGCAACATTCACGGGAAACGCTCTCCAGCGTCCTCGAAGAGCCTGCCAGGCCCGAGGGAAGCTGGCGCTCCCACGTCGACCGGCGGCAGCGGGCAGGGGAACACGCGGGGACAGAAGGCGCCCCGCGGATGGCGCGCTCTGAGAATCAGGGCCGTCCGCAGAATCAAACCGCACAGACACCGGGCTCTAAACACGACCGGGCCCCAGAAATTGTAAAGGAGACCCCGACTGGCCCCACCTCAAGTCAGTCACCCGAGTCCCAAGTCCTCAGCTGCAGACTGAGGTGGGACTAGATAACTCTCAACTCCTTCCGGGTGGAAAACTTCACCCTATAAATTTGGGAAGTTGACATCTTACTTTACCACTCCTATTTCATGGAACCGCTCAGTGCTCATGGTGTCTGCGTCTGTTTACAAGTTACCTTTGACGTTTCAAGTGCTTTCAAAAGATGGTGCAGCTTCTTCTGGGGAGCAGAGAGCAGGCACTCCCGATTCTTAGGGTGGGTCAGCAAGTACTCCATGTACACCAATGCCAACTCCGGCTTCGATGGGCGCGTATCATGGATTCGCACCTTCCGCTTGGACGCTGAGTTACTCTGAAAGGAAGGAGAGCAACGTGTTCCCACGCGAGCATCTAATCCCTAACGTGCTTCTCCTCAGCCAGAGAATGTTCAAGAAACGTGGCCACAAACGCACCTTTCTCTGGGGCTGCTCCTCCGGCAGCCAGTCGCAGACGAGTTCCAGAATGTGCCCCACGTGTCCCCAGGAGCAGAGACAGTCTAACAAAGTGCAGTAGCTCCTGTCCGCTGCTCCTTCCTCTTGGTTTCTTAACGTGGAAATCACACCACAGCTGAAGATAAAGTCAGACCGAATGTTTCAGCAGCAGTTCCCAACTTTCTGAAAGGTGAGGAAGGTAAAGGAGCCAAGGACGGAGGGCACCAGGCCCCTCGCACAGACTCCAGGTCGGTCTCCACTGCGGGGGAAGCGCCCGGCTCCCCCATGAGCACCGCCCGGCCAAGGGCCGACAGGAAGCGCTGAGCGCGAAAGCAGCTTCAGGAGCACTGAGGCCGCCGCGGCCCAGACGTGCACGCAGCCGGCGCCACCGCACAACCCCAGCCCTTCGTTTCTGCGCCAGTCCTATCAGACTCCAGAGCAAAGATGTCTAATTTGGGGCAACAATTTTTGTTAACACCGAAACATCATTTTTTTCATAAATATGAATAAAAATAAGTAATTTTTACTCAGCTAATAACTAAAACTGTCAAACACAAAATATAATGCAAGCCACAAAAGCAGGCCCCTTACGTCATGGTAAGTTTTGTAGTAGCTACATTTAACTAAGCAACGACAAGCAGTAAAATGAATCCCAGAAACACCTTCTCTAACCCAGCCCAGCTACTCTGTCGCGTTACGACGCGACCGGTAAAGAAACGCCGGAGGGGCCGCCCGCACCGTCCCTTCAGCCGCTGCTCCGTGTCCCCGCGCGCTCTGCACTCAGCGCCCCTCAGCGCCTACGGCCGCGTTCACAGCGGGCGGAGCCGGGGCGGCCCAGGGCGCAGCACCAGGCCCCACGCTGGGCTAGCAAAGCAGCCCCCGCCTCAGAGCCGAGAGCTGGCTCGAGCGCCATGGCGTCTCCGGCGGCCTTGCTTGGAGCTCCGGCGCCCACAGGAAGGGCGCCCTGCTCTTTCCCCAGCCACAGCGGAGGCGGGATGGGCGGGGAGAGGCGCTGGGAACCAGGCCGCAGTGCGGGGCAAGGTGATGCAGGGTGAAGAGCCGCGCGGAGCCCCGCTGCCCGTGCGGGGCGGGTACCTGAATGTACCTGAACGCAGGCACTGCGGAGGCCGGCATAAAGGACATCAGCATAAACAAAGGCGTCTTGCAGTGGTCATCCTAAAAGCATGAAGAGAAAGACAAAACACATACGTCAACGTCTGAAAGCCTCCCTGCACGACTCCTGATGCCGTTTTCAAAGACACTCACGGGAACAAGACTAGGCAGCCCTCTCCACACTCAGCGGGACGCCCGCCTACTGGAAAGCCGCACACTGAGGACTGTTCTCGGACTTCCACAGGACACTTTACTCCTCTGTGTGACATACGAACTTGTGCAAATAGTGAGCACCTGCTGTGTGTGAGGCACCAGTAACCAGAACACATGAGATTTCCTCCGGTCAGACTCTTTTATTGTAAAAACAATATTGATGAAAGGAAAAAAATTAACTGTGATATACTTGGTATCTCAAACATAAATCTCAAGCCAATGAAACCAGCCCGAGAAAATTTTTTAAATAAAACAATCAGAATATTGTTATGAAGACAGAGTAGTTCAATGGCAAACATATGGGCTTTGGAGCCACCTAGCGAAACCTAAGTCCAAGCAGATCCCACGTCCTGGCTGGGACGCGGCGGAGCAGAGGCCGGCCTCTGGGCCTCCGCCTCCACCTCCGCCCAGCTGGAAGGGTCGCGGCAAGGGCTGAGTGAGGACCGCAGCAGGCCCACCACAGCACCTGGGACACCACGGTGCTCAAGAAATTACAGCTACACTACTACTGCTTTATGACAAAAATAAAGCAAACAGTAGACCAGACTTGATCAAGAAAACATAATAAAAATATCCTTGGTTGGTTGGGAAAATGAGGGATGGCAGATCCTAAAAAAAGAAGAAATGAAATGACTTCCTTGTTTCTTTGATATACATGTAACAAAAACAGGAGCAACATCAAAATATGATCTATAATTCATTTGCATTCAATTACCCCCAATAAAGAAAATATCTTAATGTTACAAGTCGACTGATAATTGTTGCTGATTCTAGTCTATGTGCAACGTACAGTGTTTGTTTGTTTACGGGATGAGCACGCTCTTCTCTGAGCTCTAAGGGTAGGGAAGCTCTCTTGCCAGGATCGTTTGGAATTAAGTGAATTAACTGTCTTCCTTGGGTTCCTAGACAGCCTAGGCCACACTGCTCATCTGTCATCTCATACGGTGTCCTATGGGCGTCTGTGTTTATCCTGAGATTCTTGAGATGATGCTGGCTTCGATGTAATTATTTGAGCTTTAAATGTACTAGAACTTCAGCAAAGAAGACTATTTACTTTTGTGGACAGGATACATTTGCCTTTTTGTGGACAGGACATGTTTACTCAGACATGTCAGTCGCAGAAACCAGGCTCCCAGAGCTGCTGTAGAAGGGCCGGGAGTAAGTTCACCAAGAGACAGGTGGTTCCTAAGACCTACGATCATTCTACACCTAAGCCACGCTCTTTGTCACAGGGAATAATCTGCATTTTTAACTAGCCGTCTTATTTTCATTTGTTTTAGAAATATGAACTTCCTTCAGAAGGAAAATAAAGTCAAGGAACGAAAAGGCTTTCTTCATCCACACAGAGAACCACACACAGTCCTCAGCCCCTACAGCACGGACACGTACTTCAGAAACACATTCGCCTCAACTGCCCACGAGACTGAGGGGCTCCTGCACCCTGATGTTCGCAAACTCCTCTTTCTGGATTCCTGGCAAATCAAACTGGATTCTGAGACCGTGTCATGGACCACTGACCACTGAAGAAGCCCCGAGCATTCGGCCCCGACGTTTCTCTGGGTGCGGGGTGTAGAGCTGACGGGCGCGTGGGGCCAGCTGTCCTGCGGGCAGGCGCCGGGCCGCAGTGGCACGAGGACGGCGGGGCACTCCCGCAACCTCTGCACAAGTGTCATGTCACCTGCGCCGAGGGTGCCAGTCTCACCTGGAACGCTTTCAGGTACTCGGGGAGCACAGAAGCAAACTTGCCAACGGTGTAGCCTCGGGCCTCCTTGTTGCTCTCCATGCTTCTGTGAATGCTCTTCCAGAGAATCACGATGACTTCCAACAGACCCGCCATGGATGCGGCGTCATGGACAGACAGGGTTTTGTCCAGAACCTAAGACACAAACAATGTGACTGTGAAAGAATCAAATCGTAACAACTCTTACGATAACAGCACTATCTTTAAAAGCACATCTCAGAATTCTAGACCGAAAGCAGAAATGTAAAGAATATCAAGCCTATATTTGCATGTCATAATGACTTTATTCTGTATTTGAAAATCTCTAGGAGGTAAATCTGTTATTAAAAGCCTACCCAAGAAATAATAAATTATAAATTAGCCCTATGTCCTTTCAATGAAAAGCTTATATGAATTAAAAATCCTCTAAAAGTAAAAATGTATAAACTATTGTCTTCATCTAGGGACATAACACACCACTAAAAAACATAATTTTCTTTTACTGTGTCTTCTGATTTGTTAAAAGGTGTCACTTCTCACCAAGAACTTCAGCATGAATGGACTGGGGGAGGGGACTATAAAACCCAATCGACAGAAACCCCGCCATCTACAGGTTGGTGGTTGTAACACGAGACTGGTGTGATAACTGGTGACAACTGAGCCCTCTCCATCACGGGCTTCCTTGGCGTGCTTTAGAATAATACACCCGTTTATATTTTCCCAACCTGTGCTGGCAGTGAGCAATAATCTGCCACATTCTGAATGTTTGGCTTAAACCACAAACACACCCTAATAAATCCCTCTTCTGCCACCACTGCAAGCCGCACACGTACATGCACCAGTGCACACACACACGGATAGGGTCTACCAACCAGCCCTGGGGGAACTGCAGCGAAGACAGTCTGAGGCCACACAAGTGACCGACACAGACTGTGTCCTGCAAGGGAATCGGCTGGGGACGCAGAAGCCGGTTCGCATCAGGGGCTGGTGTTTTGTGCTACCTACTCAAGTGTAATGGAAAATAAACTGCTCAATGAGGATCCACAGACAAAGCAGTTTCTACAGAAAGTGAGATTTTTCAGGGGGCAGTTAATACTTTGAATGAGGTATGGTCAATCAAATTTAAAGAGTAAAGAAACTACCAAAGGCTTAGAAACTACTGTAAGAAGATAGCAAGGACATAAAGTAAAAAACCATTTCAAAAAATTTTGCTTTTAGCCATATATTATTCTTCGAATGAGAATATCTATATGATAAATTATATTTCTTTTCTAGCATAGATTATAATGAGACTACAAATCTCTAATCCCTTTTCTTCTCTAATGGTACAGAAAATGGCCTGAAATGTTAAAAAATGCATAAATCATAAACACAGGGGTGGGGAGTTCCTTCAATATTAGAAACAGAATGGTCTCTCGACTCCTACTTACAAAACATGTTTTCCCCCTTGTGTAAAGCCACCCCCACCATCAGCGAGGTCTGAGGGTGGCCGAGAGGGGCTGTGCTCATTGCTCAGCACAGGACGCCCCACCCGCGGCCGTCCTGCACCCACTCCGCACGCTGCAGCCCCCCCACCCTATGTACTGGTGGGAGGTCACCATGCTGGCATCGCTGGCCAAGGTTTCTGAAGATGTACTAGCAGTAATGAGAATGCTTTCCTGAAGAACCCTACCCACCGAATCCATTTTTGAGGGAAAAACTCTAAAAAGAGAACTCTGATCCCACCCAAACTAAAAGCAGAACCAATTCTGAATGCTCTCAGCTGAAGGTTCCCAAATCCAGGGTGAAAAGACCAGGGAGCTGATGACGCCACCAGTCAGGGGCAGTCATCAAGATAAAACACAGACTCACTCTCTCTACGCTCTTTTCACTTTATTCCAAACCTACTTTCCCTTCCTGGGACAGAGAAGAGGAAGATGTGTGAACGGGCTGCGCTGGTGGCTCCACCAGGCCTGAGTCCACGGGCACACGTGTGACCAGAGCTGTCCTGACATGCAGCAGGGCAGCAAGAGACCAACGAACAAGCAAAGCCACACTTCAGCCTCGGGAGCAGCTGCCGGAGGTGGGGGCACAGGGGGAGTGAGGCAGGGTGGACCAACGCCAGGGCCTGGCCCGGCGGCCACCAGGCAGTACCATGTCTCAGCAAGAGTGTAAACTGTCTTTGGGGACTTATAAATTACTTTATAAAAGACAATTCCAATTAAAGCTCATTCCCAGAAATTTAACCCTACGGTGCTCCCAACAGCATCTGGTCAGTAACTCCTTCAGGGCCCCACCACCCACCTAACCGTAAAATACAGTAATCTCCAGCACCCAGTCCAGGTATGCCACCCTCCGGTAGAATTAAATATGCAGGAAGCTTGAGGTGAAGAAAATTAGGAACAGAGTGTTACCAAGAGTAAAGGTCCTCTGTATTAAACCCACGCAAACTCCACAATGAATGATAAAAAATATACAACGGTTCTTTCAAAAGCATGACTTATGACCTTCCAAAATTACCAGCTGAAATGTCAATACTAAAGAAATCAATTTTTTAAATATTCCTACAGGTGGAGGTGAGGGGGGATAATTCTCTCCTTCCCTTCTTGAGTTCCAAAGGCTGGTATAATAATAAACCAACCTAAAACCAGATTAACAGGAGAAAAACCAATTTAATGTGTGTGTAAAGGATGGTCTCTGAGAGGCTGGGCCGGCCAGCTTTCTATACTTTTTAGACGAAGAAGTAACACAGCTATGAAGCGCTGACAGGACGAAGACCTAGGGTTTGGTGTTAATTAGCGAGAAGCGCAGACAAAGCTTGGGCTGGCATAGCCCACCAGCAAAGGGGCAATGCGCTTTGTTCACGAAGGCTCTGTGGCCCTGGACTCCTCCACTCTGGCCGCCGGGGGAGGGCAGGGCGAGGGCTGCCTGCCGTCACAGGCTGTGGGAATGACACTGCGGACCTGGCGCTCTGCCTTTTTCTCGCAGCGAGGGGGGAGGCCCGCCCGGCCCGCCCCAGGGCGTCGTGGCCACTCACACTCACGTTCTCCTTCTCCCGCTCCTCGCCATCCTCCTGGCACTCCCTGATGGCCTTCCGGATGCAGGCGTTTAAACAATGGCGAATCACATGAATCAGCTTTGCTAAAACGTGTAGGATAATCGATAATTAATTTACACGTTTCCTCAAAGAAATTATCTTTCTAATAGTGAAACTACAATTTCCCAGACACTAACGGTATTATTTAAGGGACACCATTAAGAATGGCGTTGAAGCCTTAAAACGACAGCGCTGAGCGTGTGGAGCGCTCGCGGTGGAGCGCACGGGCACGCGCGGCAGTACCTATGTTGGTGCAGGCAGTGTGCTCGTGGGCGTGCTGGTAGAACCTCCTGGCGGCTGCGCGGTTCATCTGGAGCAGTGTGACGCAGCGCTCACACCACACCTCTTCGGGCTGGTTCACGGGCAGGAAAGAGTTAAAGATGAGGCTCACCAGGCGTCGACACACGGGCCGGGAATCTAATGCCAGACGGGCCAGAATGTGCTCCATGGGGCATATTTTCCAAAACTGTAAAAAGCATGTATGCAGAAGGAAACCATCAATTGTTCCTGTAATCTTGAAAATATTTTAAGCAAAATTTCCAGAGTGTCATAAAAAAGGAACTTTTATGTTTAAGAATATTCATCTCAAACAACTATACCAGAATCTATGACAATTCTGTGGAGAAATGAGAATTAATAAATCCATGTTTTAAAAAGCACTGATGGATAATGCTCCTACGTATAAGGCTGCTGGGGGGTAATTATAATTAATTAGCACCATGCCTGTTGCACAGTAAACTCAAATGAGAGCTGTGCTTATCAGTCTAATCATTTAAAAAATTTCCTTAGACACTTTTGGCCCATTATTTTGACAACTGATTTAGAAATTTTACAACAGTTTCGACATAGAAAGCTGAAGTGGATCCCCATCTCCTCCCTCGGGAATGCCCAAGGCCACCCGGGCCACGGGTCCGCAGTGGCACCCTCCCGCAGGCACGCCCACCCACCCTCTCAGGGCCAGGCTCCCTAGGCGACCACGCGGCTCCCTCCAGCCCACCTCGCCGCTGCCAGGGAACCGCGTAGATCGGAAGTGTCTTACTGGCCCTCTGCTCAAAAGCACCAAAGTTGTCCACTGCCCACAGTAAAGGGGCCAAACTTCTAAGCGAGAAATTCAAGACAAGAGGAAAATATCACAGTATAAGAAGAAGAAAACAGACTAATGGTGAAATGTTCAATTCCCCTCTCAGTCATTATCAGCTGGTAGTTCTGTGCAAATCCTCACCCTCAAAACAGTTTCCTCACCTGCGTAACGGGCTACCATCACCGATGTCTCTTTCTCGAGGACCTGGCTGTTAACAGGTATTCTTTCCAGCATTTTCAACTAGATGTTTCTCATCAGTATTAAGTATTCTCCTGTCACTCCAACCCTTAGAACAAAGAGCCCACACACAGCACTCTACCTGAGTCTCCCGCCTCCTTCCAGGGCCCACCTCTGGCCTGAACCCCTTCTATCATCTACTGCATATCAGTCATTCTGCCCGGGGCCTCTGAGACTCAAACACGACACCAGCCTCTCTGAGCTCTGTCCCATCACGGCTTACAAAGGAAATAAAGGGAAAGGGCAGCTCACATTCCGTCTCTAGCACTGGATGCAGGAGACCCGCAACAGTGCAACCACATCCACAAGCACCCCGGCACGGCCGGCGCCTGACAGCAGCACGCGGCCGCGTCGTTCCGACCTGGCGGACAATCAGCCACCCACATCCTGTTAGCTGCCTCTCCACACCTCCACCAACCCGGCCTTGATGTTCTAGAATCGGCGTGTGTGCCCATCAACAGCCTTCGTGGAGACCTCACTGCTCGACCACGCTCTGCCTCATCTTTGCAGAGCTACGGGTTAAGATGAGAGAAGCCCCTCACCGAAACACTAAGTCCATGCTCCCCAGCACAGACTGCTGTCCCTGTCCTGCCCGTCTCTCCCGTTCTCTTGGGTGGACCCACTAACAAAGGGAAAACTGCTCTCTCCATCTCCTCAGCAGCCGTCATTTCAATAATCCTTTGCAAACAGGTTTACAGTTCGAACGCAACACTAAGCCAAAAATTTCCATCTCAGATTCAGAACTACAATTTTAATGGGCTGCTATAACAAATTCATTCAAAACTGCAAGCAGCTTTTTGGTTGAAATTGACAGGCTAATCCGAAAATTTCTATGGAAATGCGAAGGACCTGAGCCAGCCACAGAACTGTGAAAGAGCAGGGCTGGAGGACAGGGCTCGCACGGCCAGCCCTCCTGGAAAGCCAGCTGGGCAGAGCCGCCGGCCGAGCGAGAGGCGGCAGATGAACAGGACGGAACAAGTCCACAGTCAGCTGATTTTCAACAAAAGTACTGAGGCAGTTGAGATGAGGGATGACATGGAAGTTCTTACTACGTAGGTCACACAAAATATTTTTTTAATATAAAAAAAATTCACAGCTTGAAATCTGAAACGCATAAAACAACACGTATCCAGTGCAGTGATGAGGTGCAGTGATGAGGCCCCCAGACACACCATCCCTCCCACGCAGGCCACGGTCCCTTATTTCTCGCTTCCTTCCAGGGCTATCACGTGTGTGTCTGAGCAAATCCGTACGTGTGGCCCCGTTCTACACAGCTGCGGCACACTACACACAACGACACGTGTCCTGGCGGTTACTTCCACACAAGCGTGTCCTGTTTCGTGTTCGCACAGCGCTGTCTCGCTGCACCAACGCGCCACAGGCCTGGGCAGCTGACCCTGTACTGATGCAGGTGTCAGCCTGCCACCAAATCCCGGGCCGTGAAAAAACAGCATTTAAAGCAAATTTCAGAAAAGTATCACGTGGAGGAAGAAACGTCACAAGTACTAAGGAAGTTAAGGATGTCATAACTAACATTTAGCTAACAAAAGCTAAATAACTATAGTTGAAGAGGAACATGGCATGGCACGTACACGACAGTCCGTCAAACGAGTGCCTCCGTGCTCCGTGCTGCAAGACGCGGGGGACGCAGAATCGCCTGCTCAGCATTTCTCCGAGCAGTGTTTAATTGCTTACTATGTGTCAAGCATTTAAATATTTCTAAAAAAACTTTCACGTCTATGATAAAAATAAAACCTGACGTAGGTGCTTACACTGTCTTTCAAAAAGAAAACACGCATTGATATTTCTAGAAACTTCAACAAATCATAAAACAAATAAAATTTTGACAGTAACAACTGGTAGACTATAGCAGACATCAATTAGTTTAAACTGTGATTACTAAAACTCTTGGAATTAAAACTGCTTTGTCTTTTTGTTGATGAAAACAACGTACTCACTGATTTTGTGTCTTATTGAGAAAGATCCTGTGGACCTTACCTTAGCAGCCCTCACAGCTTTAACTTTCAGCAGCATATCAACAAAAGCCACTCTCACTTTCTCTGAATTGTCATGGAGACTGTATTTTACTGCTGGCAAAAGCTGTTCTAATAACGGGTGGCTTAATTTGTTATCCAAAAGTATCGGCAGACACTATGAGAAAAAAGATAACAGTTCAAAATTAGAACATAAACAAAAAAGTTCAGTTTAGAAAATTCAAATAAGAAAACACTTGAGTTCCACCTTTACTAGAACTGCTAGTGAAATAAACATACCTACAGAAAACACTTTTCTCTAAGTTTCATATAAAAAGCATATTTTTAATGAATTAGTATAGTGTCAATGACTAATAATCAGTTCCTCCCTTGTTTCATTCAAACAAGGCTCAGGCAGTCATAAAACGATGTTTCCATGCTTATTCTTAGTAGGCTTCAGAGGTTTTAGGGTAGAAGGAAACAGAACAGCTGGTGGGGCGGGCTCCGAAGCCTAAGTCCCAGAACCCGTTTGTACATTCGTTCTCTGTATCTCCCAACTTGATCCCATGCGAAACCAAGAAGGCACAGGGCCCCCAAGCCTGTCAGACCCATACCCCACATGCTGTCCCCACGCTCATGCCAGTGGGAGGCCAAGCGACCGACCCAGGCTTGTCAGAAGGTCTGATGCACTCCACCACCTTCTCTTTCCAGTTATTAGGAAAGGGATTTTTTTTTTTAGGAGAGTTTATACTTTAAAGATCATACTTAAATGGATGAGCTGATACAGTGTCTGGGATTTGCTTCAAAGCAAGCATAGGAGACAATGGCTGGGGGTACAGAAGAAACAAGACTGGATGTGTCCTGAGAGCTGGTGAAACTAGATGACGGCAGAAAAGATACTTTTGTAGGTTCTTACTAAAAGTACATATAGTATATGTCAGAAGTCAGCTTTAATGTACAATATTTTTAAAAGATTTTTAAATACATACAGCTCCTAGTCTACAATGCTGTGCCCACTCCCCCGCATACACTAAAAACTATTTCAAGTAGGCATTTTTTGTAGAAAACACTTTCAATTTAGTCTATAAAACCTTAATTTGTATATACAACAAAATGTCGATAGTGCTGTATCTATACAGGATTACTGGTGATTTTTAAATTTTTCTTTCTCTGGGTTTTCTAACTTTTCTACAATAAATAAAAATTACTTATGTAATTTTAAATCTTACCTTAAAGACAGAACAGCGCACATCGGCTGAGCTTGTATCAAATGCCAGTTCCCCAGTTACCTTCTTGAGGAGATCAACAAGAATGGTGGGGGGCATCATCTCCCAGTATTTGGAAGTTATTTTACAAACACCAAGTATCCCTGTAGAACGGACCATCGGATAAGGATCTTCCAAAAGGCTCTATAAGTAAGAAGGGGAAAAAGGCTTAAAATCTTACGTCCGTTCCCTCTGTATCAAGATCTGCTTCACCCATCAGCACTTTGGGCATTCGCAACTTAACAGCTATTGGAAGCTTTAGGAACACCGGTCATGCACAGACTCTTGGGTCTCTGATCATTTATCATTTGCACGGCTGAGTATTTAAAGAGGACAGTACAGGCACCTGTGGTGCGTTTGCCAATCCCATCCACGGGCTCTGCTGACAACAGAGCCCCCAAAGCCGGCTCCACCATTCAGAGGGCTGTGCAGAGACCCTGGTCGATCCTACTGGACACAGCCTACGTAAGCCACTGACTTGAAGTCCCAAAGTCCTGAAATGCACAAAGCTCAGAAAAAAGTAATTCCACTTATAATGACAACCCAGACAATGGTCATCAGCGGTTGCTAATAAAACAGAGTAAGACATTATGTACCCCCGATGGAAATACACAAGAGCACCACAAAGAATCGAACACAACAAACAAGACCCCCACACAAACGTGACTCTCAGCAGCTTGCTATTTAACTATGAGTTTACAGAGAGTGCAAGGGTGAAGGGGCACACTGACGACCCCGCGGGCCCCGCAGAGCCCGGACCGTGGGAGCCAAGGAGCAGCCTGGCGTCTCCAACAGCACGCAGCGACGGGAGCAAAAGGGAGAGCAAGGAGGGACAGCTGGCGAGGGAACGGACAGTCAGAAAACCCAAACACTACCCTGACCAGCCACAACGGATGGGTCTCAATGGACAGAAGTTCACACCGAACTGAAAAAACCTCGCTGAAATATCACTGGAAAACGACGGCTGGGTATTTGATGACATTAAGGAATCGTGATTCATCTTTCTTTATTTCTTACAATGGTACTGACTATGCGGTAAGAAGAAAAACGTCCCTACGTTTTAGCAATACCTACCAAACTATTTACAGTTAAACTGATCTGCTTCAGAAGCAGGGAAAAAGAAGTTGATTAGGCTTGGGTCAGGAGTTATTCACACTGTTATGGGTACTTGGGGGTCATTATTCGCCAGGCTCTCTATGGTTTATTATGTGTAAAAGTTTCTATCGTAGAACTTTAAAAATGAAATAATTCTTACTCTGTAATCAGAAAAAAAGGAGGTGAACTTCAAGTTGGAATGAATAAGTACTTACTTCCTCTCTCTTCCCTAAAACCTCTCCAGAATGACAAATAATAGAGACAGCGATGCCAGAAACAAACACTGAGGAGTTTCTATGGCAAAGAAAGTGAAAAGAGACAGATTCACGGAGAAAGGAGCAGCGAAGTTTATGACCTAGACATTCCTGTGTCCTGCAGAGCTCAGACCAGCACCCAACCTGGGGCTGGGACCACAGGTGCTATGAGGGCCACAAACACCTCTACGGACACAGGGTGGTGGCTCTGGGGTAAGCATTTGCCTCCAGGCTAAACAATCCACAGGGAAAAGTTCTCAAAACAGATACTGGGGGCCAGAGGAGCACACAGAGCCAATAATAACCCTAAAACCTCCACACGGGAAAAGGGAAAAAGGCAAGGCAAGAACGACGACCACGAGGTCCCTGGCTCTCCAGGCCCGCCTGTCCCTCACACACAGAACCTAAGGGGAATCCTATCTGATGATCGGCCCTGTCCAAGTACATCAAATCACGACGAACTTACCACGCGAAGAGGAAGCCTACTTCTCTTCTGGGGAGACAAGCATACACATAAAAAGCTTAAAATTATTACGATAATCAGATGTTGCAAAAGAGATGGCGAGAACAGAAAAAAGCACTGTGGGCCCACGCTGCAGAAGGCACCGGGGGAGACGGGTCCCTTGCAGAATGTGAAGATCTGGATAGCGTGCCGTCCGGCGGGCAGGGCGCAGGCAGATACAGGGGGACAGCCAAGACATACACCAGGCCCAGACAGAGCTGAACCCATAAGGAGCTCGGCCACATGAAATACGTACATAGAGTTCTTCAAATTGTTTCTGAATTTCACTTTCCATTTCAATGGCATTGAAGTTTGGATCCCTAACAGGAAATGCTTCAACAAACAACAGTGCAGCATTTGACCGGACTTCAGAGTTTCTGGCCTAAAATAATGAAAAAAGAGTTTCAGGGTCCACAGAGATGCCATTCAAAGGCTTCAGTGCAGAGTTCCTGGAATAGAGCTCCGAGCATCACAACATTGACACATTTACAAATTAAAGACAATTCTAACATCGAAATTGACCGCACTTGCGAGACCTTCCTTAAGCTAAGCCAAACTCTCCGTTCAGTGTTGACAGATAAAAAAAGAGCCATTTCCTTGCTTCAAAACCCACCTTGCATCATTACGACACAGAAACCATCATATCCCACTCCCGACACTCGTTACCTGTGTTGGAAATCACTGGCATGGTCCTTAAACACTCGGTGTTGTCATCTTGGCTCCCAGTCACCGGCAGGAGGTCTTAAGGGACCAGGACAGCCCACCCAGCGCGGCAGAACCCCCACGACCTCTGCTATTAGCGTGACTAGTCCCTTTCCAACTGCGTAGGCAGCACCAAGCCAATTTAGACTCTCAGTTTAATGCTTTTAACATGAGAGTAAGACGTCCCAAAATTTCACAAAGCCCCCAGCCTCTAGTCCTACTTTTACTGCTTTATTACATTTCTGAATTAGAGCATGCTGAGTTCACAGCATCATCGGTACATTCCAAACACGACAGGCTACTGAACTGCATACCTTCAATCCTCGCCAAAGGATGGGCTTATACAGTCTGTAAAGCATCTCTTCCACTCCCTGCCGAACTCTCTTTTGATGGTGAAAATAACTTAGCACCTAGGAGCCAAGAAGAGAAGAAAACAGAGGTAGTGTTTTTAAAAAGCAACTGAGATCCTAATTTGAAAAACCCACAGGGAGAGCGTGTTCTCTTCCCCAAAACGGGCACTTGTGCCTCAGTCCTGAGAGGAACTACAGCAGATGTGTTGACAGCACTCAACGTGGGCAATCACGTGACAGAAGCCCGTGGCAGAAATA
This sequence comes from Eidolon dupreanum, assembly GCA_028627145.1. NCBI lineage: Eukaryota > Metazoa > Chordata > Mammalia > Chiroptera > Pteropodidae > Eidolon > Eidolon dupreanum. Next base: position 73,682,162 of record CM053514.1, read on the forward strand.
ACGACTGATGACCTTGGGGCTATACAAGGTTTAGGTTCTAGTTTTGCTCTGCTACCAACAGCCACATACCCCATAACCTCCAGGGTAAATGGAAAGGAGCTGGGTTAAGTGGTTTCTGTAGCTCACTCCGGCTCTACAATGCCCTGGACTCCAAATCTGTTTGGTTCTAAGAGCCTATAATGGACACCCAATAAAGGCGCATCTCAAAACAAGTGTCGCTGCTTAGTGACCCTTCACAGCACGAGCTCAGTTGAGACACCAAGTGCTCCCCCAAACATCTGAGAAATCAGAAACAGGGTTGCCCTGTGAGGGACTGTTCCTGTGTTCTTTCCTCCTCCCTCTCCCCAGCAAGGCTCTTCCTGCAACTCTTCATAGACTCACGTCCCCAGCAACAATCAATTCCATCTTACTACCTTAATTCACTACTCTAGGAGCTAAAATTATATTAGCAAAAAATGGAAAAAAAAATTAAACAGGCTAAACAACAGCCTACACTTCAACTGAACTTGAGTCAACTTCATCCTACAAGAATTATTGTCTGGGGATTATTTTTTTCTGATTGTTAATTCTTTATTTAGGAGTTTTGTGATAAATGATGCTAGTCTACACTTTGCTTTTTGTGTACAATATTATCAAGTTTTGGTATCAAAATATACTTGCTTCATAGAAAGATTTTTCAACAGCTTTAAGATACTTCACAGACCATAAAAGTCACTCTTTTAAAGTATACAATTCAGTGGGTTTTAGTATATTGAGTTGAGCAACCATTACTGTTATCTAATTTTAGATTTCCACCAACAATATGAGGATTACTTTCAAATGATTTCTGAAGCATTTCCTGAAGCTTCTTTCAGTATATCAATAAAATCATTTATCATATATGTTTTATCCAAAGGAGGATTTGAGGAATAAGCTATAAAGTGATAATAATTATAAGCAGTGATAATAATTCTTTAGGGTCTAGGAACACACTACATTTAAAAAGTGAAAGCTAATATTCTTCAATATTCTGTGCATTTTTCCATAAATTTATCAAATAGTGATAGCTATACTTAAAATATCTTAATTATTCTGACTACCACAGCAGAAGAATCAAACATGAAAAAGTCTTTAGTTATTTGGTACCAAGAGTGAAGCAACTATGTCATCAATCTGTAGTTTAACATGTCATTCCTCATGACCAAGCAGAATCTAAAGCACCAAACCATCCTGTGAAATAAATGACCCAAATGACCTACAGCTTAATGAAGCCACACTGGGACTGGGGGCTCGGGTAGGTAAGTATCTCTGGACTCCTTATCTTTGAGTAACTCCAACTTAATCATCAATAATGTAAAGAAATGTTTCCTTATCCACTTAAACTTAATTAGTATATCTACATTCTACAAACAACTGCAATTTCACTAATCAAAAAAGTAAAGCAGCAGCCTCTGTCCACCTAAACAGCAAGCAGACAAGGCAACACCTAGGACAGAACGCTGGTCAGCATAACAGAGGGGGCTCCCCAGTTCCTCAGGCCAGGGTCAGTATGATCACCAAACACCTGTCAGTGTGATAAAGGCACTGATGACAGAGCCTCACTTACCTTTACACTATAAGGATAAAATTAGTTACCATTTATAAGATATCACCTTATTCACCATTTATGATATAAGGATAAAATTCACATATAAATTCTGAGATTACCTTTTAAAAACAAAATCTTATCAAGAGAAACAGAGCATTCCATTCAGTTTGCAAAATACCAACATGGAAATATGATGTATAAAAGTAAATAATAAAAGTAAAATCTCAAATATTTCCTTTTTTGAAAAAGTGGTAGTGGCAGCTAAAAAGTGATGATTCTGGACATTTTAATAAAGGTGGTTTAGGTAAAGTTCTGCTGCCTTAATGGCATACCTTTGCTTTCCTAATTAAGACTCTGGCGGCAGGATAAAACTGCCAGCCACCAAATATCAGGATTCTGAGACATCCCTGGAACTGATGCCCATGAAAGCTTAACTTAATTTTTAAATTTAAGGAAAACAATGTTCTAAAACCCAAGGAGATGAGACGTGAATTTAAGCACGCACGACGAACGCTGGGTGTGGCCTACCTCACGCACTCTGGGGTGCACCGGTGACCTCCGCTGAAGGTGGATGCCGTGGTACATGAAGTCCTGGATGCAGCCATGCTCGATGGTCTGGAACGACAAACGGCACGCGAGTTCTCGGTGAGTACGCGTCCCGCCAGGCGGAGGGGCAGGCCGCGCCGCAGTCTGAGCGCGAAAGGCCTGCCTGCCCTGCCGTCTGCTGTCTCACGAGGGAATTAACCTTCTACCTATTTGATGAGGTCTCAATGTGTGCTAACTGGCAGGGCAAGCTTCCCCCTAGCACAAGGCTAGTTGAAGGCAGACAGGGCTCAGGGACTGAGTGAGCTGGGAGCCCTTTCTGAGTCGTCCTATAACCTCAGAAGGCGGGATCTTTTGCAAGAGCCTGTCCATAACTGACACTACACCACCTCAAAGGTGAGGGCCAGGACTCCAGGTTTCAGGGCTGCTGCAGAGAGGGCTGGGGCAGGATGGGCTGCGGGAAGCTCCCGGGGAAGCCAGGGCACTGAGGCTCCTCAACAGTGGGGCAACTGAATGGAGCAAGGCCAGTCACCAGGGACAGCCCACGTCCACAGTGGATGGTCTGGTCTGTTAGCTGCCCTGTGCTCTGCACCACCCCCCGATGCTATGGCTTTAGGGAGGGGCATAAGGAAAGCTTTCTACTAATATTCACCTCTTCTCCGTTATCTCTGAAAATATTTCCTTCACCTGAAGGCACTAGTAAATCTTAACGCCATCGCATGGGAGAAGCAGACTAGACTGACGGACTTGCGATGAAATAGGAGATTCACGGCACTACCTGTTAAGTATTTGTGCCATAAAAGTCAAGTCTCTCAAGCTAATTACCAGCATATGGACATTCTACAGGAGAAATGATCCAGTTTCTTCAATGTATCGGTGGCACAGATATTAAAAAGTGAAAGGGAGGGATGAATGCTGCATGGGATTTAAATGATATGACAAGCAAATGCCATTGGGAGACCTGTTGGATCCTGATTCTGAAAAAAAACGTAAAAAGGCATTTTCACAAAGCTGAGAAATTTAAATATGGCTTAATTATTTTTAAACCTACCCAGGAATTTGTTTGGTACAATAATAGCACTGCATAGCCGTATTTGTAGAGATGCATACCGAAGGACACAGAAATGAGATGGCAGGTGTGAAATTTGCTTTAAAAACTTGGAGGGAGAAGGGAAGAAAGGGAAAGGAGAATACTGAGAAGTATAATTGCTGGTACTAATTTGGCACAGATCTAGTCAAGTAATTAAGTTTTTAATCACAAATTCTTATTTTTTAAATCACTACTGGAGGATAAATATCCCTTCCTGTGGACAAGTTTCATGCCGTAATACAACAACGCAAAAACTGCACAACAATCCCCTTTCCTCCCCAAAATTACATCATGTCAAACTATTCTAGAAGTTGTCAGCAGGGGAAAATGAGGGACAACCCTTTGCTTTTCAGAAGCAGAAGTCATAGAAACCAGCTTAAGATGGGCAGGAGAGCAGAGTGGACCAAAATAAACTCCAAACCTCAGGAAACCATCCCTCTGCCTGCACACCTCCTCTCCCACCCACCAGTTCAGGGCCTGTCCCCAAGCAGGAAACACTTCTTTTTGACTTAGAGTAAAATCTTACTCTCAGAGGGAAAGAAAACACATTTGAGAACCTAGTCTGAGAAAAACGTAAGGGCTGTCAGGCAGACTCCTATGATGTTTCCGACACAGCCTTTGAATAGTTAACTGTGATGGTGGATTATACAGCCATGTCTTCATAACACAGATATCATACATTCATTGAAGGCTGGCCATATTCAAACCAAATGCCTTTAAATTCTCAAAAATACTGTAATTAAAAGAAGTGGCCTGAGGTTCACAAGCAGCACTGTGCAACAGAAACAGAAGGCGAGCCACGAATGCAATCTTAAGTTTTCTAGTGGTCACATTAAAAACAGAAAAGAGAAACAGGTAAAATTATTTTAATACTTTGATTAGCCAAGATCATTTCAACGTGCAGTCAATATTTTTAAAAAATATCCCTAAGATGTTGTATATTCTTCTTCCATACTAAGTCTTCAAAATCAGGTATGTTTCTTACGTCTACAACACGTCTCCACTGGGACAGACCACATTTCGCGTGCCCGGCAGCCACATGTGGCCAGACGTTGCAGGCCCAGAGCTGCCTCACTGCACATGTTGGGGACGGGCATGTGGGCTGTGCTCAAGCACAGGAATGAGCATGCGCGGGCTGGAGCCCACCACACAGGTTCTCATCATTTGGCTTTATTTTGACAGACAGCGTCAACACAAGTTTTAAGGGACCCTTCCATGATGGCTTATTTAGTAACAAGAACATAATAAAAAATAAGGGTTAATATTTAATAAAATGAAAATACCTCCAAAATTTTCCCTGAAGCCTTTTTCCAAGCTCTGAAATAAATTTCTGCAATGTGGACCATCAAAGACCTATGAAAGAAAATTTTAAAATTTTCATGCAAGTTCAAAGCATTAGAGTTTTCAAGTATATTATTTCAGGTACTCTCCTACCCTGGGGAAGAAGAAACTGGGGTCAAACCAGTGCTTTGCAAAACAACCGTAGTGATCTGTGATCTACCGATAGAAGAAAGTAGAAGAGGAAGAAAGTCTGCAGAAGCGGAACTGAAGTATCAACCTATTTTCTTCCTTCTCAGTCAAGGCTCCCCCAGAACTTTACTATTTTCTGTGAAACCATGAGAACAAAGCCCAAATGGCATAGCCAGTGTTAGGGACACAGGCTGTACTGTGATTGAGGCTGAGATTTAACTGGTAAATAATGTCGCTATTTAAAGAACTCTCACAAATTAAAATCTCAATTTCAACGTCATTACTGAAAGAGAATGGTTTCTCATAGCAGGGAAAATATCCAGTCATATGAAAGACCACAATAAATAACATAATTTAAGAGATAATTTCTAAAGCTCCCAATACCTTAATATAACTTTTAAAAGTGAGGTCAAATAGAATCTTTCAAAATGAGATAAAGATAACAGAAAATATTAATTATGTTTAATACTTACTTTGGTAATCCTTGTAACTGGTTTTTAATGGTCCCATGGATCATTTTGATAAAATTTATATTCCAATTGAAAAGAGAACTAAGAAATCTTCTTCCCTGTAAATTAAAAAAAGCAGATCTGATAAAAAATTCCCAGTTCTTAAAAACCAAATAATTCTTTGAATGTTTAATAACATCGACGGTGGCTATTCCTAATCAGGGAAGCGTCCACAGTTGTAACTCAGTGTCCAGACTGGAGCTGTGCTGGTGTCCGCTCCTGTGTGAGGATGCAGTGGGAGCCTCGAGGTGACAGAAAGGGACAGCAGGACACGGGCAGGAAGGCTCCCATCTGAGAGGCTAGCAGCGGACACCACTGAGTTCCTTTCTTGCCCGACCACATAATTACTCAGACGGGCAGTCACCGTGCTGCCCAGCAGGCAAGTGCAGTGGTTCATCTGCATTTCCTTCTGTCATGGAGGTCTAGATAACCCAAAATCAAAGAATGCTTGAAATCTCCATTTTGGGCTGGGAATGGAATTAAAAATGAGAAAACTATAATTATAAATGAGAAAACTAGGGACTTGTAAAGTTAAGAGGCTAAGCAGCTGCTAAGAATTTTCAAATACGTATAGCCCCCAAGTTATAAATGGCATACATACTGTCTTATAACGTTAATTTACCTGCGTGCTACTAGATGACACACGTGAACCTACGCGCCACAGACTGCACACAATGCATCAAGAACATCCCTGGAGAACAGCGCCATTACCTCTTCACAGAGGGAAACGCAATGCACTTCGATGCAAATGGCAGAGTGACCACGCATGCATCAAGCATGTTAAAAACCAGTATTTACTGCAAGCGACTTGATAATAGAGTACAAGGTATTTACTGTTTACCCCAAATGCTTGGAAACAGACCTAATCAAATTAATAACTGATTAGGAAACTAGTTTAGGTATCTTAAATACAAAAGAGCATATCTGTTAAAAGAAAAAACTTCTAACACTCGCGCACGTTTATCTGTCTATGCTACGTACCTGCACATATATATGTTAAGCACATAGAATTCGTCAACTGCTACGTATAAGCCAATATAAATTGTGTGTGTTTGTCTGAATCCACTTTTAACTTCGCTCTCCCCGCAAATTTCATAACAATCCTGGAAATTCTCAAGGCACAGGCCACTCGCCCAGCATCTTTTCCAAGGACGATGCTGTGATAACGGCAACCAGCACAGCCGGAGCCCTGTCTGAGGAAGGGGCGCCTGCCCGGCACCGCGCAGAAGGCGCCACACGCGCCCCTCACAGGAGCCAGCGAGAAACCAGCTGCTGCTCCCGCTGTGCAGAGAGAAACGCTGAGGCTGAAAGCAGTCTGACCAAGGCCGCCACCCACGATGCGAACAAGCTGGATCTGAAAACGGCCTTTCTGACCCCAGAAGCCGAAGGTCTTGGTCAGTGTGGTCAGTAATGACAGATGGCCTTCGACCCAGGCTGGCTAGAGATGGTGCACTGGAGTGGGCAAACTGGGTCAAATTCTGTCTCCACCACTGACTAACTGTGACACGTGGAGAAAATTCTCCTCGAAGGCTTCCAGACGGGGCCTCACCCTCCTCCTCTGGGTAAGCCTTGCCTGCCCCACCTGAGGAATGATGACCTCCTCCTCTGTCTGCCTCACGTACGGGTCTGCGAGGCCCCGAGCAACCAAGCACAGAGGCTGTATCCCACAGTATGAGCAACAGTCTCCTCTGCTTCGCCAGGACGGTCAATGATCGAGATAAACAACTGGAGAAAGACCCCAAGGCAGCGCACAGCACTGTCCAGCAGAACTAGGCAAGTCACTCTGATGTTTAATTCTCTAGTAGCCACATTAATAAAAGCAAAAAAAAAAGGTTAACTTTAATATTTGTGTAAGCCAATATAACCAAAATATTATCACTCAAACACATAATAAATGTATAATGATTATTGAGACATTTTATACTTTTTTCATTCTAAGTTTTGAATCCATGTGTATTTTACAGTCAAGGCCATCTTCCATGAGCTCAGTAACCACATGTGGGAGTGACCCCCAGAACGGACAGTGAAGCAGAGGGCCAGAGCCTCTCTGGGTTTACTAGACAGCAGAAAAAAGAAAGCGAGACTCCTGGGTGATGACAGTTTTGAGTACGTGCCAATTAACCTGGAATGAGGGCGGAGGGCCAGCTCTAATCCACCGGGAAGGGCTTTCTCAGCCTTATTTTTAATCATTCTTATTTAATGCAATCGCAGGTCCTCCAAGAGTCACAGAGCCACCTGTTACCAACTGACTTAATGATGAAAAATAAGTAATGACTTGTAAAATGTCTGCTTAATACTGTCATGTAGTAAAAATGATATGCAATAAATATCATGGCCCTTGATAACTAAGATGACTCTTTCATCAAAACAAGGTATACTAAACACACTAACAGCAACCACATGAACTTAGGGGAAAAAATCGATTAAAAAGCAGTTCACAAATAAACCAAAAAAGAAAATCCTAATTACCTCTTCCTTCTTGATGTAATTAACATTGATGAAGCACTCAAGTAGCATATTTTTAATTTCTCTACTTTCCTCCAAATCATAATCAAAGCAATATAAAGCCTGATGAATACGCCAAAGTCGACATATGTCTGCACCCTAAGAATGACATAAAAAGGAAAAACGTTAGTTTTTTTTCAATAAACAGGTCACATTTCAAATTAACTATAAGAATATTTTATATCATAATTACGACTCTATTCATCAAAAAAGGAAAATGACATTTTAAAATTTACAAATGTCTCTTGCAACTCTAGAGAACACTTTTATAAAACACAGGCAGAAGCCAGCAGACACACCGATGCCCGGCACAGCTCAGCACTGTCCGGCGACGGGGAAGACACTGGAGTCTGCAGTGTCCAGTGTGGCAGCCATCAGCCACATCAGCTACTGAAATGTGACTGGGGTGACTGAGAAACCCAATTTTTAATTTTCTTATCTTTAAATTTAAATAGCCCCATGTGGTGAGTGGCTACTGTACCAAACGGCACAGGTGTAGAAAATTAGGAAGATAACAAAGGTCTTGATTGAAAAGCTAAAAAAAAAATGGCAGAAAAATAGATTTTAAAAGGACAAATCGATGATGGTTTAAGGATAAATTCTGACATAAACAAGGGTTTTCAATCACTCCTACGGCCACTAAGAAACGTCAGATCGCCAGCTGAGGCTGTACCCAAAGGGCCCTTTCTGTCACAGAACTGACGGCTCCCTGGAGGCCCCAGTAGGACAGACTCTCACAGGGAGGTAGGAACACGCGGGGATCTAAGCTTTCTTAAAAGCTGCTGGCAATATGCATCAAGACCTCCAAGTTCAAACACAATGACCTACAGATTACATTTCTAGAAATCTGTCGTGAAAAAAAGACATGGGGATGCAGGAGAAGTGCCAGAGAAACCCCTCCATATCTCCAAAATGACGATGATTACCTTGGGTAGTAGAATTATGGACGATTTTTATCTTTCTCATTTTCCCTTTTCTTCATTTGCCCAATTCTCTAAAATGGACATAAGTATCTGCTGTTGCCCTGATCAGGGGGAAAAATGTTTTTTTTTTTCCTCTGGATTTCTGAACTACACCAAAGATAAAAGGATGAAAAACAGCCCAAGTTACAGCCAAGCTTCGCACTCACTCTCCGCTGGTCCTCAGGCCTGGGCTCTCGTCTGAAACAATCCCACCCCCACCCACCCTCCTGACCACTGGCCCAGCATGGCACCTGCACCTGGGTCTGAAGGCTGTGTCTGACTACTCCTGCCCCCTCCTGTCCTCGACGGTACACGTCCCATCCTGTCCGGTGCCACCATGGGGTCTGCCCCTGAGGACCACACTGGCACGGGCAGCTACGCCCAGTCTCCTGCCTCAGTATTGCCGCTCTCCTCTGCCTTGAACTCACATAAGGTGTAAGTGGAATAGTCACCTTGCAACTATGAAGTGACACAAGGAAGGACAAAGGCCACAAATGTGAAGGAGAGGGAGGAGAAAGGCTGCATACGGCTGCACCGTGGAGCCGCTGCCCACCCCTGACTGCCAACTCTGAACATCCTGCAGTTAAAAAAAAACCCTAACTGGAGAAACCACTGCGGTCAGGCCACTGACAGGGAAACACACTTATGGACAATATGAACACGTGCACTGTTTAAGTAAAAAGCAAACACACTGTTTTCGTCTCGAGACTCCTCCTGAGCAGCATGACGAAAGCGGTCTTGCCCATGTCCTCTTTGGCAGGCAGGCCTCTTTCCCACCACGTGACACACAAGTCCTGAATGGAGCCCTGCAGCTTCCGTTCAGATGCGGGCAGCGCGTACAGGACACCTAAGAGACCCAGCAAGTGTCGTCAGAGAGGCAGATCAGAATCAGCTGCGACTCAACAGTGTGGGGCCGCATGACTTACGAAGGTTTGCTAAGCACTAGTTTATGTTTGATTTGCCAAAGATTTATATACATTTCTTATAAAATACAAATGATAATAATTAAAAATTGTTTTACTACTGCTATAAAAGGAGACCCACTAATATAGAGAATTTAGAACTGGGAGACTCACAGAGGGCATCTCGCCTACACTCCTAATTTAAGAGGCAGGTATCAAAGCTATCCGAACATAAATGCAATGACACCATGGTGACAGTTCACGTCAGAGCCGGGTCAGGTCTACTGACCGAGAATCACTGCAACCATCCCTCAATGTGTTGGCCTCAAATTCTGGATCATTGGTGAAAAACAGTAAAAGTGACTATTATAATAAATACCAAAACTGCAGTGCTTTTATGAACAGAAATGCTCAAGAATGAAAATACTAATAATGTACCCATAATTATAATCCACAGATATGTGAATGCCATTATACTCACACAAAATTCCCCAATTAATGCAAAATTGGGAACTACAATATTAGTACTAACTGTTTCACAAAACAGTTATCTGGAGACTGCAAAAAACCAAACTATCGGTAATATGCACGAAGCACTCCGGGGGTGATTTTCAATGATTACTATGCAAGAATTCTGAATAAAGCACATACCACACAGGTCCACGAACCCACGTGATGCTGAGAATGAGGAGCTAGAACTACTTACATTCACATAGTGGGGAGGGTACGTGGGAGATATTTCTTAAAATCATTACCTAAAATTACTTTTGTATCTATAAAATGATGTTATATAATATTTTATAATCTTATCTTCTCATTAATTCAATCTAGGGCTCCTCCTAAATAATTTTATAGTTCTAAAATTTTTATAGTTATAGGCTAAATTTTATAGTTATAAATTAAAAATCTTATAGTTCAGTTAAAACTTGAAAAGTACCATAATACAAATTTTGAATAGAAAAACTCCCCTGACAGTCAACAATTATTCCTCAGGTCATGTTTATAACATATTTAAAGAAAAAAATTCAGTGTCACGAATATTTGGTTAAACTGAAACTATCTGGCAGCAATTTAGAATTACTAAATTTAGTAACTTAATAAATTTAGAATCAGACTATTTCCCCTTAATAAACTCTATCACTGATCCTGTAGGTCAAGCAGGCCACTCCCAAAAAACCTGTGCACAAACAACAGTTAGTTGCTCAGTAATGGCCATTTTCACCATCTGAAATATTTATATACAGCTTACATTAAACTAATTACTCAGGACAGCCACTGAAAAAATACTCCTTTGCTCCTTTTCTGGCCCAAGTAAAAGAGCGTGATTGCAAAGTTATGCTTTAATATCACTTCAGCAGCAGACATGACCCCAGCTTCCTTTTACAGAGTGTCATTTAGACACCCCACTTCTAAATATGCCACATTACAACAAGTCGACTTACCATTTAATATTACAGCACATTCCAGTAAGGCCTCATAGTTCTCACTCTCATTTATTACAGATACAGAAGCAAGAATCACAGATGTAATTGCACGGATTATTTCTAAGCTTTTTTTCTATAAATAAAAAAATGAAGCATGAGTGAATGAAAATCAACTTAAAATTCCCTTTTTTTTTTTTTTTTTTTTAGGCAAGGCAACCCTTGGTTGACTACACAGACTGCAAGGACCTTGTCAGCTTACAATCCCTTATTTTTTATTTTTTACACCTACAGCACCTGGTCTTCCTAGGTGGTCTCCCATCCAAGTACTAACCAGGCCCGACCCAGCTTAGCTTCCGAGATCAGACAGGATCGGGCTTGTTCCGGGTGGCATGGCTGTAGACTTAAAATTCCATTTTTAAAAGAAATATAAAAGTTACTAAATTTTTAAAAATCAGGCCACACTTCTAGCTTCTTCTAAAAAGTGACCTAAAGGTGAATATAAGTCAGCTGTCGGAAAAACACCACAACATTGAGTATTAACAATGGTAGGGCTGGGAAAGGGTAAAACTACAATAAACTTCTAATATTCTTGACTTCTTAACTTAAAATTGATTATACACAAAATCAATTCTTTTTAACAAGGAAAAGGGAAAACATTTTACTTTTGGAAGACTAGTACTACCATTTTTGAACCATGGTCTGTTTCCATGTCGTCTTCGCCCAGGTCTTCCTCTGTCTGCCACCCATCCACTGGGCTTTCTAACAACACGTCTGTCAGTAAACTCCTGAGCCTTCGCCATAGCTCTTCCTTCTGTTTCCTTGATAATTCATCTAGTAGTTCATTTAGGTTGAAAGGGTCAGAAGCATCTTCCTATAAAATAAATAGCAGGTGTTACATTTCAAATACAAAAAAATTAGTTCTATCCTTTTTACGATGGCATAGAAAAAGAAGTTTAAGTGCTAACTTAGTTATAAATTCAAGAATTTGATTGTAATTTTCAAAATCTATTCCTAAAAGGGAAAAGTATAGGGATTATCAGGCAGAGTAGCAGATTCCTCCTACACCTATTCAGCTCTTCTATCCTATTCTTTGGAGTTAAAATTTAACCCAATTAGCAAAAATCCTCCCTAAAATCAATCCATCCAGATGTCCACCACCTCCAGGCCTATAATTACTTTACTGAAGTATGCCAGAGTACGAAAATCACAAGAAAGCTAAACATAAAACTTACATCGAGTTGAACGAATTGCAAAAATTCTCCAATCAGCTCCTTAGACACTGCTTGTACAAATGTCTCACGTTTTTCCATGACAGATGGAACTGCGTTTCATATGGCATTTATCCTGTAACCCTAGTGGAAAACACAATCATTAAGAAACTTGCGTTTGCAAATATATCTTCTTACAAGATGTAATTTGGTAGTAACATCCAAAATTGCAAGAAAATTCCTCTACCACCTATGGTAGATAGTTTCTAACACTATTCTGACACAATACAAGTTATAATACCTAAAAAATAATCTCCTAATTTCCATCACTGAGGATAGTATCAACATAAAGTTATGTTAATGAAACTGCCATCTAAGGAAAGGGAAGCCCAAATGGCCGTAGGAGGTGCGCCCTCCTTAGTACCTCAGCATGATGCTCAGGCAGGTCTGAGTCAGCTCAACCGAAAACAGGCTGATCCCGGCTGCGAATGCTGAAGACTCTGCCTTCCTAAAGGGCCATTCCTCCTCGGTACAGCCGCCTTGTTTTTCAGTGTGGCACAGGGTCACCTGGGAGCTTGTTAGTGTACGCATCAGGTGTGCACGCACCCCTCCCCTACCCCTGAGGCCCAGAGCTCGGGAGACTTGGACTGTGCACAGCCTCCTTCCCTGCATCTTCCCCAATAAACCATATTTTCCACTTATACCACCTGTGCTAGCAGTGCCTTGTGGGAAAGACGCCAACCCAAAAATAAATAGCCAAATGATGGAACATATATGCAACAGGACCCCTCACTTTAAAACAAACGAAAACCTGCAGCATTACAGAGCAATATGGAAATGTACTGGTACCAACAGTAATATTATGGGGACAAAGAGTCATCTTAAACATTAGAACCCCAGATCTTAGGGTCTAAATTAAACCAACAAAAATAGAAAATAACTTCCTAAGTACCACTGAAATCTGGCCACCTCATTCCTCAACTAGAGGGCTGAGCTATGAGCATCACTTCCTGCTGGCCAGCCACAGATGGATGACTAATAATGGCCAGTGCCAACTCTCCAGTTTAAAAACAAGTAACATTCCAAAAAGTGTAATCAAGTACATGGAACCTCATCTTAAACTGGGCGCCTGTGAACCCTCCGCCCTTTTCTGCAATCCTGGCACTTTCCTGGAGTGCTCTACTTCCAAGTGCACACAGCGATCTACTTTCACTGCACCACCCAACCTGCGGCCCCACCACCCTTCCGTCTGAGGAGAGATGCAGCTCTGACGGGTCACTGCCTCTCACCTTACGCTCGGCGCATCGTCCCAAGGGGCGCACTCTGTTTCTTGTACTATTGTACACAGACAGACCTTGAGCTACTCTGAAGGCTAGGATCACCCCACTGTGCAGCTATCCATCCCCACAGCAGGGCGCTCTTCATGCAGGAGGTCTGGAGGATTTAAGAGGAGCGTTGAAAGGAGGTCCCTGTCGCCTCGGCACTGCCTGTAGACGGTGCTCCAGCCCTCCCATCCCCACAACCGGGCAAACCATTTCAGAACTATGAGAGATGCTTGGCGGCAGGTCCCCCGGGCGCAAACCGGGGACTGGTCTTCTGTGGGTTCGGTCAGCCCCCGGATCCGGTCTGAGGGTCCTCTGTGGGATCCGTCCCCGGATCCAGGCTGGGGGTGCTCTGTGGGGTCGGTCCGCGGGGACGACACGGGCGTCGCGCGCTCGGCGCCCCGGTGCCTAGCTCTGCTGCGCCCCCTCAGAGACGGCAGCCGGGCCGTGGGTTCGGACGCGGCCCACGCGGAGGCTGCGGTGATGGGGGCCAGACCCGCCCGACTCCCGCCGTTTCCCAGCTCCCTGCCCGAAGCCCTTCGCGGTCCGGCACTGCGGCGCTCACCTAGTCCTGGGGACCCGCCGTTTCCCGCGCTCGGAACAGATTCAAACCCGCCCGCCCGCTCCCGCGACGCGCTCCGCCCGCCGACGCGTCATCACGCGCCGCTCTCGCGAGAGCCGGCACGTCGGGGTGGGGCCGCTGGAGGGCGCGCGCCCCCGCCGCCCGCGCTCGGCCCCCCCCACACGCCGCACGTCCGCCCGCCCCGCCCCGCGCTCCGGCCCCGCCCTTCCCACGCGAGGGCGGGGCCTCGCATTTTCCGTCTGACATCAAAATCGGGTTTATCAGTGGCTTAAGCAGACGCAGTCCCTGATATAAAAATTGACACAAAATAAAACTGTGACATCACTCTCTGCATATTCAATTCTATCTGAGTATTCTAGGAATTGGATACCTGTTATTTTGAACCCGAATTTCCACGTCTTCCACATGATTCTATCCTGACGTAATATCTATTTTTGCTAGGCAGTCTATGGATCACGTCTCCAGCAAAATATATAAATTGATTTTTTAGCATTTTGTAACCATAATGCTCTAGATTTGACAACTTTCACATTTACTGTGTACAAAAATCAAAACAATATAAATTTTAAAATGTATTAAATACTGGTTAAATTTGAAACTGAAATTTTGTTGAAGCACACCTTTTAATGCTATGGTTAAGACTATTTTTTCCAATCAATTTATGTGTCCAAGGATAAATATTCTATTCTGATTTTTCATGTTTATAGATGCAATGTCACTCAATTCATTGAACATATTTTAGTTAAATGCCAAAAATCACATGCTGATTATCATCAATTTCTTTTAATTTAATTTGTATCACTTAACAATTTGATACTTTCTTTCAATTTTTGTTGAAAGCAAAAATTTGGAAGCAACCCAAGTTTCAAAAAGATTTTTTATTTTTTATTTTTTTATTTTTTTCAAGTAGCTTGAAATCATTCACTTTGTCAGTTTCTAGGAAGCTAACCAAAAAACCTTTACCCAGATACATTAAAGTACTATTAAGTATAGTGGTTACTCTTTTGCATTTCAAGGCACTTTGTCGATAAAATTTCTTTAAATAAAAGCTTTTATCATTTGCTTTATGTTTTTCCCACACCTTGGAGAGCTACAAATTTAAATCACTCAATTCATGGAGAATTGTCTTCCAAACAATCCAAGTGGTAAATCCAGCCCTCACCGTGAAGCTAATCTGTCAAGATGAAATTAACTGTCAAAAAAGTTGGGAAGAGTTTCACAAACTACTGAGAAATAGAGTGCCTCTCCTCTGTCTGGCTCTGATCACCAGGATGAACTCAGGGCTGCCTGGCCTCACCCCAGTCCTCCCTCTTCCAGCCAAGAGGACTGTCACCAGGGGTCTAGCATGACCACTCCCACGGGTCTGAGACCCCATCTCATGAGGCTTTTGTCTCTCCTTGTGAAGGGGAAAGGGAGTCCCAGAAACCCACGTCCAGGTGTGGGGGCTGTCTTGGAATGCTCTGTGCCCCTTGTCCTCCTTTCCCTGTTCAAGCTGGTCACCACACAAAGCCCACATTCCCAGATGACCCTCACCTCCCACAGGCTCTGGCCATGTCCCTTATTCTTTCTTCTCCCACTCAAAGTCTGAAATCCTTAGTCCATGGACAGCAAACTCCTGAGTGCTCAGCCTCTGTCTACACGACCCCCACTGCCACGCCCCAAGAGTCCTCTGTGAGGACACGGTCTCCTGCAGCTACTTCTTTCATTCTTGAAATGTCCAGAGTGGATTCAGTCCCTGACTGAGCCCAAACTAACAGGAGGTCTCAGGGAGGGAGGGTGGGGTGGGCATCACTGTCCTAGCTTAGCACTGCCCAGTGGAAATGCAACGTGAGTCACAATGCAGATGCAGACCTCTAGGAATCACTAGAAAAAGTATAAATAAATAGGCCACACAAATTTTAATCATGTGCCTTATTAAACCAAATAAATAAAAAATATTCTTATTTCACAATATAAAATGATAGCCTTTCAAGGGGTGGGAAGACTGGTTAGTCTGGAGCAATGAGGCAGTGGAGGGGGCCCACTGAGAGCATGGGGAGGCCCAACCCCATGTCAGAAGGTATTCAGTGAGATCACTAACCCGCATCACATTAGGGGCCCACGCCCAGGCCTCTTGCTCCCCCTCTGCGCATCACCTCCGCCCCTACACTCCCTAAATGCCGATGCCCCAGGTCGGGCCCACTTTTCACTCTGGACTCTTCCTTGAGTGCTGTCACCCCAAGCTAAGCATCCACTCCCACCTTGGAACCAACGGTCCACGTGCACACTTCTCTGAGCTCCAGAATCGCACAGCTCATGGACACCCACCGGCTGTGGCACACAAGTCCAGGACCGAAGTGCCAACTGCCTTCCCATCTGCTGAATCCCGGCCCTCCCTCACTCCTCCCCTACTTCCACTCAGCTATCTCTTCCTGCTGTTTCTGCTTCTTGAATAAGAAACTGACAAGACAAGGTGGGTTCCGTAGCCACGCTGCCTGGGCAGTCTGGCTCTGCTGTCTGCCAGCCCTGTGCCCTCGGATGGGCCGCCCAGTAACTCTGGGCCTATTTCCTCAAAAGCAAAATGAAGGGCTTGCAGGCATGCCTGCCAGTCTCTACATGCACCAACCTGTCTTTTCCCAACTGAAAATGCCTCAGCCCCCTCCAAAACTCCACAGAGCCCCCATCCCAGATGCATTCCCCAACCCCTTGGCCTCATCCAGTCCTCAGCATCAGTGATAAATGAATAACGTGAAATAACCTCTCTTTTTAAAACCTTACGATGTGGTCATGAGAAAAGATTTATAGAATTAAAATTGGACTCCATGGCAAGGCAACATGAACCAAGGCTGACGCTGTTAGAAACATATAGACTAAAAGGGTATAAAATTTGGCTAAAATAATATCTTTGATAATGGACCAAGTATAAAGTTAAAAAAATTTAGTATATTTTGTATTAGGCAAATACATGATCACATAATTCAAATTCAAAGGAAGCCACTCTTATTAGTTTCCTGAATAGTCTCCCGGAAATATTTTCTGCCTAATTAAAAAGTTGTAATTTAATCATAATTGTAAATGGGGAAATAAACTAAAACAACAGGTGGTCACTGGCGAGGAATTTTAAAAACTTAATATACCACTGATTACAAGGAGCATTTCCCAGCCATTCTGGGGAAACCTCCGGGGTGGGGCAGAGTGAAGGGCTGGCAGTCCCCGGGCACGGAGAGCTGAGCCCTGAATGCTGAACGGGACGCTGCTCAAGTCCCCATTCCGAGGCGGGGGAGGGCTCCTGGCTGATCGGGGGCAGTGGCAGAAACGCTTCCTCCTTGTGGTTTCACACTGCACTGTCTCTACAAGTCTGGACTGGGAAATGTGGATGTGGATGCATTTGAATTAAAGAAAAAGCAGAAGTAATTGGAAGCTCAAGGCCCACACTTGCCCCCTTTCCCTGGGAACTGGGCCAACGGGCTCCGCAGGACACCAGCTGCACCCCACATTGACTCTCTTAGGGAAATGCTGGGGGAGAGGTGGAAGGGTGAAGGTTGGGCATCTGCTGTGTCACCCACTGCTCGGCTGGATGGAGACGTGGGACAGGGAGGTGAGGTCAGTCAGCTGGGTTTGGAATCGGGACATACAGGGCAGAGCCCTTCGGACTCTGGGGAAGTCCCAAGTTTATCCGTTTCCCACTAGGTTGTAATTCTCCTTTAAGACCCTTCCCTACTTTCCCTTACAGGAGTCTGCCGGCCCCCCCTGACATGACGGCCTGGAGAAGACTGAAGGGGAAAGGTGAGCTACCCACTTCCCAGGGAGACTCCCGCAGAGCAGGGCAAAGGTCCCCCGAGTAGGTAACTCAATGCGGGGAATAGACGGTCAAGGACAAAGCGTTCTCACCATGGCACATTAGAATTTCTTGATCTGCTTGTAACAGTATGAAGCCTTCTCCAAGCCAATCAGGTCAAAGGACTGGGGGACACGGCTAGGTGTTAATGTGTTTGTTAATCGGTATTAGGATTCCCCGCGTGAACCTAAAATAAAGGTTAGAAGCTGACCTCAGAAAAGATGGAGGAAACTTGAGTGGCACAGTGTAAAATCAACACTGCGGATGTCCCTGGTCGTGCTGAACCCACAGCAGCCAGGCACTGGACTGTGGAGTAAGGAACCTTGTCAGCATCCTCCTGAGCGGACACATAACGCAGGAGATGGTTTCTATCCTCCCAAAGGCACCAGTGCGTCCAAAAATACACAGCCCAAAGTCCACCAACAGACGAGTGGAAAAACAAGATCGAGTCCATCCACACCCTGGAGCTTCACTCAGCTGTAAAAGGGAATGAGACTCTGACATTCACTATGTGGAAGGACCCTGGAAACGTAACTCTCAGTGCAAGCCACAGGGTGTGTGATCCATTCATATGGAACGTCTACACAGGTGAACCTATGGAGACAGAAAGATTATGGGTGGCCCCAGGACCTTAGCTTGGCATCCTGTTCCACTTAGGCTCAGGGGAAGAGCAGGTAGGAGGCACGGAGACGGGAAGAAGGGTGGAGAGTCCGAGGAACTAAGAGGAAACCTCACGGATGAAGGTCACAAGAGAAAACACAGCTGGGAAGGTCAGGGCCTCAGAGCCACGATATGCTCCGTGTCTTTACTCTAAGAGCAATGGAAAGCATCGAGTGATGATGAGTCAGATCTGTGTTTTAAAAGATCCCTTTGGCTGTCGTGTGGATAATGCAGGGGTGGGTGGGAGAGGCCCGAGCTGGCCGTTGGAGTAGACTGTCAGTCAGGAAAGGCAGTGGCCTGGACAAACTCCGAGGTAGATGTATTTTCAATAGAACAAAAGGACGTGACATCTGCATTTGGCGAGAGGCACAGGGAGGCATCAGGAGGCATCATTATTTCTCAGTGCTCGGGCTATAAAGCACATTTAAAGGCTATACTTTCTACTCGTATTTATCTTTCAGAAGAGTTTTCAAAACCCAGTGTCTAAGGTAGGCAGATGACAGTCCATTAAAGATGAAAAAAAAAAAAAGAGTAAAATCAATGACCTGATGCAGTTCTTTTAAAAATGAAAGAATTCACAAAGAGCAAACACAAATGGTATTCTCTGTTTACTTCTTAGACTATCTGGTCCCTCATTAGAATTTTCTTTTCAAGACAAAGGAAAAACAAACCACAAGTGAGCTAACATAAAAGTTTTATTGAATAAATACATGCGGTGTCATGTGAAGTTAGCGGAACAGGAAAGACAGTCTACAATGCATCCTCTGCAGTTCTGCATTTGCAGTGGGCGTGCCCGCTAGCGTCAGGACAAAAGTAACCGCACAGTTTGCATGTGCGTATGCACAGAGTTGCATTTGGCTTAGCTCTTGAAAAGTTTGAGGTCTCGATGAAGTGTCTGCAAAAGGAATTCTCGATACAGAACGTCAAGCGTGGCAAATACAACTACTAGGCTTCTTTTGTTTTCATCTGAAACTTGAAAACAACACGTTTTACTTCCTATTTTAAGGCACAGGACAAGCAACCGCAAGTACGAACGAACAGAATTCACATTCATTGAAGTGAATTTCCCTCCACTGGTTTGGCTGAATGCAGAAAAGCTGAAGTCCCCTTTTCCTCGATGAATGGGTCGTCAGGGACTGGCAACAAACCCGCCGGGAGCTCAGTGTGCCATCGCCAGGACCCTGGAGTGCTGAGTCCCCTCAACGGTGATCCCAGTTCATGCCAGAAGTCCTTCCACAGATCTAATTTTTAAAATGTCTTCAATGAATTTAGTACCATGAGCAGGCGACTAGATTTAGTAAGTAATTACCTGTCTTTCTCATGCTACTAACATACCACGGTTAAGTGCTTTGTGTGCATATGTGTTCATAAGCCTCCCCCGTACACTAAACAGGCAGCGGCAAGATTAGACTGGTCTTCATGATGACATGAAATGTGTTTTGAAACTACAGACTCCACTGTGAATAACCCCCGTTCAGAGTGCGTGCTAAAGGCCGCCGGAAGGCAGGGTGCGCGGCGGTGACAGCCAGCGTCACCACAGGCACTTTGGTTCCTCTGCTCACCGAGCAGTCCAGAGCCCAGGAAGCGATTCATGGCAGACCTCCCTCTCACTCACGAAGCTCCACGTCCCCAAGGTGTTTACCCTTAATTTCAGAATGTTCTCATGGCTAGGGAAGTCATTTGCATCATAAACGTAAAACAAGTAAAACCTCTCTGCACGCACGCGTCCTTTGTGTGTAGGCATGCACAGCTCATTCACTGCTGTGTGACACCTGGAGCATATAAAACATGCTTTTAATAATCTAAGGAGAAAAACGTATTCCAAAATAAAAATTGAACAACAATATTCCAATATTGAGGTCAGTCACGGCATGAGGGAAGCAAGGCCAGGAAACAGTGTTTACAACCAGCAGCCTCGGTGCCAACAGCGCGGGGCCCCCTGGCGGCCTGAGCATTAAGGGCAGAACGACACTGAGCACCAGGGAGGGGATCAGTCCTATGTCCCACGTCACATGGTGAATGACTGGATTGGCTGTGGGTTTCTACCACGATTCCTATCTACTTGGCCCGATTTACCACACAGCCTTAATGATGACAGTGTAAGCTTGTCTTTCCTTACAGGCTGGGAAAACACGGACAATTAACAAAGCTGAGGACCGACTATTTCACAATAGCCCACCTGCTACCATTGAAAATCTGTCCATACCACATTTTAGGAAAAGCATAACTGTATATGTGTGCACTATTTCGTGAATAAGTTATAACCAGCAATTAAAAACATATTGAAGACATTTAATTTCATGTAAAAAGTTTCAGATTGGTACGCCGATTTATGAACCACAACAATTCTCAATATTTTATGCTGCTCGGCAATATAACATTTTTCCTTATAAGCACTTCAACCAACTTCTCAATAATAATTCTTTTTATTTATGGAAGTATTAATATTTTGTATACTTTCTTTCATTGGTAATGGGCAGAAATATACTAACATTTAATAATCTTTGTTTTTTTTAAAAAGAAACAGCATAAAATAAGCCACTGAGAACTTTTTCCTGCAAAGACAAAAATGATTATTTGTCATAAGAATTTAATAAGTTTTAGAAGAAAAAAATATAAATATTTCCATAATCCATTTTCTTTTGAATTCATACCAGCATGTAGAGATTATAAAAAATAGAATCTATTTACATTGCATGGTGTACCTCAGTGATATACAAAACAAGGCAATGATAAAGCATATACACGGATCTGCTTCCTAGCAGACGCAATGGATATACAGCTTAACGTAACACACAACTACATTCTATTGTCTATACTGTGATAACTGGCGAGAAATACCAGAGGAAATCAAACATACAAAATTTAACAATGTTGGCCAAATATGCCTAAAGTGTCAACATGTTTTATAAAACTATCAAGGTATGTATAACTGAGTACACGAAAGTATAAAAATAGCATCGGCACATCTGTGGGAGGGTGCGGTTGAGGCACACGGGAAGGGCAGATACCGAGAAGGGCTCCTCACGCCCGGCGAGCCTACGGCACCATGTGTGGCCTCGTCCCATCTTCCGTGAGGTCATACCTGAGAGCACAAGAAGACAACAACAGACATGCGGTCATTTGTAGAAAGTGAAATGAATAAACACGCGGGGTTCTGTTATCGGTCTGACGTCTGTGGCAGGGGCACTCACCACTGGGTCCAGCCCTTGGCAAGTTCTTCAGATGCCAGGCCAACCAAAACCTGCGGGTTAAAAAATGTTTGTAAAAGTGGGTTGAATTAATTCCTTTAGACCCTTCAGCACGACTTCCTACGTCTCCAACCTCCTCCTGTCTTAATCTGGCAGTATGGAGCCCTCCTGCAACGTCTCTCATTTTTCAATCCTTTCTACCTTGGGATCCAGCTATGCACCGTATGCTTGGTCATATTTGAGAAGCCTTTCCTGTATCCAGAGGCTGTAAGTCAGGGTGTGATGAAGCATCAGTGGAGATAACTGACAGGGATAATGGCAGGGATTCGGGTGCATCCCTGCCATGACTGGCGGCATAGTTGATGTGGACTGCCCATGGATGGCAAAGCATCTACGACTGAAAACTCCTCCCTAATTCTGTGTACATAATTATGAATGTATAATCTTATGCAAGAGTTAAATGTGACTACGGACAAGACCAGAAGAAATTCAGAGAAACAAATCAATGATTTGTTAGGGAAAAAAAATAGTTAATTGAGGAGATGGAACTGTAGGAGAATATTGTCCCTTTGGGTTTTCTTTCATATGATACTTGAAAAACAATTTTTGTTTAAAAATTAAGCTTCTGTTAAACTGTAAGTTCATGGTATTAACATGACTAATACGTCAATAACATGACTATGTGAAAACAATGAAAATGATTTAAGATACCTTCAAAATGTACCAATGTCTTAGTTGATACACAGCCTTTCATGGTCCACTATTTTATGAATAAGCATTCATCACAGAGTAAGTCTGCCCCTTTCTACTAAGCATGGTCTAAAAACATGTTCTTCGGGTTAGCACTGAAGTTCTGCAAAGTGTGGAAGCCGGTGAGGATTTGTTCAAACTTACTTTGCCAAGAAGCCCTTTGTCTTTGGACAGGAAGCCGCCGCTGTTCTTCACGGCGACATCCAGTGTTCTCCTCTGCACTTCTGGCAAAGAAACGCTAAAATCGAAGCTGAGAGAGGAAAAAGAGCAGCTTCCGTAAATGTTGCCATAATCTCGCTGTATTTCATTGTAATTGAAAAATGACATTTCTGCTTTTGAGACCACTCCAAACGTTATGTTTGTCAGTGTAAAACAGAAGTCTCCTGCTAGATGCTTGGGTCTGGCATTTCGTGAAAATGCAAAAAAAAAAAAAAACGATTGTTCATTATTTTCCAAACATTAAGAGCAGACTCTGGCACTCTCCACACGTGCGAGGCCCTGCCACCTGCGGCTCGCCCACGGGTGGGAGGCTTCTCTGAACGGACACTCCTGGCCCTCCCTGGCAGCTACCCTGTGGGACCGCGGAGGTTACGCGTGTCACGACAGGGAGGTCCAGACTGGCTCACTCGTCCAGACTAAAGGAGAGCAACTTCCAAGCCTGGGGGGGCGACCTGGCTTCCAGGAAGGGAAAAGACCTGCCACAGTTTATAGTGGCTGAAGTCACATGGTGCAAACTAAATGCTTTCGGGGAAGCAAGTCCTTAAAGCCAGATGGCGTGTGGCTAGGATGCAGCAGGGGCTCTGACAAACCAGAGGACTGAGGGCCTGAGGCCTTGCAGGCGCGAGGCTAGCAGGTGGCCGTCCCAGGAGCTCCAGCAGCGAGAGACCCAAATCTGACTCTTAAATGCTACAGCTACGTAAAAACACGCTAAATAAAATGCGCCCATGCCAGGATCCGGTGCATGCCTGTCAGTAAAAACAGGATAAGTGACTAGTATCTGAATTAGTAGATATGATGCCATTCGACTTTCTTATTTCCCAAAATGCTGTTTTAGTGACAGAGAACTGTGAAGTAAGACACCAAATGCGCACAGGCCGAGGCTCTGTGTGGCCTGAAGACCCGCTTAGGCGCTCGCCACACTGGACAGGCCGCAGACGCAGAGATGCCCCTTACGCCAGACCATTAGAGGTCTGCACAAACGTAAAACGTGAATGCCATTCTTTTCACAAAATTTAAAATTGTTTTGGAAACTAGTTGTTTTCATAAAGATGTTGTATTTTAAGATGGTATATAGGTTTATTACTGTTATTCACAAATATATATTTTTTAACATTCTCAGTTTTGATTTACAGTGCAGCAAATATCAACAGACACAACCCCCCAAATGAAAGTTCTCTAGGGTCATCAGTCCCTTTCTCTTTATTGAACCACTCGTCTCCCCGTCCCCGTTTACAACTTCTATTTGTTGTGGAACTTCTTCTACGTGAAGTTCCGAATATCCACATGTTGTAATATGCTCACGTCTGCTAGTCTGGAGGTGTTTTCTTCACTCCACTTCGCAGCAGTGTGCTGGCTTAAAGGCCTTAGTCACTCGAAGGTAGGGAGCGGGCCTCCCACCTGAACCCAACCCTCTGCCCCAGCTGAGTGCAGCCCATACCTCTGATCAAACACGGGGTTCAGGGTTTTCTTTGACACGTGTGTTTTCCTCCTTCCCGACCTCCTCTTGTCTGGTAACAAATACATGCGGACATAGGGGTCAGAGCCATCTTCAGAGAAGGCAATGAGATTTCTTGTAACACAAACCAGAGAACAACAGACATTAGAATCTGAGAAATGACAATGAGCATCACATTCAAACTGACTACAGCAGGTCCTGGGTAACGTCATTTGGTTACGATGCTGATGAAAAAGAAACGCAGCAAAGGCGCTGTGTTGCCAAGTATGCGCCTTCTCCCCATGTCTTAGGGTTTTTCTCCGGTGACTCGCTTCCTCCCACGTCCCAAAGATGTGCCCATGAGGTCAATGGTGTGTCTACAACGTCCCGGGCTGAGGGGGGGTGGGTGGCTCTGAGCTGCGGGGAGCTGCTCCAGTCATCCGTGACCCTCAGCTTGTTGGAAAGCACGATCTCACTTGTTTTCATTTACTCATCTTTTTAAAATGTACGTGGAACTCACATTTATTTCAAAAGTGTTTTGGCTCTTTAAAAGTTTGGTGATGTTTCTGAGATCAGAAATATGCCATAGAAACTCAACTCTCACTTATGTCAATTATATGCAACCACTTCAAATTGTTCACTTACTGATGGGAAGACTCTAAACGTCTTCTGTTCCTGGGTCTCCCATACTGATGCTCTCAGCAGCAAGCACATATATAAGGTGCTCAACACATATGTATTGAACTGAACTCTACGTTTATATGGTTGTATTTGTAAACGTCACTAATTTTATTTTACTGTTACCAAAAGCTTTTTATTAAGATCCAAGATCGTCAGCTGGAGAATTTATATGGATTTTATATAGTATTTATATCACTATGACTACAGAGACAGACCAGTCACATAAAACAGTCAGCTCCACACCCTCATCACTGGACAGATACAGGTGGAAGCCACACCGTCGCCCACCTTTCCATGTCAGCACCCCACGCAGTTAAAGCAAACCCTTCTTGACGTGGGGGAAGGCAAACCTGCACCCTGGGTGCCGATGTCAATGGTGTGCTTCTCGAAAGGCCATGGCAATACCTACCATAAGACCATAAACTTTTAGGACCCTCTGACTTGATATAAATTTACTCCTGGAAACCGAACGCCCAAAAACACTTCAAGAAAAGACAGGTGTGTCCATCATCGTGTTGCACACAGCGCAGACCAGGTAAACATCCAACGGCAGGAAACGTTACACAAACTACAGTTCAAAGGAGTGCTGCAGAGCAGCCGAGTGGCCATGAACAGACTGCTTATGAAACGAGACTAGAACAAACACGGAACACACACCGACTGCCAGGGTGACGGTGGGGCTAATGCTTTGTTCTCTAGAAAGAGGACTCGCGTGGCCGGGGTGAGGGAGCGAGCGCCGCGTGGCCGCTGCTCACCTGCAGGCGTGCACGACCACCACCAGCTTGTTCCTCTGCGAGCTGTGCCGGATCGTCAGCTGGACCTGCCCCAGCGGAGACTGCCCCAGCGTCGTCCCACTGCGGAAACAAGGCAGAGTCACGTTCTCCTAGGACGCTCAGCAGGTCCCGAGCCGCCGCCACAATGGCAGGAAAGATCGTGTTCATTCACGCAGACAGGAAGGAACCCCGCTGCCCATGAACTTAACACAGGATGAACCTCTGAGGATAAATCAACTAGCCAAACTCCCATTTCGGTTAAGAGCTCAATATAATTGTTCAAAACTGACAGTTTTCATTTAGGGCCCAACATGAAGCGAGACACGGAGGGCTCCTAATGACGAGCATCCGCGCTGTGGTCCTTGGGCTCGTAACTGCCCAAATCTACACGTCCTTTCTCAGAAGACCATAGGAGCCCCTCGCTTTGCTGTACAGCAACAAGCACGGGCTCTGAGACACCCAGGGACTGCCTGGTCTTTCCGCTCAGAGGAGAAGGTTAACGTCTGAAGCTTTGACAACAGCACTGCTTTTTCCTCCCTGTCTAAAGAACCCTGAACATATACACGAACCATGGAGCTTAAATAAGAAATCAAGACAAATGCTCAAATTCAGACACGAAGAGAACGGGACAAGCAGCGGGGCGTGGGCCGAACATGAAAGAACAGGCCTGGTCCAAATGGCAGGCGCAGGTCCCATGTACGGAGCAGCGGGTCAGCGTGCTCCCCGCCCCTGGTCTGAGCTACAGTGCCTCTCCCGACCATGGGGCCTGCCACCCTCGACTGGGCCAAATACTATACCCTAGAAAGTGGCAGGCTTTTTACTCTGAGGCGAATCTCCCTGAGGTTGTCAACCCCCGAGGTCTTGGGCTGACACAAGACCACCGCCCAGCCCCCCCACAACACGGCGACGTGCTCTCCGGCCCAGCGGGAGCAAACGCGGCATCTAGTTACTTCTCGAGCTGCCGCAGCCTCTGCCGAAGCTCCTGGGTGGCGACAGGCAGCGAAATGTCCGAGGCTATGCTGGGCGTCGGCTCCTTGACAAATGTGTGGCTAGGGGAGCAGGCGGAGCCGACCTGCAGGCTGGAGGAGCTTCTGCCCAGGCCTCGCGGCCCCGGTGGGCTGGCCTCCGCAGGCGGGGCTCGCTCCTCCACGCCAGGCTTGTCGCCGCCCCCGATGACCGGCGTGGGCGGGGCCGTGCTGCTGTCGCCAGCGCCTGGCGATGTGGCCCTCTGAGATCTGACAGATATTTTTCTTCCCTCCTTAGAAACAGAGGGTCGCTTCACTTGAGCTGAGTGCTGGTGGTCTGGAGACCGTTCCTGCTTTTCCAGGTGGAGCACCTAGAGGTGGAAATACACACAAAATTCAAATCAGCGACACTGACAATAGCCTGATACGTGAACAGCTTTAGATACATTCATTTGCAAATGCTTCTTTAAAACTTGGAACTAACACGAAACAAAAATCTAGTCTATTCAGCTACCCTATTATTTAAGTAATCTTACAGCAAGTTTTAGAAAAGAAAAATTTAAGTAACCCCTTCTATGGTATAAATGTCATTTCTGTGTATTCTCTTCGGCCTCGTCCATTTGCACGCAGAGTCGTGGGTGACGCTGTTGCTGGAAGAGCCTGAGCTGCTCCCCGCTCAGGACCCGCCCTCACCCTACACGGGCGGTCTCCACCAGCAGCGCTGAGGGAGGGTGAGAGTCAAGGACACGGCCACCCAGACCCCCGGCGCTGGTGCCTTCGCCGGTGAGGGGAGGGGACAGCATCGCTCGGGTTCCCAGTTTCTAGTGTTCACTTTTAACACACGCGACATTCCACTGAGCAGAGTCTGTGCTCCCCAAGCCCCTGCACCCTGGGGTGTTTGTGACGGTGAGAAAGTTTTTCTCCACGTTTACAAAATAAAGCTGCAGCAAACCCCCGCGTGTTCACGGCTTCTCCACATTCTGCGTTATTACCGAAAGTCAGATTTCCAGAAATAGGTCCCTGGTCCAAGGGGCTCTGACTCACGGCCCGGCGACGCCACGGTCCTTTCTGAAAAGGCCGCAGGTCCTGACCAGGCGCCAGGGCCATTCCCACTGCAGCCTCTACATGCGGTCTGCTTGAATTTTTTTGAAAAGTCGGTTCTTCACTTTAATTTGCATTTTTTAAATCAGTGAGTTCAGCACTCTCTCATATGTCTGTCAGTTTTATTTTCAACATTTCTTTAAGTACTTTCAAACGAATTATTGTCTATTTTGGACAACATTTTTTTCCTGTAAATTCTACCATCTGGTACAGTTTTACTACATTCTCTCTTCTAAATGGCCTTTAAAAATTGAACCTGAGCAGAAAACTTTGTTGAATCAGAGAGCAGTACTGTCTGGGCCAAAGGATGAAAACAGGGTCAGCTGGAGCCCCGAGCAGCGTGAGCACCCTGGACCGCACGCGGACGTCTCAGTCCAGGCCTCGAGCCGTGCCGAGCGCCCGCGACATGCAGTAGCATCCACACTCCCCGCACAGGGCGCGTCCTGTCAGCGCTGGCACCATGCCTCCCAGCCACCTCTGTCCGGCGCCCCGTGGCCGTCGCCGTGAGCACCACCCACCCAGGCAGCAGTGCCACTGCAGCTCGTCCCCCACCCGCCCGTCTCCTGGGGTAGACTAAGTACCCTGAGGGCGATCTTCATCTTCAGAGTACTGTTTGGACCTGAATTACTGAGCTGGAATCGCTGGTTGATGGTCATGTCATCTCTGCTGAGCAGCTGACTGAGAGGGATCTTCAGATTCCCCAGGGAACACTGATGCTGTTCATCTCTGACCTGCAAAACACACAACAGAACACATGAAGCTCTGAGGATAAAGACAAAAAACAGAGAAAGGTCCACAATTCAGTCTTGAAAAACATACTTCAGCCATCTCCTTCTAAGGAGTGTTTCCACAAATGATTAACACAGTAGGAAACTTCCTTTGGAAGATACAAAACATTGTAACGAACGATGCTACAATGTATCTGCCTCACAAGTATCTGTCATTTCCTAATAGAACAATTACGAGCACAAAAAAGAACATTATTTTTATGACTCCACTAGCAGAACCCCGAGTTCAGAGGCAGCAGCCCACACACACCCGAAGGTTATAAAGAAATGCCTTAAACCCCATGAAAATGGTGACAATGCACATTCACAGTGATGTGTCAAGTTTCTGTTGGTGACACCTGTTTATAAAGAAAAAATACTTCTAAATGTCTTGTAAGTCTTCCCTATTCAAAAGCTACACGTTTTTTTTAAAATTTTACAATAGCTGCACATATTGTATAAAACAGAACGTAAAAAGGCAAAACAAACAGAGAATAATGGAGCAGGCCAGCATGCCTGACAGTGACCTGGTGCTCTGTAGAGGAAGGTGTGAGGCTTCCACGGCAGGACCCCCTCGAACCTCAAGATCTCAGGGGCTGAGGAACCGAGTCAGGGTGGCACGAGCCAAACACAAAACAGAGGCCCTTAAACTTCTCAAAGACTGAATGCTGAAAAGTAGGCCATGCAAAAAGGATACGGGAACCAGAACCGTTTAGACTGGCAAGTTTGGTATGCCCACCACCAGGATGACCATGAGAGCTATGTGATCTACTTAGAATAGCACTGTCCTTTAAGCTAAGATAATGACAGAGAAGGACAGAACATGCAACCACTAGGAATAGCAGGTGTACATCCAAGAAGCACCCTCTAAGTCCGTCCATGTGTATAATTTACATAGAGCGTATATTTCAAAATATGCAGAGAGCTCCTGTTTCTGTCCATGATGGAGTAATGGGAACCGAATTTGTCATCCCACCTTAGCATAAAAAGCAGATAAAATACATAAGACAATGGGTTTTAGACAGCACAAGACGCTGGACACAAGGGCATGCTGGGAGACCGGAAACAAGTGAGGTGAGCCCGATGACCAGTCTGGTCGCTGCCTGGGGTGTGTCTAGGCGCTGGTGCCAGTACGAGGATCCTGGACCAAGGCCAGCGGTCCCCCCGCACTGACACAGCGTGAGGATTCAGGAGCGGAAGGCGCCAGAGAGGAGAGAGCCCCAAAGGGAGAGCTGGAAGCCTCCGAGGCCTCTGCGACCTCAGCAGCACACGCGAGGGAACGCGCCCAGCAGGGGCTGGGGGACAACCCCAGAGCACGACGGGCTGCAGACAGCATCCAGACTAAAGGCTGTGGGCCGCTAGCGAAGCTTGAATCCAGCCTCGAAAGGCTCTTCATGAGAACAAAGTTCCAGAATATTTAAAGGACTACAAAAACCCAGCACTCGAAAATGCAAAATCCACAAGGGAAAATTCCCATGAAGCAGGACCATGAGACGTAATGAGGGCAGAAGCAGATGTGACAGTTACACAGATGACAGCCTCAGCACCGGAGGCTGTCGCGCATTCTGCCTACACGCACGAGGGAAGCAGGGGAGGGACACAAGATAAAAAGATCCAGACAACTTCTAAGAAGAAAAACATAACTTACGGGATAAAAATACACAGGATGGAATTGACAGCAGATTAAATACTTAAGGTGGCAAACACTTTGAGGACTTAATGGTCAAAAATTTTCCAAAGCCCACAATAGCAGGCTTCTCGTCAGAAACAATGCAAGATAAAAGAAAGAAGAAAAAAACCTGTTAACCAAAAATTTTATATCTTGTGAAAATACTTTCACAAGGTACATGAAGGTGAAAATGACTTTTAAGATGTACAAGGGCTGAAAGAATTCCTCACCGCAGACACTGCTACGGGGTCCTTTGGGCAGAAGAGGGATGGCTAAGCAGGAAAAACACTTCCTCGATTTTCAGAAGCTCTTTAAAATGTAATTGTTTAAAGCAAAAATGCTAAATGCGTAGTGGGAGACGGGATGGAAGCACTCCATGGGGGGTCTCACACCTCTGGGACCTGGAGCTCCGCTTAAAAGGACAGCAGTGTGAGTGACAGACGGCATGGCCAACCCCGGAGCCACCGCGCACAACTCGAAACCAAACGAGGACATACAATGCAATTATCAAAAATTCTCAGTTAATCTAAAATAAGTCAGAGTTTAAGAAAGAGAACAAATAATGAACGAGACAGGTAGCATGGCGGCAGACTGAAACCCAGTCACATCAATAACACTAAATGTGAATGCCCTAAATGCCAAAATTAAAGAGACTGTCAGAGTGGATAAAAAAAACGAGTTCAACTGTATATGTCTCTATAAGAAGTCAACTTTCAATATAAATTCACAAATCGGTTAAAAACAAAAGGATGGGAAAATAAACCATGCTAACTCCATTAAAGATGAGGTAGCTACATTAATATCAGAGTTGATTACAGAACAAAGCATATCGTTTAAATGTAACTGTGAAGAGGATTTTTACAATCATACAGGGATCAACTTGTAAGGGGGAAAACATACAATTCCACACAGGCTTAGGAAAATGAAGAGAACACACTCCCCAACTCATTCTCCAAGGCCAGCAACACCCTGATACAAAAACGAGAGAAGCGAAACGATCTACCAGCAGCCTTCAGGACTGATACAAAAATTCCTCACGGAATTTCAGAAAATTAAATCGAAGACACAAGAAGGATACTACATCATGAACAAGTAGAGCTAATCCCCAAATAAAGATTTACTTATGAGGTGTTCTAAAGCTAAAATTTGAAAACCAAACATTTGCAAGGTTTAACAGTTGAAAATCAACAACGTATTTCACATTTAAAAATTTAGAAAGAAAAACCAAATATTGTGTCGACAGCTGTAGAAAAGCCTTAAATAAAATTCCACATCTATTCATGACAAAACTCTCAGCAAACTAGCAGTCAGTGAAGAAGGAAATGTCCTCAAACACAGGCTGGATGGGGAAGCGCGAGGGCTTCTCCCTGAAGACGGGGGAGGCAGGTGCCCACATCCATCAG
The DNA here is from genome assembly GCA_028627145.1 of Eidolon dupreanum. Classification (NCBI taxonomy): domain Eukaryota; kingdom Metazoa; phylum Chordata; class Mammalia; order Chiroptera; family Pteropodidae; genus Eidolon; species Eidolon dupreanum. The sequence continues at coordinate 73,713,678 of CM053514.1, forward strand.
GCCTGAGGCCAGCAGGGCAGCAAGGCGAGCAAGGGAATAAGAGGCCTCCAGGCTGGAAACGCAGAAGCAGGGATCACGAAGAGCAGGCAGCACAGGTGCCTGTGCAGAAGACAACCCCGCAGTAGCCACGGAAACCGGATCCAGCAGCAAGTTCGGCAGGTGGTACACGGCGTCAGTGTACGAAAACCAACTATTTCTAGATACTTGTAACGATCAAAGTTTAAAATAAAAAAAAAAAAATACGAAATACTTGGGGATAAGGTTGACAAAGATGTACTGATTATGGTGAGGGGTTCATAAATTACACATTTTAAATGTGTGTAGTTCACTGTATGTTCATTATACTGCAATAAATCAATTAAAAAAGCAAATAAAATACCTCAATTTCAAGGTCCTGGCGCTTGGGATTGTGAATGAAGAAGGTGAAGTTTTCCTCCCACACAGGTTCATTGGTTTTATACCGAATCTAAAAGAAAGATTCTAATATCAGCTCTGTGACATTTTCTGTGTTTACCCATTTACTGCGTTTGGAAGCTCAGGATGACTTTAAATTCCACATATTCACTGACAGGGTACTACTCCATATTAATTGTGGAAAGTGCTCAAAAGACGGAGCCCAGAGCCGCCTGTATGCCAGGGAGCCGGCGAGGAAACCCCGCTGAGCACATCCCAGGGAGCACGTGGCCTTCCTCCACCTGTCCCCAGCGGCTGCAGAGCGCTGCGCTCAGGACGCGTCTCAACCTGCCCGTGACCAGTTAGCGAAAAGTGAACAGTGGCCTGTAGCTTAAACTCCTGACGTGTCTTCTGTCACGTGCGGAGAGCAGAACGCACTGCAGCAACAGCAACGCCCTCTCTCCATCCTTCGCCGGAATTGTATTTGCTGAGTGTAAGCACTGCTGGTTATCTTTTAACCAAAATGTTTACAGAGCCTTCAAACAAAACTCAGAAATTTGCCCCATGTCATCTACCCAGGAAATCAAGGAAAAATGTATTCATATGCTATTTTCTAATGTCACTCTAAAAGATGAACACTATGTTTGTTACCAATTAAGTAGCTGGTTATCTATGAAATGACTGATTTGAGAAACAAAAGAAAGATACGGAGATCAATGGTCTTGACACCGCACCATCGCCTGACTGAAGGTCCCCCTCCGCTTGGCAGAAGTGACAGTGCTACCACAGGAAACCAGTCAGCACGTCAGTGACTCACCTTGCTCTCCTGGGCCTTGTGACCAACCGACATCTGCACAAGAGGGTTTGGGTTGCTGTTCATTTTCTTCCCTAACTATCCAAAAATTAAAAAAAAAAACAGACAAAATAAATAAACAAACATCCTGATATGGGCTAGCTAAAAATGAAATTACTGGCTTATATTAAGTCATTTCTGTTTACTTCTGATACTTTAGTGAACCAACTGCCAAGCATGCCCAAAACCCGTAATTACATTTACCATGAAATAAATTTTAAAAATTTTAATTGCACACGATTTTTAAATGTTACGGTCTTTTATTTTTAAAGCAAGCTACTTTGGAAAAATTAAATCTTCTGAATATTTTTAATGTTAATTTCAGCTCTCAAAGCCTATTTTACTAGGATAACAAAATAAAGTGCTAGAAATAGAAACAGAAAAACATGAGCAAGGACAAACGTCAAAGAGCATATCATTGAGAATAGTCCTCTGGTTGGAATACTACTACTACTACAAAGTGTCAGAGACATGTTTTTACATTTTAATTTATATCTTCTGTTCAAGTATGTAGCTATCAAATACCTTGCTGACCAGCTTCTAAGTAATTTTGACTGGAAGAATAAACATCAATTTAGAATCACGTTAAATTAAGCAGATATAAATGAAATAAAAAACGGTAAAAAGCATATTTTAGCACAGAGAGCTGATAAAAGAAAACAGTAAAACACAACATACACGGGACATGAGGTTTATTTATAACTTAGCCCCACAGAAGACGCAGTTAAATATCTGTGTTAGTGGAAATTAATTAGATCACAAAAATGTTTTTAGTTAAACAATTTTAGAATCAATCCTCAACACCGCAGCAATGACAGAAATAAGCACCAAATTCATATAATTACTGGAATAAAATATTACTAGCCCAAACCTACTGTGATAATCTATTTTCTGGTTCATCTTTTTGATGTGAATGAATTCTGCAAAATGAAATGAATACTGTTAAAAAAAAAATCCAAGGCTACAGACTACTGTGGAGGAGAATACCAATTTCCCCCCTTCTTCCTTTAACAACAGAAGCCTGGAGTGACAGCCGGGCACAAGTCCTCTGTACGCCAGGACTCTGTTTCTGAACCTCCCTGGCAGTCAGGTGTGGCCCGGTGAGTCTGGCTGAAAAGGAGGAGTGCCCGCGCTTTCCAGTGTCCCCCTCTGGCTGGAGGTGTCGAGCACTGCAGAGCCACCAGCAAAATTCTATGACCTTGAAGGGAGTAAACGCCTGCTGCTGAAGCTATAGTTATTTAGAAGCTGAGTTTCTTAATATGCTTATTTCACTCCAAAAAAGCAGCCATTCATTCCTAGAGACTTCCTGTATCAATTTTAAGACGCACTTTTTAAAGAAACTTCCTAACACCTCTGAAAACGATGACACAATGGCTGACCTCATGCATCTGCTTTCAGGGGGACTGCAGCCGTGAGGGCAATTACCACTCCCTAACCCTACTCACCATGCTTACAATCTCCTTTTCTGTGTGCACGTGAGTGATGTGATAAAAACCTATGTTTATCCTAAATCTAAAAATACTTTCTGTTAAGTATAATGTGATACGTAAAATAATTGGTGTATCTTCAAATAGATGATGTTTTAGATTTTATAAAATAAAATTAAACGCTAAATTTTTTACTATAATGCCATATACAAAATGCATCAGCACAAGTCGGAGGCACAAGATATGATAAAAACTGGGACTTTTAAGTCAGACTGTCTTGAATTTACGTCTCAACTCTTTAGCACTTGATTACTGAGACCTACACATTTAATCTAGTTGGACCTCAGCTTTCAGGTCTATGTAATGGGCATGGTACCCCTTCCAGAACCTAGTTGTTGGGCTTAAACGAGATACCAGAACAATGAAACATACTGCCCTAGCTATCCTGAGCACTTCACATGAGTGACCTTGTTCATCTACTCAGCACTCCAGGAAAGATGTGATCACGTCCGCTCTGTCACACAGAGGGTGAACCGTCGTGCTGCAGGTCCACTGATGAGTGGCCTTGCTGCGACTCAAACCCACAGTCTGATTTCACAGCCTTAACTGTAACCATGACATTTGGGTACCAGAGAGACGGGGAGCGAAGGCCGATGGGATGCTTCCTTCCAGTGCTTTGGTGGGAACCCTAACGCCCACCACTGGGCTAGCGAGTACCCCGAAGGAGGAAGTCACTGCGAGGCCACACCCGTCTCCTTGGCACGGGGCAGCAGGGCTTACTAAACATTACATCAAAGAATGCTTTGTTAGTCTTCCTCACTTTTGAAATTATCCTTCTAGAGGAAACTGATTAAAAACCATTCCTGATTCCTTTCAATGGAACTTTCTTAAAACAATTACATTTAACCTCCCCCCGCAAATGTAAGCCTAAATGTTCAAAGAAATCAAAGAAAAGAGTAATAACACTGTAAGTCATAAAAAACTTAACAATTTAGCCAGAAAACACATGTTCAATGGTGTTTTAGGGAGTGGAGCTTAGTTTTCAATATACCTCATTTACTGAAATGTAAAGCTTCTCAAAAGATCCAACAAGCAAACCCGGCAGTCCCAAAAGCTCTGAGGTCGCCGAATCAGAGACAGCCTCACTCAGCATACTGGAAGAGGTGATGTCTAAACGGACAGTCACAGTGCACGAGGCGTGCCTGTCAATCCTCACCTGAAAACTGGTTCAGATTTAAAACAGAACTTCTAGTTCATCTGCACAAATTCAATCCAATTAAAATACAGATGATTTAAAACCACCTTAGATATTGCTGCTTAAAGCCAACAGGACAGATGTCTAATTTATCATGTCGGACCTTTAGAAAATTCATCTTCGAAGTTCACTTAAATCCTTCTAACTACTATAATTCCTGGATAACAAAAGTAGGCTCTCTCCAATTAGACAAGTAATTACTAATTAGTATGGGAGGTAATTTGTCCATAAACCCATGAGGATAAAGCATCACCTCTTTCAATATGTCTTGATTAATTTTTTGAAGGGAAAACTGTTAGTTTACCTTTAAAGATTTCTGCACTGCAGACTTCTTCAAGACATCAGGGTTAAATTCTAATGGGCTATTCTTTCAAGTCAGAAGAAAATGAATATACCAAGGGTTAATAAAACATGCAATGAGGAGTTTATGTAAGGTTAATGACATGAAAATTTATGCGAACAAAAAAATCTTTAAACAAAAATCACCAACAATTACACACAAAAAAAATAGTAAAAATCATTTGTAAAATTCTTCTGTATGCTTAAGATTTTATCTTAGAGTGAATGTTTAATCTACAAATATCAAAACACACTTCCTTACCCTCTGTGATTGCTATTCCTTTATTCCCTACACCCCTCCTCCTATCTGTGGGATCTGAAAAATCCAATGGTGACACTTTAAGAAAGGGTTCTCTATTTACTTTCCTTCGCTTGAATAAACTCCTAAAATGTCAACTATAATTAAACTAAAGGTTTTATCTAAAGTTCCAATGAATGGGCCATAAGCACCCAAATTGCTCTCAGGCCAAGTTCTGTCCTATGAGAGCAGATGCTACTTGTCTTCCTTCTGAAATTTACTTTCTTCATGCAAAACCACAGTAGAGATGGGCCTTCTCTACTTCATCCCAATCTTATCCAAGTATAAAATGTCGAGGCTGATTAGGTCACCACGAGAGATTCTCTTGGCTTTAAAGTTCTATGATTGTGGGGTTTATGTCCTAGTTTTATTAAATTTGTAAGTTCATTTCTTTCTTGCCCTCAAAAGGGCAAGACCAAATTGTTTTCCAAGCTCCTTCAAAGACTAACCTATAAAAGATTTTATCATTTTAGTTGTAATTAAGTTCTAGTTAATGAACAAATGATAATTAAAAGACAAATTGAATTTTATTATTTTTTTATAAACAGCAGATTTTATAATGAAGAAAGAGGGGCAACTAGCCTCCATGACCGTGGCGGGCTGGGCCAGATGAGGAGATCCAGCATCTGGCCAAAAGGAACAAAAGCAACGAGAATGCCGGACCCGACGGTCCATCTCAGGGGCGGGGGCGCCTGGACAGGGAGGCTGGGAACCGCTTCCCTGAGGTAAATAACCTTTCTGACACTCTCTGTGGATGGATGAGACCGTGATAAATGTACACATTACTGTAACGTGCATCCATTAAGCAAAGCAAGGAGAGCAGCTGTGGGGTAGGGTGGGGTGAGGGGTGCAAGGGTGCTGTGTGAGGTCCTGGGGGTGAGGCAGGCAGGATCAGCCAGGTGCACTGGGGGTGGGGCAGCATGAGGCCTCTGGAACCTACTGTACCTTTCCCCCTGGGGCCACTTAACGCCCATGGAGGGAGCAATAAGCACCTACATTTTTTATGAGGAAACACTAGCATCCTGACAACCAGGGTCTGTACTACACAGCTGGCATCTCTACGTATAAAGTAGATGTCACTGCAAACACCACCCATCTCAGGTAGACTCCACGTACAGTGACATGACCTTGATAAAGTGACGAACTCACTCCACGCTAGGACAGGGCAGCCGGGTTGGGAACATGGGCTCTGCGTCACATGCAGAGTTCAAGCCCCAGCTCGCTGCTGACTGCCCCTGGTCTCTGCTGTTCGTCCCTCGAGCTCCGCGTTGTCCCCTCCCTTACCGGACAAGTGGCCGTGATGGCCCGGGACCGAGCGCACTGCCCGTGGCACGTGCTCAGCAAACTAAGTTGCCATGGGAGCTGGAGGTGTGGAGGCGGCAGCAGGCGCCGGCACCGCCAGCGCTGCTCTGAGATTTCGGCCCGGGCGCGATGGGAGCGCGCAGCGCCGTGGAGAGGCCGCCCCGGGCAGGGAGGCAGGCCCGCCACGCCAGGCGTCTCCGGGTGGGGCCCGTGGTGGGAACCGAGCTCCGGGGCTGAAAACTCCGAGCATGGGGGGCAGGCAGAATGCACAGAGCAGCGGGCCGGCCGGCGTCTCAAACCCTGACCAGGAATGGTGCAGGGCTCGGGCTCTGAGAAACTTCGTACCGACAGCCAATGGGTTAAAAGAAAACAATCTGTTCAAACTCATTTCGAGAACATGTTGTTGATGCCGATGTTTGACTCATAGGCCAGAGCATGTGATTTTGACAGTGCACGGCGAAACGCAGTTTTGATAACCAGGCCGTGTGTCTCAGAGAAACATTACAAGCCAATTACGAAACTCTGACAGAAGGTCAGGAGTATTTCCTTTCAAAGCGGCAGTTACAGAGTGGAAAGAAGTGACCCAGCGAGGCCCCTGGCAACAGACTGCTTACACAGCAACACACTGCTGTTTACACAGCAGCTTACAATACGACGTGCCTCCAAGAGACACCCGAAATAGAAAATCACTTCATTAAAAAGTGATAAAAAAAAAAAAAGAGATGCCACTATGTGTCACTGCTGTTTTGTACAGGTGGAGAAGACACAGACCGTTCACTGTCGGCTCACACACCCTTCAGGGTCTGGACTCTCCTCATCTATAAACCGGGACGAGACACCTGCTCTGCAAGTTTTGCTCCCCCCTTTTACGGCTTACACGTATAAGCCGAGAATGCACGTGGAAACGGAAATGAGGACTCTTCAAAATGCAAAGCTCTACCCCTAGCAGATGCGAGGGCTAAATGAACTTTAAGAATCTCACTAGTCTACGGCCACGCAACCCTGAACACGCTCTATCCATCAGATCTCGGAAGCTAAGCAGGGTCGGGCCTGGTTAGTACTTGCACAGGAGACCACCTATAAAGACTGCAGGTGTAAAAAAATTTTTTTCACCAGTTACTGAATTAAAGCAGTAATTAGTCTAGAAAAGGTGACTCTCTAGACTAATGACTAAGCCGATGGCTTCCTCTCCCCTCGAAGTAAGAATAAACTCTCTGCTGAAAGCTCCGAGAAGACTGCCAGGAATCAGAGCACCAGAGCGAGGCTCCAGGAAGCAGATACGCTGAGATCGAAACCAGCTTCCCACACAAGGCAAAAAATGCCCAACTATCCGCTCCAGGAAATTCTTTCAGTTCCTTAAAAGAAGCTCAATTATAAACCCAATAACTTTTTTTCTCCCTTGGGAACTCTGGTCAAACAGTGGGGGAGAAGGCAAGTTTCCAGGGTGACAGGTGAACCTGTCTCCACTGTCCACCCCAGTGGCACGTTTGGGGCTTTAAGGGAAGCCAGGTTTTGATGCTTCTGTTTGGTCAGGAGGAGAAAGCAGATTTAAGGCAGTGTTTTGAAAGCTTTCAAAGAAATATTTACATCTCTCATTGAGATAAACCATGGGAAAAAAAATCAGTGGAATCATTATGGCTTCATTTTTTCTGCAGAACTTTTATTTTTTTCTGTGGGCCAGCAGCAGTTTGGGAACAGATGGGGACGTCCACCTCATAGATGCAGTCACCGTGTTAGTTACAGCGTGTTAAATTGTATGAAACGAGCACAAAAGAAACACACACACAGTAACTGAAAGCATGCAAGAAAATAAAAAAGCATGCCACGTCATTCCAGCACAGAGTAGATGGCACTAGAAGTTCCAGTCCACATTCCAGCAGTGTCAGTTAAAACAAAAGGAAGAAAACACTGGAGAACTCACAAATAGTGCTCTATAGACTGAGGTAGTATTTTCACAAAACACTAGTCCCGACGCTCGCCTCTCTTTTAAGTAGCCACACCCAAAGTTTCCCTCGTAGACACTCTTAGGAAAGGGGACATGGGGAGAAAGCAGAGAACGGTGGTTGTGGTGCGTGCACGCTCAGGCCGCGCTGACGCGTGCAGGGGCAGAGTGAAGCAGCCCAGGGACGCGGGAGGGCCACTGGCGGACGCTGCCGTGGAAAGAAACACCCGACAGGGCAGCAGTTCGGCGAAGGCCCTTTGCCTCTGACGGCCAGAGCACACTTCATGCGCAAAGTGCCCTTTTAACAAAAGGTTAATAAATTCATTTTTTTTTTTTGCTTATGTGATGTTAGTAAAATTTCAATTAAATGTGATAAAACACAGTTCTCAAGAGAAGCCTAGTCTCTTCCTGCCAATTCAGCAATACTATTCTCCATATTCTAAAATATACGACAAGTTTTCTTGCATCAGGCATTATAAAAGACTAGATAACAGACGTTGTTGTGGTTAAAAACAAAAAATTCTACCATATAAGAAATTCTGTAGAGAGGTTAAATAATAATGAAACACCTTTCCCCAAACTGAAATCATTACAGATAATGCCACAGACGTGAGTCGGAGGCCTGGCCGAAAGGTTAAGCAATACCTTCGGAGGAATTAAGCATGTGAGCAGCTGAACTAGGCCGCCGTCCGAGGGCGGTTCGGGGACCCCTGTGCCTTCAATCCAGGTGCGGCCCCTCACGTGCGGAGGGCCGACCTTGCTTACACAGGGATTTTCACTTTGAGTCAGCACCCTAACCCCCATGTTGGTCGAGGGTCCACTGTATATACAGTTACATACAAAGAGTTCAATTACACTTTCCCAGGATGAAAGAAAACATGATCGGATTTTGTTAAAATCTTGTTAGGTGCTAAATGAGATGAGAGTTTCTATTTCATGAGATAAGGGAGACACAGTCTAGCCATGGGGGGGTGACACTAGACTGGAGCTCCAGGTGAAACACTCAGATGTGGCACTCCAAGGGCCGAGTTACACGTCTGCTCTCTCGTCTAGCTCCACAAGAGAGAAAGGACACGGGTGACACGCACAAATGCACTTCGTGAATGAGCGTGTAACGTACTCCTGGGAGGAAAACACCACGTATCTGGGACAGCTGTCTTTCCTTCATCAAAAGTGGCCTTTGGTACAATAAAATAAAGCAAGAATGACCATCTATTAAACAAGTGATCAGGCACTCAAAAAGTTATCAAGATGACGTCAGTTTATAACCGGCACACCGCCCTGAACAGTGGGCTTAAAGCGTGGTGTGTGCGGGGCGGGGCACGGCGGGCCTCACGCGACTGAAGAGGCATGGTTTTCTTCTCCAAGCTACGGTCGCTGCCTGTAAAACCCGCTCTTCTTGGCTTTTCTAAGAGCAAAGCGGTTCTGATGCAGACGAGCAGGAGTGCACCCTCGGGGCCCGGGAGCCGCGTGTGTGGAAGGAGACCGGCCGGGCAGCGTGCCCTTGGTGCCAGGGCGCTGCTCAGCGCCCGCCCTCCCACTGCTGTCCCCTGTCACCGTGCCACAAGACAGTCGTGACAAACTCTGGATATTTGTCATCAGAACTGCTTCATTTTATTCTCGTGCCAAATAGAGAATAAAATCTTAGGCAACTAAGTTTTAATATTCAGTGATTCCTATAGAATCTCTTCTTCCCTAACTCCTAGGAAGTCGTGTGGCTCTCCCCGTATGAGAGATTGCCCCATAAAACGTGTCAGAGTGAAGATGACTCTGAATATCCTGAATGATCAGTAAGAAGCACAACAAAGTGACACCTTCCCTCCCCACTGCTGCAGTCAGGCTGGAGTGAAGACACAGCAACAGAACAGGTGACACAGTGTGGAAACGAGCACCCAAGCCCCACGGTGAGACCTACCGGAAGGTTCCTCGCTGAATCCAAATACAAGATCAGCAAAGAAGAGGAGAGCCCATCATTGGCTTGACCCTTGTCGGCTCTGATGTCTGTCAGCACCTATGAGGGACAAGAGGGAGCCTCAGCCAGTGTGCCAACATGACTTCGGACTCCTGCGGCCTGACCATGCCTTTAATGCTCAAGAAAATCAGAAAAGTGGAACATAAACCATGCAACATGTGCAGGCAGAATAAAAACAGTGAAATCTTTTAAATGATAAGACTGTAAAATCAGCTGAACGAAGCACTTGGTGACCTGTGGCTACCCAAACGCCTGCCCTGCGTCAGGCACAAGCTTTGAGGACCTTGTGAAACAGTTGTAAATGACCTGCGAAAATTCTATTATCTTTAATTCGTCCCGGATGCTACTATAGTGCTTATAGCCCAATAATCAAAGTATAGTCGTGATTTTTTTAACTGATGTAGACACTGCTCTCAGCTAAGAGTGGCTGGCTGCCCGGGTCGCACATCACAGCACCTTGTCGAGGGTAGAGGGGTCTGGCATTAACGTGAGCCACTCCAGTTTCAAGTGCAGCTTTCCTTTGCAGACCTCGTCCAAGGTGAACCACTGAAGAGAAAAGTACAGGTTCAGCAAAAGTTCTGAATCGACATCCAGATTAAACAGCTCCACAAATGCCACCGGCCGCTCACTAACTGCGGCATCAGCTGTCACGGCCGCTGAAGACCCAAACCCCGCCACACCTGCTCTGTGCTCTCAACGGGCTCATGGTCCATGACGATGGGACTTGCATAGCACGGCCTGTGGTCCAAGACCACGCTCGATGCTTCACAAATACTCACTCGCCAAACCCAAGCAAAGCCCCTGTGAGGTAAGTACTATTTTCACCCCTAATTTACATGCAAAGATTCAAATGTCTCATTATGGACCACAGATAATGTAACATCCAGCCCGAATACTAAATTTCAGTATCGAGGAAGCATCTTTGTTTTTATTCCTCACTATATGCTAATTGACAAAATGACATGCAGTGACTTCGGCCGAAAATCAGCAAGCGGTTAACCGAAGGTGGGCTGCATGCGGTGCTGAGAGGGGACCGCTGTGCCCTGTGCCGACCCGGGCCCTGCGCACGTCTGTCCGCGGGCGCCACGTGCCCGGGGAGGAAACGTGCTCCCTGAGAGCAGGCAGCATCACCGCTGACTCGGCGAACTCGCTTTACTTATCCGCATCTCGCCGTGGTTCAGAGGCCACCACCGACTTTTCCCTTCCATAGACTTTTTACAGATAGTGATATCCCGCTTGCTGTCCCTTCCCACCGCATTTACACATCTTCCACGTGACAGTCTCGAGTGCGCCGTGCCAGCTCTGCCATTAACTCCAGCCGCCTCGGGACGCCCGCCACCCCCCGGCCTTGGCCCGCCTCCCACAGGACCACACATGCCTGCCCGGGCAAAGTCGGCTTGTGCCGGCGCCGTCAGGACAACTTCGGCATGTGGCAGGGACCCAATACAGACATGATTTGGCTCGTGAATTCTTTCCACGTTGCTATCACCGAAAGGCCCACGTTCTCAGCATCTGTGAGCCAAACGCTACGTTCTGAGAACACAGTGAGGGCGGGCAGCGGCAGCGCTCCGTGCGTCGAACAGAAAGGAACGATACGGGGCGGGGAAACTCACCTCGTCTAAGAGGCGCTCCTTCTCAACCTCGGTGAGATCGATCATAAGACTGCAGGAATAACAATGCGACAACTTCAGAACACAAAAACAACCTGCTCACAGCTGAAATAAGCATAGGCATTTGTCTAAGAAAAAGCACTCCAGAAATACAAAAGGCCACACAGCTTATCAAGAACCAGACTTCTTCCAAAAGCTTCCTCAAGCTTCCAGCCAAGAGTGTGAGGAGAGGCAAGGAGGGCGGGGCTCAGTTTCGGGGCGCGAGAGCACTCAGCTGAGCCGAGAGCTGTAAAAAAAGCTGGTCTCCCCACAACGCGGTGTTTACAACGTGCCAAACGTATCCAAGGTTATCAGCCTGGTCTGCCAGGCTCCCTGTGGCTCAGCGGCTGGAATCCCAAGTTAGGCCTTCGCCGCCTTCCCCACCTGGCTCCTCGCTGGGGACCGCCGTGTGTCTGGAGCCTGCACGCCTGACGTGTCCACTAGACCCCCACTGTACTGCAGGGACTGGGACCAGCCCAGACACGGTGGGTGGGTCCCCTCGGTTCTTCTTGCAGCCGCCCCTCCCCCGCGCTTCCTCCTCCTGTCCCAGGCCAGGTCCCGCATCTCTCTCCTGGCCCATTCCAGTGTCCTGGCGTCCGCTGGTCTCCACTCCGTCCCTGACGCTCCCATCAGTCTGGATTCACTGAAATGCGAATATGATCTGTTCGCTGCCCTGCTTGTAACCTTTTGGTCGCTCCTTGTTAAACTGTCTCATGAATGAATTCGGGAGTCACAGCGTAACATACAAACTATTCTTGACGAGGCCAAACCTGTCCAATGTCATCTATCCCTGTATCTCTTTCGCCAGAGGAAACTCAGTTAAATGTAAAGCTTACATTAAAGTGTACTTTTCAAAAAGCTCATTTTTTCAGCTATGCTGGTTGTTCAATTAAACAAATTGACATTTATCTTTTCAACGTTCAGGCACAATGTAAATCACTATCCCCCCCACCAAAAAAAAACCCCAACAAAATGGAAACGTTTAAAACCCGTTTCTACGACCCAGAGCAAAACGGCCCCGCGGTGCGGAGGCTGGAAAGCCACCCTGGCGTCGAGGCCGCGTGCGCCTCCTGGGCGCGGGAGACGGCCCGGCACGGCCCGGGCGGTGTCATCGAGGCCATGTGCGCCTCCTGAGCGCGGGAGACGGCCCGGCACGGCCGGGGCGGTGTCGTGGAACCCTGCGGCTGCCGGCTGCCGTGGCGGACAGAGCGCCCTCTCGCACCTACATGTGCAACTTGTTAGGAATGAAACACATTTTAGGAAGCCTAAGGTAAGAGAAATGCTACATCTGGGAGCCACTTAAAAATACCAATAACATGTACAGAAATCTATTTCTGAGTTATAGTTTTAAGAGGCGATTACAAAGAGTAATGCTACGCTCTGCCCAGTCACAAAGATGTACCTTCCCAGAAAGTCGTCCTTGTCCGGGTCTTCATCAAAGAGCTCAATCTCTAATTCCTGTCCAGGATGTTCATAGACCAGGGCCTGAAGGATTAATGGCTAGTGGTTACTTTCCATTTTTACTGATCCCATCACCTCCTGAGTACGATGGAGACGATGAGTGTCACCACGCACCCTTCTCCAGCGCCAAGTCCTCCTGGAGCACTCACTCTCTCACCGTCACACCACTCACGCCTCTCATCTGGACTCATGCTGCCCGCACAGTAACGGTCTGTGTCCGTCTGTGTTCGCTCCCGGGCGTGACAGCCCAGGGCTCTGGAGCAGGACAGCCCCGCAGCCTGGTGCGGGCTCCCTCCGCTCAGAGGTCACCCCTGGAATACCCAACCAGGAAGCACCCTCAGGGATCCAGGAAGCTACGAAGCAGGCAGCAGACGGCCTGGGGGATGAGCCCTGGCGGAGTGAATGGGCTGCCTTCTGCAGCACAACTCTGCAGAAAGCACCGGCGGTCCCCAACGTGTGTGACTTCCGGTGCAGCGACCCCACTCTGAGGAGCTCCACCGGGGGAAAAGGTGGCAGGTGAAGAAAAATGCATTCACCGAACGCTTGCACAGCAGGGGCTAAGATGCTGAACCCAACAGCGGAGCTCTCTTTGGGTAAAGAAACGACAGCAGCTACTCAGTGAATGGCTACTATAAATCAGGTCCATCTGTATTTACTGACGCGTAAGAATGTCTGCGTGTTATTAAGTGAAAATTTTAAAAAACAGTATATAATCTCATGTTTGCATATGTTTACATGTGTTAGCAACAGCATAAAACATGTTTTACATTATGAAAAATATTTTGCCAATTATTTACGCTGATGGCTTCACGAAGCTAAGGTTTTGCATTTATGTGCCAGCATGACAAGGACGCTGTGAGGCAGGAACAGAAGGTGCAGTACTGCTTAAGGAGGGAAAGTTAAAGCAGAGAGAACTGGACTTGCCAACTAAATGAGCCACACTCCTGCGTGACCTGGGGACAAAGCCAAGCAGCGGACGAGACGTCTTACCTCATACACCTCGTTCCACTTTGGACTAAGGTTCTCTTTGATGACCTTGCTTTGGAAGACTTGGTTGCCAACTCGAATGACTCCATAGGGGTCGGACTTCCCCTTAACAAGCCCTTTAAGGTAAGTGTCCTTGCCCTGAAGATCCTGAGCTTCGATGAAGTGTATCCGCAGGACACCCTGAAAAGCAGAGCAGAAGTGTTCCGCTCGCCGGTTCACAGACGGGCAGCTGCATGCTGGCCACCCGAAGCGCGTGGCACACAGGAAGAGAACAGAGCCCTCTTCCCGTGCGGCAAAGCAGCAAACAAGCGTGTAAAGCATCAGATGGCAGTGCTACGGGAAATCCAAAGCAGGGCAGGACGGTGGTGTCTGGGCGGGACCGTTCAGACGACTCTAGAGCCTTCTCCAGGCGCAGGTCCCAGAGCGACGTATGCGCCAGGAGCCTGAGGAGCCAGCTTGCGCAGGGGGCAGGAGGTCAGATGGCAGGGCCCTGTGCACCACAGAATGACCCTGCCCGGTTCTAAGTGACGCTAATGCTACGGGATGTTTCAGACCCCCTGATGAGCCCTTGGTGCCCAGGAAACAGTGTCGTCAATCCTACTTTATACATAGTACTATATACAAACTGAAACTTAGAAACACATACTCAGACTCTAAACATAGTTCTCTTTTCCTAGAATGTTTAATTGATAAAAAGTATCCACTCAGATTTCTTTCAAAGGCAAACAAAGGCAGTAAGGGTACCTTTTGTTAGGGTAGCATTCTCCCTCGTACTCTTTTTTACAAAATTACTAGGTAATATTCCTGACCCAAACAGCATGGAAAGATATGTTTATATTCTATCAGCTACTCGTTAAACTCTCTGAGAGAAAACTTGTGTTCCCATCGTGGACGAAGCTGTTATGGCTTACACGTACAAATACTACGGGCTTTCTGAGATGACACCTAAGCTGTCACAGCTGCCCTTTATGACTTGAGGTTCCCGGCTGAGGTCTAGATGCACACTAGCCAATCTCCTAAGGAGTTTGGCTGGCCGACTACTTACTGCACCAAGACCCAGGCGGCGAGGTCGCTGTCAGGAGAAACCAGGAAGTTACAGGTACAGGCAGTCACGGCTGTCTGTGCGTAAGCGTAACCGAGGCTGGGACATGCTCACCTTTGGTATTGGAAACCGCAACTGGGCTATCTGGACTTCGCTGACAAGAGGAACAGTGATGCGATTGGGAAGCACCAGATAGTTTGATATTATATCCAAAATGATAGTGTCTGACAAACCACTGTTAGGTGGGAGGTAAAAGAACAAAGCAAATATCACACACAGCACATGGAGGCTAGTTATCATAGACTGTAGCAGTAAACTTACCACAAACATTATACGATAACCCATTTACAGGGTCAGAGTTACCTGTTCTCCACACAAATTTAAAGTCAGTTCAATTTAAAACTGCGGTTAATTGTTCATCTGTGGTACTGCTATGGTGACTATTACATAAGATACACTGGAGAACAGGAGGTCATATTCTGGCTACATTCTGTAATGTCCTAAATAACATTTCACACATTCCTACATTAATCATTAATACTGAATAACTGATATACACTTCATTAATTTTTTAACATAAAATATTTCAAATATCCATAAAAGTTCAGAGAATACTACAATCCCCATTTACTCAATGTTTATTACAGTAAATTCTCTCTTGCCATAGATATGCATCGCTCTTAAAGTAAAAGAATTTATGGTTTATTCCCATTTCACACTTTACTTAGGAACTGAATACTGTAATAATTTTGAAATATTATATACCACTGCACAGAGAACTCAGAAATATTAACAAAATTGTGGTAGTTAAAGAAACAAACAATTTTAATATATTTTTGCCTATTCTTTGGTGTAAACGTAAGAATTAAGTGTGAACGCTTTTAAAAACATACATAAATGAAGCTTCATTTCTACAGAGAAACACCTCTGGAAATGCTAAGCTTTAAAAATACTCATTTCTCAGACGTTAAAATGATTAACATACACACATAAAGTAATTACACGAACAAAAGATCCACCGGGACAGAGTGAAAGTCACCGGCATCCAGTGGACACTGAAGCGCACACTGCGAGCGGCGTGTCCAGGTTCAGTAAGGCCCGGACCTCACCTGCGGACCTGCAGCTCAACCCGGAAAAGACTGAAAATAGCCCAGAAGCCCACGGCGGCACTCCTCTGCCTGCGGACAGGTCAGCCGATGAGACAGCAGCACCCTCGGAGATAGCTTTCAGAGGATTTGAGACTGAAGGCAGCAGATACGACATAAATGCTTTTAAGAACCCCTTCGCCGCTCTGGTGGCCGGCTGAGCGCCTCGCCACCCGCCTTACCGCCGCGCAGACTCTGGCCCCGAGTCACCCGCGGAAGGCACCTGCCATGGCTGGCCTTTCCGCCCTGCAACACTCCCCGCCTCCTCTGGCTGCCAGGGCTGCGGCGCCTGCTGGAGCGTCGCCACCCACCTGGCCACTCCGCCTGTCCTGACTGCCGCAGGGTCTCGCCGCCCGAGTGCAAACCCCGTCCTTCGCGGCGGGCCCTGCTCGTCGCCTCGCTTCTCACGTTCTCGTCCCTTCCTAACCCTTCAACACTCAGCGTCGGGCTCCTCATGATCCCACAGGTTCCCATTTGCAGTCGAAAAATATAGCACATACTGCTCATTTTATAAAGCCTGACGAGACTCCGCTACGTTAGGTTCGAAGTTACTGAATATTTACTTTTACGACATAAGACTTGCCAAGCTGTGTTTTATTTATAGACAAAGTTTAGTAGCCTAAACTTTGTTATGTATGTATGTACATATATAAAATTCACACAATTATTTACATAGTCATGTATATTGTGATGACGTATGTAATTCTATATGTGGAAGTTAAAGTGTATTTATTACACTACATACATAAAAATGTTTACGAAACAATACTGCTCTTTAAAAGAACCCGCCCTACACAGAGGATCAGGACATCAAAAGGAGCTGCCCGTGCACGTGTCGGCACGCGCATCTCCGTGTGCACACGCGTGCCTGTGTGCACATCCCCGTTAAATAAGACTCAGGACTGACTTTCCCGAGCTGCAGGCTTGTCGGGGCAGAGCACAGCCTCTGGCTCGGCCTCAAGGGAGTGAACACAGAGCTGTTCACAGAGAAGAGGCTCCACAGCCCGCCAGGACACTTACGGGAGGAAAGGAGAACAAACACGTTCTTCTACACTAAATGACAACAAGGGTTTCTCATTTCTGCAGGCTAAACAGCTCCCAGGCCCCCTACTTCTGGTGAAAAGCTCTTCCTTTTGGGGACACCACCACCCCTTGCTGGGGCTTTTTCATGCATTTCTCCGCTTCCTGCAGGGCTGGGCACAAGACCCAGAGCTGACCGTTAGAACCTCAGGAATCTGTCCAAGGACGAGTGGACAAACAGAAGTCGGCGCTGGACCCTTGATGGAACTAGTGGGAAAAGGTTCTTTCTCGACGGCGGCGGCTAAGCATGCAGAACAGAAGCCAGGAGCCACTGCTTCACAGCAAGAGCCGCGCCGGGAAGAGCAGCACCTGGGCGCAGCACCTGGCTGTGCCTGAAGTCACCAGGGGGCCACCCAGGAGGCCGCTCCAGGCCGCTGGGCGGGTCGGGAGCGCCGCGGGCATGGCAGCAGGTGGGCGCAGCCCCGAGGGCAGGCTGGCCAGGGGCAGGCACTCGCAGGAACCCGCCTCTTTAAGAAAAGTATTGACTCCTTTACTTCATTAAGACCACTGGAGTCCTAATGAACGTTCTGACCAATATTTTTTTAAGTTGTACTTTCTTCCCAAAGATCTTTTACAGATAACAGTATTTTTCTATATCCAGTAAACCACAGTACCTAAGAAAAAAGGGTTTTATTATTATGACTATTAAAATCCTAATTTTTCCCTGATAATGAAACAAAATTTTAATGGTCATTTCAGGGCATAAATATACAAGAATAGGAAAAAATAGACTAAATCCCAAGTTTTCGTAATTTAATTTCTAAGCTATTTTGGGGGGAGGAATCCACAGATTAGCAAAGTACCCACTAGAAATGTAACTTTAACCAATAAGTAACGCATTTTCACCTTCAGATACGACAGTAAAACCAGCAGAAGCAAGTGTCAACACTGTCATCTCAGAATTTCCCACTTGGTAGTTACTGTCAACAGTCGCCCTCCACCGGGAAGGACAGATGGATTGTGACACAGTCCAGAGGACGTCACTTCTCTCATAGTAGGAATGTGCCCTGATGGCTTCACCGGCTCACTGGAGACAACGACCTCGTGGCCGAGGCCTGGAGGCCAGAGACGACGCAGGGGCCTCACGGCGGCGTCTCACGCTGCCACTGCCCTGGCCCCGAGCTGCCGTCCACCCTCCAAGGAGCGGCTGCGGCTTGAAAAGAACCCAGGAAGGGCTAGTTCTGAAAATACTTGCTTTTAAAGTTTTATTGTTGTCAGAAAATAATAAAAACTAAACTTAAAAATTAATTTGTAGGATACTGAAAGGCTGCTACTATTCTAAAACACCAAAACTAAAAAGCTGCTTCCTGGTGAATGACAAGCAACAGGAAGAGTGAGCGACGTGGTCTGAAGGCCCGAAGCCCTGACCGCTCGCTTCTGCCGGTCTGGACGGCCGCGGGGCCCAGCCGCAGCCTCTGCGCTCGGGTCTCAGAGGAGAGCCCGTGCGGAGGTGCAGCCTGCCTGCGGGGGACCGGCCTCGACGGCTGGGCCCCATTCCCACGACATGGTCGAGGCTAACAAGATGCGACGTGACACTTACTTCAGTCCAGGGATATCGAGAAGGTTGGTCAGGCCTGTCCAGTTAATTTCTAAAAGCTGTAAAAAAAAAAAAGGGCAAAAATATTTCATATCCAAATTATTTCCGATTTCCAAATCAAATCATATAGGTTGTTTCTTTATAAAAATACTGGCCTACACCTCGTCCTGCACTCTACAAAACATCGAGGCCATCACCCCTTGTTGGTGATATGCGAGCCGCCTGTTTTGTTTTGTGATGACAGAGTTTTCTCCAGTAAAATTATATAATAATTTATATACTCATTTTCCTACTAACGGGTGCTTAGAATACTTACAACTTCTCTTTTATTATTAAGTGAAGATTCAGCGATTTTTTAAATTCATTTTTTATTAAATTTATTGGGGTGACATTGGTTACTATTTTATTACTTATTTTTTTAAACATTTTTTATTGAATAGTGACTTTTTTTATATACGTTCTCGTACATATATACAAACTAGCATTCAAACAAAGTAGACGTTTTGGTCAAAGGCGCATATGTTCATTTGTGTTGACAGTGACTACCTAATTACCCTAAAGAAATATTGCACCGATTTATATCCCCACCACAAGTGTAGGAAAATGTCCTTTCTTTATAACCCTCACCAAAAAGAGATCTTAACAATCTGGCAGTTAAAAAATGGTACTTTATCACTGTTTCAATTTGCATTTTCCTGATATTAGTGGGACACATTCTGCCCATTCAACCTCTGTATTTGTTTGCTCATTTTTCTAGTGGGCACTTATCTTAGAATGATTCTTACATAGTTGGCTAAGATTCCAATAAGTGCATGTGGATGGGTAAAAACTACTGATCAGAAACACTGATTTTCCTATAAAAATGGATACTGCATACAATAAAATCACTGCTTTGTGGTTTCATTTGTGGAAGAAATGCTAAGTGAAATTACATGATCTCGATTACCCAAATAGCTGGAGTAATGAATTCCAGCTCAAATCCCTTTGGGAAGTGGATGGTTATAAATAAACGTGAACTAGAAAAGACAAGGTTCTTTTGGAAAGACCAAAAATAAAAGCAACAATTTTTAAAAGTCCTGAAAGACTAAGATTTTTCATCGTGGGAGAAAGAAAATATACATGTGATGGCTCACAGCATGACGTCATGCCGCCCACCCCGCAAAAGCAGCAGCCCAGCAGCAGTGACGAACGGGAGCACCACACTCCCCGCACCCCACCATCCCTACAGGCGTCTCCCCTACAATGAGCCGGGGATCCTGAAAAAACAGCGCATTCCAGGCCTGGGCATCTTGCTGAATCGGAAAGCTTAAGGGAACACTCCCAGACTAATGAGAGGCGCCGTCTAAGGACAGGTCACTAAAGATTATAAGTGACGGAAAACCTACTCACATGACGCTTGTCAAAACAATGAGATGCATTTAAATGGTACCCAAGTTCAGAGAAGCCAAATACCAAGGAGGAAGATGCAGGATTTTGGGGACAGAACTCAGCTGGGTTTGAGAACAGATGTGAATGCAAGAAAGAAGGCCGCAGGCGAAGGGGCCCCATGTTCAAGGCCCTGAAGAGGGATGACATGTCCTTGAGCACAGGGGAGGCTGGGGAACAGGAAGTGCCCAGAGTGGAGAGAGGAGAAGGAGCAGTGCGTGAGAGGGAGTGTGAGTGTGAGAACAGGTGTATGTGGGTGTGAGACGAGTTATGTGAGGTCTGAAAGCTGAGTGTGGAAAGTCTGCACAGGGACACAGGGCGGAATCCACGGGGAGGGACAAACAACTAAAACGATGGTCCCCGTGCCCCCTGCGCCGGGATGATGAAGACACATGGGGACACTGAAGAGCCCGACTCGTGTTTCCGAAGGCATGACACCACCTCCCCAGGCTGCTCTTCCAGGAGAAACGGAATGAGTAACAGGTCACGCTTCGCCCGGAACAGCACAGACATGTCCATGGTCCTCGTGCAGACCAGACCTGCCCTTCGCCTCTCTGCTTTTCCGTGTGTGTTGTCTGACGAACACAGGTAAAATTCACAGTTTAACAACAGCAGCTGTTCATCTCAGCACTTACAAGACACTGGGCATCCTAAGTGCATTCGCCCTACAGTGCAGACTACGAATCACCGGGAAGCCTGTTAAAAACAGACTGGTGGCCCCCACCCTGCCCCAGTGTTTCCGAATCAGCTGACTTGGGCTGGTGGTGAACAGGTCAAGAATGTTTTCCCCATGTTTTAAAGCTCCTGGGACTTCCCAGCTTCCACGTGGGATGCAGAAAACTAGAAAAGCCTCACTCTGGAAGGCACAAGAGAGTTGCAGTGACAGGGCGGCCAGCCAGCCTGAAACCTTTCCTCAGAGGCGGCTCTGAGGGGAGGACGAGGCCACCAAAAGGGACGTCAGGCGATTTCAGCTAGAGGCCAAGTGTGGGCGAGCCAGCAAAACCCTGTGGGATCCACAGACGAGCCCACTCGCTGGGCCAAGCACCGTTTCCTGCAGGGCTGCAGCTGGGAAGGGAGCAGCTGCTGCAGAAGGATGCGAGACCCGCCTTCCAAGATAAGGAACGGAAGCCACTGGGCGAGGGACACGCAGGTCAAGCCTCGTTGCTGCTGGGGGACAGGAAGACAAGAGAAGACACCCTGTGTGCCCTGGGGAGGGCAAGACGCGCCCCTGCCCCCCGTCCTGCTACTTAGAGACTGTACTGCCGGACGGATATGCGCGAACCCACCCGCATAGGACCCAAGGAACCAAAGGCAGGAGGAGGGCACAGGGCGCAGAAGGAGCGCCAGCTCCACGCCCCTGGACGGGCTGGGACAACACAGAACGCCCGTCCTCACCACGGGCAGGGCGACCACCTGAACTAGTGAAAGCCACCAAACCACAGTGCCAAGAAACTCAGAAAAGACCTGGCAGGATAAACACCCCCCAGTGGCCGCAGTGACTTAACATGAGGGTTGGGCCTGGGAGCCTCCTCAGTCTGGGAGACCTGCTTGCCCAGCCTGCCTCGGATGCAGCGCTGTCAAATGGCTTCTGGGAGCCTTATGGAAGCTCCTTCTGCAATCTGCCCGCTCCCACGGGACTAGGGGTCCGCATGTAAGCCAGCTGGAACAAGGAAGGGAGAGGCGGAGGGAAGGCAAGGAGACTTGCTACCTCTTGGGGGCGCTGGCAGCCACGACTCTGGCTCGTGGACTGGGGGACCCGAGGGAGCTGGCCTCAGCCAGAGAGAACAGAGCAAAGAGCAACAGGCATGGGAGAGACGGTCACGGGGCCTTTCAGGGTCCGTGTTCCCCCTATTCCTCATGCCCAACCGCGGCCCTTCTGTAGGGTTCATGAGACACCAATATGTGCTATTTTTATTTTTAAATAAAGCCCCTCCTTTTTTTCTCCTCTGCTTAACGTACCAATTGCTGGACTCCTAGCTAAGAGGACTCAATTTCTTCTCACAATCACTCTAAAAAGAAGCTGTTCCATCCTGCAGATGAGGAAACGCCACCTGTGGCTCAGACTCGAGAGGCATGTCCTCTGCAGCTGGGAGCACCCCCTTCCGATAAACCCACGCGGAGCTGGGAGCACCCCCTTCCCATAAACCCACACAGAGCTGGGAACACCCCCTGTGCATAAACCCACGCAGAGCTGGGAGTACCCCCTTCCCATAAACCCACGTGGAGCAAGTCCAGCCGCCTCCCGGAGGTCCAGAAAAGGCCTCCTCTCCTAGGCGCGCTCTGGCCTAACTGGTACTTTTGGGACAGGTGTAGAAAGACCTGAGGATCCTGAAATACCCCTAAGAGTGTACCCCGGGGCGACCCCGACAGCTGTCCAAGGGGCATAAGGGGGATAAGTGAGTGGCCACCAATCTCATGGACACGTCCAAGGGCAGACACCAACTCTGAACAGAACTTTCGCCAAGCTTTCGTGCTTACCAAAACTTGAGCTCTGGTCTCAGGAGCGCACCAGAACGCTAAACCTACAGGAAAATATTTAACGTCTTAAAACGCTGAGGGCTTGTGTGTGCCAGGCACTGTCTTAAGTGTTTCACACCCACTGACACTGTATATTCACATCTGATCTTGTGGGGTAGGTATTCCTGCAACGCCCAAGTTACAGAAATTAAGTCAGCTGCTCAGAGACACAGTAAGAAGAGAAAAGACTCAGGACTGGAAACCAGGCTGCACGCGGCCAAGTCGGTCACGTAGCCGCCACGCTAAGCTGCCCTCCGCTGCGCTCCGGAAGTCCCTCACTTCAGAACTCTTCTGCTGCCTTTTTTAAAAAAGTGGCACATTATCAAAACTAATCTAAAAAATCAACAAGCAGAAAAATATGTAAAGATCTCATAGGAGTCTCTGACACTGCTTCTAAATCATCTGGATAGTCCAAAAAAAAAAAAAAAAAAAACCAACAAATCTCTCTAGCTGTATTTTTACTGGGGTGAGAAGAATTACTTGGCAACCAGCAGTGAATTCTGTTCTCATATTTTCCAGTTGAAAGTAACTGAAAAAAATTTCCTTCTCTCCGAAGCATACGTTTGGTGACTTCAGTCACCATATAAGGAAATAAATGATTCTTAAATTCTCACAGGTTCATCCTTCTTTTCTGACCACTAAAACTTAATTGGAAGTTAATATTATGATGTTATTTTTAAGGTAAACATACCCATGGAAGATCCACACTAAGTTCTGAGAAATAAAGATTTGGGTTTTATTACATTCCAAATGGAAAAAGAGCCTCTCTTTAAATTGTTAAAAATTTTCTGTAAATTAAAAATACTTAGCAATTTGCTGAAGATTATTTTTTATACTCATTAATGAAGGAAGTCTCTCAAATATACTGGCTTTAAACAAGTTGCATGTGGGGAAAAAAACGTGGATTTAAAATCATTTATGAATCATTTGTCAAAGTTTTAATACGTTAAAATTTAACACAGAGGCCCTCAACAGCTTGTGAATTTTACCATGTTTTGCACAGTCGTCTCTCAGTCTGAGGGTGATAAGCTCCAAGACCCCCACCCAGCGGATGCCCAAAACCATGGCTAGTACCGAACCCTACATGTGCCATATATATATTTTTTCCTACACATGTATACCTATGATCAAGTTTAGTTTATAAGAGATTAAAACAATCACTACTAATAAAATCGGACAATTGTAACAATAAAATAAGAGTTACTTGAACACAAGCACTGTGGTTCTGTGAGGCCCATCTGCAAACCGAGGCGTCTACTAGGTGACTAACGGGTGGGCGGGGTCCGCCGGGGAACACTGGAGAAGGGATGACTCACCCCGAGGCGGGACGGAGCGAGACAACAAGATTTCACCGTGCTGCTCAGAATGGCACGAAATTTAAAACTTATGAATTGTTTATTTCTGAAATTTTCCACTTAACATTTTCAGATCATGATTCACCATGGGTAAGTGAAAGCAAAACCATGGATGAGGGGGGCCTACTATAGTTAAAACACATCTAAAATAAGCCCATTATTTAAGCCATAAAAAGCAAATGAGAGTCATGTTAGTGGTCACAGAAAATAATGACACCTAATTCTTGTGTTTTTATACAGAAAAAGTACCATTTGTAGTTTGCTCTACATAAACCAATATTTTAAAAACCTAACAGCAACTTGTATTGTTATTTGAATCAACTTATACAATAAATATTCCTATTTTAAGGTATACGTGATGTTAATGGTGCAGACAGGGCTTCTCAACGGTTGTAAAAATGGCACATGGTCAAGTGGTGTTTGAGAAACAGATCAATTCACCCATCAGACGCCTGCTGAACTGTGGAGACAGGTATGGCTGTGGCTTTCTAAGACTTAATGAAAAGTGGACGGTATGAGCGCCATGGGAGTGAGCAGGAAACCTGACCGCCTCTCCCTGGGAGGGAGACCAGGGCCGAAGACAGCATTCTGGGAAAGGGGAAAGATGACGGATGGCAGGCTTGGCACCGTCCCGGGACTGCAGCTCCTCCCTGCGTTTGATACTTGGCGTGCTCGCTGGGCCAGTGCCAGGAAATGAGGATGGGGAGTCGACTCTGTCTAGACCAGGATGACTGGCCACAAGTGAACATGACCCCTGGTGGGTCAGTCTGCACCTGGGGAAGCTGCCCCAGTGGTAAAGTCTACCGAGGACAGAGCTGCAGCAGAATCCCAGTAAGAGGCTGCAGGAGCCCAGGTGAGGAGGAGCCAAGGCGAGGGGGAGGACTCTAGGTGAGGAGAAGTCTAGGAAGGAATAAGTTTGTTGCCTTATTTTGGAGGCTAATAAGAAGAATTGACTTTTAAAAAAAAGTGGAATAATATATGTATCTAACGATGTGAAATGATAACATTTATTATATCTTATTCAAGTGTTGGGATATACGTCAGTCAAAAAAATCTTTAGGACTTTTAAAAGCCTAGTGTATAACGGTGCAATTCATTAAACATGCCACGAAAGGCAGGCCCTGCACGGGAATGACGGTGGCCTCCGTCGGTGGGAGCAGCAGGGGACCCACGGGGAGAACTGCAGCTCTGTCAGGCTGCGCTGGCCTAGGTACACGCTTCAGACTTACTGCTCCTGTGACCTGGACAAACCAGACTAAATTCCTGGTCAGTAATAGGAAACCGTGCTGGTATTGAAATACAGAAGTATGAGGATTAAAGGAGCAAATATCTATAAATCATCATACTCAGTGATAGGTGCTGAATGTTAATTACAAACCTACATTTCAAAAAATTGTTTTCAAATTTTCTGTAATAAATGTATTATTTTTATACTAAGGAAAAAAGTGTCTATCGAAAGAGATTAAGCTCTCCATTAGGGCATACAGAGGTATAAACACTCACAGTATTCACACATCAGAAAGGAAGATGAGAGCTAATGAGAGAACTATTTCTCTGCTTCATATCCCCTTACATACGTCCGTATTCTTATCAGTGAATGGGAGGATAAGAATGAAATAAACGTCGACTTACTGGCTTCCTGAGGAAGAAGATAGACAAAGCTCCCACTAAGGGCATGTCTCCGATCAGTGGTTCCAGGATCACCCGCATTGTACCGTGAATCTAAATTCAAACGGGAAACCAAAACATGTAACAGCAAGCGATTCCACAGGCCATTTACTGATGCAAGGATGAGATGTGTTCGCCTGAGCATCTGACCATAGCTTTCTCTACAGATGAACTTAACTTCAAAGAAATTCCGAGTTAAAAAAAATCACCATTTTCTTTTTTAATAAAGCACAGAGAATTTTAGAAGACTACAAAATTAAAAAAAAACTTACCTGTATACTTTGCACACCAGCTCTACAAAAATATCGCTTGATCTCCAAATCGATCTCACAATTTCCTACAAAACTAGCAAAGAAAAAGTTCCGTATTACATTCTCTTAATCACCACAGACCTGGAAAGCGTATAATCTAAGTATGATAATAGTGAAGCAACTGAAACCAGGCTGTAGGCAAAGCTGTAAGCTGCGGTCCAAGCCTGCGGTGCAGACGTCACGCTGACTCAACACCGCCACCCAACGGTGGGGTCTGCGGCAGACTCAGGTGCAGCTACGAAGGTCACCTCCCGAAGGGCAGTGCTGGAGCAGTGTCTTGGTGGAATGTCATTTTCATGTTTTATAAATAACTGTTTGTTTAAAACACAAAAAAGCTTAGATTGTATTTCTCCACAAGGAAATTTTGCGCCCACGCTCCGCAGTCCTGAGAAAACTAGCACTAGAGCCCAGGACTCTGTGATGTCAAAGGATGGAAACCTTCAATCGCTCCTTCCCCATCTCTATTACCAGGAACCACCGTTCTACTTTCTGTCTCTGAACCTGATCACTCTATAACCTCATATACGCAGGACTTGTCCTTTTGTGACGGGTTTATTTCATGTAGTATGATATCCTCATGGTTCATCCATGTTGTAGCATGTTGCAGGATCTCCTTTTTAAAGGCTGAATAACACTCCACTGAACATATACACCACCTCTGGCTTAATAGTCATCTGTTGATGAACATGTTTTAACTGTTGTGGATAAAGCTGCTATAAACATGGGTGTGCAGATACCTCTGAGAGCTTACTTTTAGTTCCTGTGGGTAAATATCCAGAAGTGGAACTGCTGGGTCATATGGTAATTCTGTGTTTCCGTTTTTGAGGAACTCCATACTGTTTTCCACAGCAGCTGCACCCTTTTACGTCCGCATCAACAGTGCGCAAGGGCCCCAATTTCTCCACAGCTTCACTGACAGTTTTGTTTTGTTTTTAATAGTAGCAGTCCTAACGGGTGTAAGGTGGTATATTATAGTTTTGATTTCCATTTCCCTGATTATTAGTGAGTTAGAGCATCTTTTCATATGCCTATTGTCCACTTGTGCATCATCTTTACAGAAAGGTCTATTCAGGTCCTTTGCCTATTTTTGGAGTGAGGTTATTTTGTTGTTCTTGAGTTGTAGGAGTGTTCTATATATTCTGAGCCCAATCCCTGATCAGATGTGTGGTTACGTGGGTTTTACTGATGCTACAGAGGACATTCAGTGCCGACATTTGACAGTGTTAAGTCTTCCAAACCATGAACATGGACTGTCTTCTCATTTATTTACACCTTCTTTAATTTCTCACAAAATGTTTTGTAGTTTTCATTGTATAAGTGTTTCATCTGCTTGGTTAAGTTAATTCCTAAGTATTGTATTCTTTTTGATTCTATTGTAAATAAAATTGTTTTCTTAAATTCCTTTTTGGGTTGTTTGTTGTTAGTGCATAGAATGAAACTGATTTTTGTGTGTGTTGATTTTGTATTCTGTTACTTTGCTGAATTCATTTAATTCACTTCTAAGAGGATTTTTTGTGTGATCTTAAGGTTTTCCTGCATAGAGTATATCATGCGTGAACAGAGATAATGTCGCTTCTTCCTTTCCAACCTGGATGCCTTTTATTTTTCTTACCTAATTGCCTCCCAGTACCATGTTGAATAGAAGTGGTAAAAGTGACTGTCCCTGCCTTGTTCTTGATCTTAGAGGAAAAGCTTTGTCTTTCACCACTAAGGATGATGTCTGCTGTTTCTCATACATGCCTTTTTTCTGCTGAAGTAGTTTCCTTCTTTCCTAGTCTGAATGTTACCATGAAACAGTGTTGAATTTTGTCAAAAGCTTTTTCGAATACAAACCGAGATGATCATGTGGTTCTTTCCTTCATACTGCTAATGCTGTGTATCACAATGATTGATTTCCATATGCTGATCCACCCTGCATCCCAGGAATAACTCCCATGGTGTATGATCCTTTTGATACGTTGCTGAATTCAGTTTGCTAGC
Source organism: Eidolon dupreanum (assembly GCA_028627145.1). Classification (NCBI taxonomy): domain Eukaryota; kingdom Metazoa; phylum Chordata; class Mammalia; order Chiroptera; family Pteropodidae; genus Eidolon; species Eidolon dupreanum. The sequence continues at coordinate 73,741,616 of CM053514.1, forward strand.
TTTTTCTTGAGGATTTTGGCATCAATGATCATAAAGGATATGTGTCTGTAGTTTTCTTGTAGTGCCTTTACTTTCTTTTATTTAACGGTTTAATGAATGGCAATGAACTAGGCTATTAGGAACTGAGAGCCAGGCAGTAAACAAATTTGGGTCTCCATCAAGAATTTAGTCAAATTCCACCAAACAGCAGGGAAGACGTGTGTTCATTATATCCTCTACCTGTGGGTATGGCCGGGCGACAGTATACATCACAAACATGACACAATGCACACAATAAAAACTCACCTAATCTGAAGATCCAAAATAATCTGCCTTTTGTCCACATTTTCAGTGTACACCTTGACACCATTGACCCTGAGGGGCTGGAACAGAAGTAGCTTATTTTAAAATGCAGGGATGGGTGAAAAAAAAAACAAAACGAACCACTAAACCTTGCAATATGGCAGAGAGATGAAGAGAATGAGCTTTAGCATCCAGCTATACACATTAAAGCTCTGCTTTCTCTCTTGGCAAGCTCTCTGACTCTGCCACTCGGGCTCCTCGTGGTAAAATGCAGATGACAGTGGCGTCTACCTCACGAGGCTGCTGGGTGACTGCAGGGCGCCGGGGACGTGAGGAGCGCTGTGCGCTGTGCCTAGTGGCACGGGCCCCGCTGCCGTCAGCTCGTGGACTCGGTCGTCACGGGTTTCACTCCTTTCTGAGTCCCAGAGCCCTCGTCTCTTGCAAGTTACTCTCCCTCTACGCTGTCCCGACTACGCTGTTGGAAACGTAACTCCTTTCGTTTTTTATGTCTTGTAATTTTTCATTTCTTAAGGTTTTCACAAACATTGGACTTTGGAGTGAATCGAAAATACTAGCAATAGGCATAATTTCAACACCTAATACATGGCATAGGGTCTGAATCAGATGACTCTGTGAAAGGAAAAGGCAGATTATGATAAGTGTTCTATTTCAAGGGCCAGTTGTAACATCATTTCAAAACCCTTTCCCATTTATCCGTTTGAGAGCCCTTCTAAGAAAGTTCTCAGCATCGCCTCCGAGCACTGAGAACTCAAGCTGAGTCTAACCACTGTGCTGTACACCTGAAACAAATATAAACTTATATAATATTGACTGTGAACTCTAACTGAAAAAATAAAAATTAAAAAAAAAACTCAAGTCAAAGAAACACCTTACCTCCAGAGTACTACTACCTACTTGGCCAGTTTGGGGGTGTCCTGAGATCCTACCCCTCAGCGAGCTCAGTGAGAGTCTACCTTCCTGACTATCCCAAGTTCCCAAGCTTTCCCCTAATGAGACCAGCAGACACAAACAGATTGATTAATCACAAAAACACAGTGAAGTCACTGTCCAGACAAGTGAAAATGAGCACAGGACTCAGGACTTTCAGTTTAAATGTTTGCCTTAGATAATGCAACCCTCCTCCATTTAGGGCGGTGGTCCCCAACCAGGGACCGGCGCTCCTATGAGAATCTAATGCCTGATAATCTGAAGTGGAGCTGAGGCGGTGATGCTGGTGCTGGGGAGCAGCTGCAAACGCAGATGAAGCTTTCCTGCTGGCCTGCTGCTCACCTCCTGCTGTGTGGCCCAGTTCCTAACAAGGACTGGTACCTGTCTGTAGCCCGGGGGTTGGGGACCCCTGATTTAGGTGACAGGATAGGAGCAGGGAGGCCAACACCACTCCGGATGACTGAGAGTTATTATCTAAGGAAGAATGAAAACCTACAGGCCCTGAGGACTCGGCTCAGACATCCGATCTGGACGAAGTGCCCGGCTCGGGTCTCTGCGTGCCCTCCTCGCCTGCCTTCCTCAGACGGCCGGGTTCACCTGCACTTCTAAGAGCTCGGCACGGTAGGCAGCGATGCCCCCTGTTCTGATGAGCACTTCTCTTACATTCTTATAGTCCGCCAACGGGGATCTCGTTTAGTTACAGCACAAGTAACAGAACGTGAACATAACCTTCCTCAAACACAACACAGCGACCAGGTCAGACACGCCTCAGCCACACGTGAGGCCCCAACGGGCTGAAGCGAAGCGTCCGAACCACGATGCGTGGGGACGGTGTGCTGCCCGCTCCGCCGGACACGCGTTACCGTGTGTAAACTCTGAGGGGCTGTTCTGAAAGTGCCAGTGGAGTCTGATTATTTATCGGGTACAGAAAACAATGTTATCTTGGAAACTAACATGATGGTATAGGTCAATTACATCTCAATGAAAAGCCATCTTTAACTGTTGCTAATTATTGTAAACAGTGATTTTAAAAATAAGTAAGAAAGGAACTTTGCCATGACTAACTAATTCAGGTTGAGTCCTGAGACCTGCGCTCAGTCACGTTGGGGGTTGGCAGCTCCCCTCTGTGCACACGGACAGACAGCAGAGCCACTGCATAAAGTGACCGCCGCCACAGAGCGAGGCTCGCGCGTTTTCTGGTTTCCTGGGGCATGTAGGAGCCATGTTTACACTGTACTGCAGTCTGTTAAGTGTGCAACAGCGTAAGTCTAAAAAACAATGTACATCCTTAATGTAAAACACTTTTTGCTAAAAAAATGCTAACCATCATCTGTGCTCACTGGAAAAATGGTGCCAATGCACTGGCGTGATGCAGCGCTGCCAAAAACCTTCAATTTGTAAAAAAACAAAAAAAACCCCACTAACTGCAAAGTGCAATAAAATGAGGTATGCCTATAATATAATCCCAGTAACAGAATCCACCTTTCCTTTCACCCACGTACTTAACGAAGGCGATGCCTACAAGACTGGTCATTTCAAACATCTTTGCCAACTACTGTAACATTACTATGAATTCATGTATCGAACTCCCTTTCTAACCAACGAATTGCTGAAAACTGTACAAAGGTAATTCCGGCAGAGGGTACGGGGGAGAAAGACACACTGGGACTGAAACTCCCAGGGAGCCTGGGCTGGCCAAAGACCACAGTGAACGGGGGAGGCGGGCGAGGACCCTCGCAGACCAAGTACCCACGTGAGGACCCAAGAGGGACCACAGAGACCCCCCCCCAACCTTCCCCGGGAGCAATGCTCTCTAGAAAACAATCTTGAGTAGCCTAACATATGTTTTTAAGTTTTCAGAGCAATCCCCCAGTGTGCACGATGTGGGTACGTGAGAAACTGACCTGCTGACCCATGTTGACTTTCGTGAAACTGAAGGTGCTAAGGTGGGTATTTGCTCCCCGCACCGCTGGCTCTATGGTTTCTCGAAACAACTTCTCTATAAACTGGCAAATAAAAGGCCACATGTGTTTTACAGTCTAGAAAGGAGAGAGAATTCATGTTAAACAAAATGTCAAAATACACAATGTACTTAAATCGCAATGAAAAATTATGCCCCATAGTTTACCTGAATTTTTAAAAATGAAAGGGGGTCCTTTTTGTCACGCAAAATCAACTTAATTTTAAATTTTAAAATGTATTATATAACAAACTACTGATTAACCAATATGTTGCAGGAATTTGTTATTCCAGTTAAATTCTATTTAAGCATATCTATATTTAATGATTGCTAAAAAAAATAAATCAGAAAATCCTGTAGTTTCAGCTTACTGCCAAAAACCTAAAACTGAGATCCTGGTAGCAATAAGTTTCCTTTAACGATGGACTAACTTCCAGGGCTGCCGGGTGATCGCTGCCTACACGAGCTTTCATTCCACAGCCTCAAGGACATGTGGCTATGGAGATAAAAGGGATCTACCTCAGAGTGTGCTGATCTAAACACATAACCTTCAAAAAAGGGATGATTATTACCTATTACTAGGCTTCTTGGTGATTATTTCTCTCTTTATAATAATGTTTCCACAATCTTTGCTCATGATTATTACACAACACATGTGAGCAGTAGCCAATCAGAAAAAGAAGACAGAAGTCTGAGATGCAACCACGAACGCCTCATTAATTTTCTCATATCAGAGACATGGTTTTCACTGTTTAGAAAAGAAAGTAATCATTTATGACTGAGTTCTTTCGGCAACAGAAGCCAAATGAGTTTACACAGTGTCAACATCCAAACCCCCAAATATGGAAAGACGGCATCTCATCCCAACTCCCGCTGATTTCTGGTATTCAGTATACTGTGCTCTTACCTTATTTAGCCATTCTGCTCTTTCAGTGTCCGGAAAATGAACCTAGGAGGAAAACACACACACGTGACTTACTGAGCCCCGTCACGCGGGCCATCTGGTGTTCTCTCTGCAGGTCTACTGTTCACACGAGACTGGAGACCGGCCTCTGAGGGCAACAACTGCGTGGCACCCTGGCTTTACGGGCTGAGAACACTCTGAAGCAGAGAAGTCAGCACGTGCCACAGGCCCGCCTGCGTCCCTGCTGGCCGAGGAATGCCCGCTGGACCTGCACCATCATGAAAAGCACTCCCGACGGGCCTGGCCCTTTCTGGAAGACTCGCTGTCCCACCCGTCACCAGCGCAGGCGTCCCGTGTTCCCGGCATCCAGACGCAAAGCCTTCACACCCTCCTTTCCTTCGCGTTCCTCCTCGGCCGGACGGCCGGCAGCCACGTCTGGCCACCCAGCCCCTCCGCACACGCCCCCCCAGCGAGGGCCGTACTGGAGTTCCCCACGAGCACGGTCTGATTGCCGAAGAAAAGTGTCTGCGGATGTGGAAAGAAACCTGTTTAGTGAAAAGGGGAGACAGAACTCTCTTTGCTGTTGAAATACAGGCCCCCTGCGGAGGGAGGCTGAAGCCACTGTGGGCAGGACGTTTGCCTCTGAGAAACGCCACGTACCCCTTCGTCCCTCACAACAGCGCGCCGGCCACGGTCAAAAATGAAAACACTTGCCTTCACTAACACTGCCTGATTTCTCTAAGTTCACTGACTAGTCCTCACATCGATCTGCCAGTGCCGGCAAATGCCCATTCATCTTGTCACACCGAAAGCCGTTGTAACCCATAAAGCTATTGTTTCTCTCCCGCAAAACACACACCAGTCCCGCGAACCACCTACAGAATTTACACTCATGTAACAGCGGAGCTTCTCCACTCACCGTCATGCACCGGGACAGAAACAGTCTGACTGGTGTGAACGCGGATTCTGTCACTGCATTTTCGTCACTGTGCTAGTCCTTAATCTATCATTGCACGTGCGTAGATCGTGCTTCATGAGCGACAGGCCGAAGAGCATTTATCGAGCAGTTACTCGGGCCCGGCTCTGCCCAGAGCCAGGGACACGGCGCAGAATCCAACACACTCAGGTCCTCGGGAAGCTGGCGGCCGGTGCCGTGGACTGGCGTGGGGAGGCGTGACCGCCAGCCCAGGAGGGAAGAACCGTGGGGGGAAAGGGAGGGTCTGATGCTGCTTGGAAGAGCCCATAAAAGATTCGGGAAGAACACAGCACGTGAGATGGGTTTGAAAGAATGGGCTGGGGTTGGAGTGCAAAGAGAGAATAGTCAAAGCAAAAATGAAGGCGAATGCAGTTTACTTGGGGTGCATTAGGGGATGGGAAGAATGGAAGGAGCCGAAGGTAAAAAATCAGTGCTCACTTCAAAGTGCCCAAGAGAAAGAGTATTACCAAAACTGAAGAAAGGAAATCTGTCAACAAAATTTTAATTCTGTTCATTAAGTTAAAAATCTGCTTTTCACTAATACATATTCATAAACATCTGCTTATGTTCCACAAAACAGAATTTAAAATAGCAAAAACATCACAGAGAAAGATTGGGATCTACAGGGAAACAGAAAACATGATTCTGAATCATACGGAGATGCATGAACACATATCATTTGGCTTTAAATCTTATCTTTCAACAACAACAACAACAATCCACTAAATATCTTTTATAAGTCTAATTATAAAACAAGTTTTCATACTTCTTACATTATCTCTACACACCAGAAATAATCATTGTGTGATTACTCTAATTTTGATTGTAGAGTTAACACTACCCACAAAATCTTTTTATCTTATTTTTTAGAAGAACAAAGGCATACTTTAGATTCTGATATGATGTTGATATTACCAAAGTTGTTCTGTTTAGAAAAAATTAAACCAAATATACAAAGACAGAACATTAACCGTATACCAGGAACTCTACATACAGTATCTTGTTTAATCCTCACAATCGCCTTTTGAACAAGTGATGGCTCCATCTACAGATAACGGGCCTCATCTGTCCAGCTACAGGGGAGATCAGTGGACCAGACCCGAGGTCTGTACAGTCCGCCCTGTCACGGGTTGCTGATGTCTAAAGGATGGAACAAACATGCACAGAACCAAAATTTTCTAAATTAAATTTCATTTCCCCATTTCTGAACATTAAAAAAGTATAAGGAATAACATATGAAACTGAAATTAAATAAAAGAACTGTTCCAAACAGCACTGCCCCGAAGACGCTGCTGGCAGCTCTGTGCGGGGGCTCTCCTGTCTGGCCGAGCGCCGGCAACGCCAGAGGCACGGGCCGTCGCAGCGGGCGTGGGGTGCCCTTTTAGAATCCCACCAGCATCAGCAGTACCGAAACGTGCAGTGTGAATTAATGCTGTCGCCGCACCCCTTCACCAAAAAAACCCAGAATAAGGTCATTGATGTCCCAAAAATAGGAAGATAAATAGCTGTTTACCTGAAGCACTAATGATTTAATATATCTTTAAGTAAAATTCAAAAGATACATGGATAAAATATCTTTAAATGAAGTTCAAAAGATAAATGGATAACTTTATCATTTGAGATACAAATTCGTTAAACCTCTAATAGTAAACTGGTCAATCCAGTTCGCTCAGTCGTATTCTTCCTCATTCCAAGGAGGGTTTCAGCTTTGCTCATCCCTGCACAGTCCTCGAGGCACTTATCTCAGAAAAACAACAAAAAATTTTTTAATAAATGCCAAATTCTTACTTGGAGTAACGATTGGTTCCAGTGGAAGGATTCTTTCGCTATCTTGGGGAAAAGGGAGGGGTTCGCGTCATCTGGCCCCACAGTGCCCTGAGCCTGGGACACGTTCTCCACCAGCAGAGCAGAGCCTGCCTGTCAGCAGGGCCTGAGGCCCCAGGGGCCCGTCTGCCCAGTCACCCGGCACACCCGAGTGTCACCCACTTGTCAGTCCAAAAACACCGACCCTCCAGTACCACGAAATGAGTTCTCTGTAAGCCTACAAATGAAAAAGGCCCAAGCAGAAGTTTTGTTTCCCTGTCTCGAATTAACACGTGCCCAAAAACTAGGAGTAGACGAGGCAGGACTAGGACAACAGAACCACGGGTTCTGAGAAAACAGGAGATGCCTGGGCTTTGGTGTATCACAAGAAAAACTTCTGGGAAACTTTCAGCAAATATCACATACTATGCCTGGAAGTAAGAGCCAACCTGACCTACAAACATACGAGAAGATGCTCAACACCGCTAGCTGTCGGGGTCACGCGTGGCTTCAAACACCCACCGCCCATGAACTGACGGTGCACAGATGCGTGACTCCAGATCTCGCCTGCCCGTCACTGGCTGCTGTCGGGTAACTCCTCTATGAATTCTCCTAGACATTCGTCTATAAAATCAAAGAAAGAATTGCCCATCCTTATCCCTAGGCTTCCAAACTACTGCTCCTGTTGTAACTTTCTTGGCAAACGACATCATTTCCTTACTCAGTAGCCCAAACAAGTGACGTGGAGTCCTCTTTCCCTTTCCACCTCATCATCTCTCTCCCTTCCTGCCAACGTGACTTCACGAGGCTCAGGCGCTCCTTCCCACCTCATGCTTAGTCTTTGTCTCGGGTCTAGCAGGACATCGCTGCCAAACTGATTCCGCTGCAAACGTCCTTTTCAAAACTGGGCGGCCACTCCTGAGCGCTGTGATGTTTCCCTGGCATCTTCCTGATCAAGCCCAAGTTCCTCCACCTCCTGCGCCCCTCCTCGTCTCAGCGCAAACACTGCTCCCCGTCAGCCACACTTCTCCCCTGCTCCTCTCCTCTCCCCCTCGTTTCTTATTCCATCTCTGCGAGGCCACACGTGGTTCTCAGGCACTAGGGCTGCAGCAGAAAAAGGGAAATGTGGAACCTAAGACGCTATGAACTAAGACACACCATCGCTTTCCATGCCACCAAGAAGAGCATGCTAACCAAACAATGACACACGGTTGTGAGACGAATGTTGGTCCAGGCGCTAAGTGTGGGAGAACGGGTCTCTCAGAACAGACGACTTATGGCCAAGCCACCGTCCCTGCTGTTCAGCCATCCTGGCCCCTGGGGGCCCCAAGACACAGGGTTCCAAAGGCTGCTGCCTGAATGAGAGCACCCCACCCAAGGTAGCCACACCCTACCCCCCAGAACCTGGGAGCGCTGCCTCATGTGGCAAAAACAGGATTTCGCAGACGTGATAAATTAAGGCTCTTCAGCTGGGGAGCTGATCCCGGATGATGTGGTGCGCCCCAATGCACTAACGAGTGTCCTTAAAAGAGGGAGCAAAGGGAGACTTGACACGGAGAGAAAACACAGCGACCGATGACGGAGCAGCTGCTGCGGGCAGGCGGAGGAAGGGGCAAGGCGCCCGAAATGAAGCTCGAGGCCGGGAATGGCCTGCAGGGGGAGCACACCCCGCCGACTCCCCAACCCCCCGACCCCCCGACCCCTGGATCTTGGCCCAGAGGAACCGAATCCAGACTTCTGGCCTCCAGAATTGGAATGGATAAATTTGTATTGTTCTGCGCCACCGAGCTTGTGGTATTTGGTTACAGCGGCCCCAGTGCAGGCAGCAAGCAAAGGCAGGTTGTCATCTTTCCCCTCTTGCTCCATTCGCTATGAAATTTCAATCTTCAGATAATTCTTTCTAAAGCTATCCTTTGTACACACATGCGGCAACGTTTACTCCTTTATTTTCCCCAATGTAAAACCAAGATCTGACTCCAGCTACTAAATAAAAATCGACACTTCCTATTAGCTACTGAATAGAGTTCAGAATATGTATATGAAAAATAACTAGAAATTGTATTGCCATTTTTGTTTTGGATTATATTTGCATTTTTGGTTTAAAAAATTCAGTACTCAGACAATAACTTAGAAAGTGTTAGTGGATCTTATGTATTAGCTTGCTAGACACTGAAATATTCACAGCAGAAATAAATTAAGGATTTCAGTAGGCAGTTCACTTCAAATACATATACTAATGGTAACATGGGCATTATATTTACAAATTGGGCATAGAAAGCCCTAACAAAACAAGCAATCAGTAGTTCACTGTCACAATTCACTAGGTTTGATTAGTGATCTATCTGCAGACGCACTCTGCTGGACGCCACAGTGGATGTAAAGCCCCTGTTTTCAAACTCCTAACCCCATGCGTGACTACAGGACAAAGCAGATTTAAGTAGATGCTTTAACAAACATGTGAGCAACATCTGATAAGAAAACAGAAGGAAAGAGTATCACTCAGATCAGTAATTTTAACAATTTGATGCTGGTATCTCTGAATGTGAGCAGCCCAACAGAAAAGCAGGTAGAACATGTACTCCAGCATAAAATTTATGGCACGGAGCAAACTGGACAATGTTCTATTCCCACATCGCTGGGCTTGTCTTCTACAGATCCACCTTCCTCTGGGAACCCTAAAACGTATCAACCCCTCGGATGCAAACAGAAGGCAACAACTGCATGTCTAATACAGGCTAACCTCAGCTATCACAACTGACCCAGAAATAGAACACGCATTTTCAAATCCCTCTTCAGTCACTAACCACCACTTATTCACAGGAGGAAGCAAATGAGCATTAGAATTAAGAAACTTCACGACACGAGGCCGTGAGAGGTAAGCGGTTATCACTGCGCCGGGGCGGCTGCAGCAAGCAGAGCGAGGAAGGGTGAGCCGTGTCGAGACAGCGTTGTCTTAAGGACGAAGCAGCCGCAAGGATGAGGGTAATAACGTGGGCTCTGGAGACATTTTTTTAGGGGTATACAGAGGAAAAAGAGGAAGAAATGACAAGGAATACTTTCCGGCGTGAATGATAACAAAGCATCATGGCAGATAAAGTCTTAGCAACACAAAATAAACAACCCACAGAGAAAGGGACACAAAGAGAAGCCCCCGGCCTCCTCTGCCCTGCAGCTGTCGTGGGGCAGGAGGCAGCACGGCGGCTACGAGAACCGACTCCGGCAGCAGGAAGCTTGTGGCAACACCTGGGAAGCTGAAAAGGAGCATCAGCCGCTCAGACCCCGAACCCAGGTGCACCCCTTGCCACGCTGGTGGCCGCGGCCCAGTGCCAGTGCGTCCCTGGCCTTCCACGTTCCAGCCTCGTACGCACATCGCAGGGTGAGGCTCGCTTCAGTGCCCGTCTAGCGACGAGGAAACTAAGGTTCTAAAAGGCGACACTGACTTACCAAGCACACGGAGCCAGGAAGGGGGTCTCAGACAGAAACCCACACCGACCAGACACAGCGGCTGCCTCAGCAGCAATGCCGTCACGTGTGAGCCTGGAACCACAAGGGAAGCCCACTCACGTGCCAGTGACACCGCTCAGTGACCAAGAGCTGCCAGGTGACCACGGTGAAATACCCAACCATATTTCTGAAGAATCATGACAGTATCCACAACATAATGCTTGATGAAGGTGGGCATAACACACACACGTAGCATCCATATACATTAAAGATGTGGAAAATCACCCAAATGTTAATAATGGTTATCACTACTTAGTAGGACTGCAGGTGACTTTTTTCTTCTTCGTTCTCCTACAAAACTAGAAATGTTCTATGATGAGCATTCATCTCATACCAGAAAAATTATGTTTTTAAAACTGATCTAGCTATAACATAAGAAACAAAGAAAAACCCAACTGCATGTTCATTAAAAATAGGAAGATAAGGGGAACTTCACTAAGTGACTGAACAAACGAACTCAAAGCTCAACCTCAAGGGCAATTTTATAAATAATAAAAAAGAAAGCACAAACAACACTGTTGTGTTAGTATGTCTACATCTGCCCTTTGTGTGGTTGTCATTAGCTCTCAAGTGCAGTCTCCAGGCACAAAAATAGAGTTTTTAACAAGGAAATGACTGCTGCTGACACACAGGGTGCACTTAAGATGTGCTGTTATTCTGCATCGATACTGTCATCCTGGATACAGTCATCCAGACAACCAACCGGCTGAGACCACTAAAAGGCAGCAGACGCCACTGCGGGTCTCAGAGGCGCCCACTAGGACAAGCACAGCCCTGCCATCGCAAAGTGGGCGAAGACAGCAAAGCATGAAATTGGACTCCCAGGCACAGCTAGGTCAACAAACCCTAAAAAAGTTTTAATCCTCAATAAAATCTTTGTTTTAAAATAACATTTAAAGAGTTGAGCTATTACTTTAGTAAATGTACAAAATGCTCTACATGGCACAATGTTTTTTAAAAAATGGACATTCCACTACACCAACTGAAAGGCCTAAGAAAGGGCTATCTTGCCTTTTTCCATATGTAGTTATGAGTTTAGACAACTTTAAACCACGTGTTCCTGAACAAATGATTTTCCTGGATTAAAAAAATTAATATGTATTACTTTTATTTAAAAAAAACTACCAATATACTATGACTAAAACGAGTAGTTACACATAGGTTTGTTACCAGCTATTAAATTCTTGAGTTTAACGCCTTGTCTTACTCATGTTTTGTGTCTCTAGAACCCAGCATGATACCTAGAACATAATGAACGTCTAATAAATGTTGGCTGAGTAAAAAGATGAATCAATAAAGGCTCGTCTTTAATCCCTACACGTAAGCTGGGCTAGTTCCTTAAAATGTGACCGACTCGAGAAAGAATTCACCAAAATAAATGGTTTCTTTAAAAAAAAATTACAGGATTGTTGTAACAGTTAAGAAAAATAAATGAAGAAAAATCAGTGACAGGGAGAAAGACCATAAGAAAACTCATAAATAAAACACGTTCAGTGGAAAAATAGTTCAAGGCAAAAGATAACTAACACTGTTTATGTAAGAACTATGCCCAACCCAATTCCAAAGGAACACCAGGTGACTCAGTCTTTAAAGCACAATAAAACCATTAAGAGTAAGAGAACAGTCCACTGGCCGGCAGGCGGATGGGTACTCCCAGCTACCTCCACCGTGCAGAGCACCATCCAGCCACGATCCTGGCTGCAAGCTTTTCTGGCAGTGGAGACGAGGTGAGAGCTCGAATCGCACAGGCGTTTCCCTGTTCCGATGTGACAAGCTTAGTTCCGAGTCCATCACTCTCTCCCCTGCCCCAGGGTCTGAGCACATGGGGAGGAGTGCTTACCCTTCCGCCCAGGGGGCTCCCAGCCAGCGGGCGCTGCCCCGATGCCCCGAGCGCACGGCCCAGTCCCAGCACGTCTACTCCCTGCCGCGGGACCCGGGGGAAGGCACGAGCCCTGGTGAGCTTCCCCCCACTTTCCTCACAGCTCCCCCCACATGTCCCCGGCTGGGCTCAGATGCTTCCACTGGAATATGGCGAGTTCCCGACCACGCACCTCATCCTGCTGCTCCCACCAAGGAGAGCGCCACGCCCTTCTTCCTTAAATGTCTCCAAGGGTCTCTCTCTGTGCCCCTGGCCACTGACCACCTCCTCTCCTCTCTTCTGACCTACCATGGCACTGGCTTGGGGCCACGCCCTGCCTCTATCTACCTGGAAGAGATCACAGGTGAGGGTAGAATGACCTCTCACACTTCCTCATATGGTGGGTCCTCAGATCTTTAAACGGAGGAAGAAAGTTCATCTGAGGCAGCGTTGTCATGGAAACTAAAAAAGATAATAATTTAACAAAACACAATAAAATGCGAAAGACCACAAACAGTACATTATAAATCACACTATGATAGAATTATCTAATATAAAACAAACCAATCTATGGGCTAAATTTCTCAAACCAGCATGGTAAGTATGTACTGCTACTTGGAATTGAAGGACTTAGAATAACTCACCAAAAAAACACACTTTTAGGCTGTTTATATCTATAAAGCAAGATTTCTATTGTTATTCAATTTGAATTTGTTTAGCTAATATATCAACGTCTACAGTAACATCAGGTTTAAGGTCATTCGTAAGCCCACCTTTAATTAAATATTTTTTCCAAATGTCTCCAAATTTAAGTTGGAGTTTTAGCTGGAATTCCGTAAGAAAGGAGGTGCATATGACTTTGTACTACATCTGCTCACCTTTTCACTTCTTTATTTTTAAAGGAAATCAATGTCTATAATATTTTTAAGTGTTATTGAGATATAATTCACGTAACATACAATTCACTCACTTAAAGTGTATAATTTGTATACAGCCATGCTGCCCTGAACAAGCCAATCCCGTCTGATCTCAGAAGCTAAGCAGAGTAGGGCCTGGTTAGTACTTGAATGGGAGACCACCTCGGAAGACCAGGTACCGTAGACATAAAAAATAAATTAAAAAAAAATAAAGTGTATAATTCAGTGGTTTTTAGTATATTCACTATGTCTGTGATATTATTCGAAGTTAAATGCTGTGACCAATGTATACACCACGAAAACTGACAGAAAAGAGGTTCACCAGGCCTAACCAGAATACAAAGTTACCAGTTTTCATAGTTGGCTCTTCACAGGATTCAGATCTATATTTAATGTAACTTAATATAAACACTTCACATACATTTTCAATTCATGTAGTTATTGAAATTATTTACAGTTCAGTTCTAGCTCTATATTCTCCCTTCTTGAAATGCAAAGTGAAGCTAACACTCATCGGAAACAGAATTATGTATTACTAAAACCAGAATATATAAACTGAAGGATGCACATATCCTAAATTTTAATCCATTGTTTAGTTTAAACTAAAAAACTGGCATTTACCCCTTACGTCGAGCAACCCCAGGGCATTCCACTCTAACCTAACAAAGCATTCAGACGACATGACACAGCAATGCACTGCTGCTCAGTCCTCTCCCTGTGTACTAGGGCAGCAGTGTGGGTTTAAATAAGAAACACAAAGAGCATCCCTGTCCCTTGACAGCCATGAAGAGGGCTCTAACATTTTCTCAAATCACATAATCACTCTAGGATCTAAATGCTAAAGTAGCAACCACGGTTTAAAATAGCTGAACTGTGGTTCCTCATTTAGCTGTGCTATTTTGTTACAAGTCTTCACAAATTTCATTAAAGTGTATGTCAATGGTTAACACTGAGAATAAAAGCAAATATTTGCCTTTCCATTATATGAGACCAAAATGGATTCTTTTCTTTTGCTTATTTGGTTCTTAGCCTATACATATTAAATTTTGGTTTGAGTTAAATTCTCCTAACTTCCCAGAACCACGGGAAGAAGAAAGCTCTCCCCAAAGCAAAGCTTACACACAGTAGTAAAGAACAGCATTACATCTCGGTCTTCGAAGTGTTAGAGTAATAAAAGACCAATTGTCAAACAGTTGGGTAATACTGTATAAAACAGGTTTGGGTCTCTTTTTGCAGCCACAGAATCAGCATTTATTGGCATTAGAAAAACCAGGATGGGACAAATTTCACCCTACCAAGTTCTAATTTTCCAAATAAATGAAAATAGCAGTGGAATTTTGTTCTTATTCATCTCTAGAAAAAACTCTTCAAGAATATTCACCACAATCTAATTTTACAGGCCCCAATTAACACAGGGTAGACACTGGTACAACAAAAAGAGACAGTTCTCAATCCATCAATCCAAACCTGCCAGGCCTTTTTCATTTGTGGGGGGGGGGGGGGGCGGGAAAGTGAGAAATGAATAATGACGTGGTTTACATTAAAGTTGTAGGACCAAAATCTTACAGAATTATCACATGTCACATGAGAGCTATTTTTGTATCCTCATAGTTTAATTCAAAACAATACATAGCTTTCTCAAAATATTAACTTCTTTATTTCATTTTTCATATCCAGTGTAAATTTTTACTTTATCAAATAAAAAGAAAAACTGTAAGTGAACATATCCAAAAGTGGGGCTGGAAATGAGAACCCCAGTAGTTCATATTTTCCTATGCTTCCAGCCCTTCTATGAATCATAGTTAATGACACACTATGAAAATATGTAAATATATCTCATTCAAAGCAAAATACCAGCCCAAAATTCAGAACCCCAAGTACCGAAGTATGTACTGTAAAAATTACAATACTACTAATACAGAAATCTTGACTTCTCTTATGCATGGCTTCTTCTAGTGTTCATTTGCTCCCTGACTATAGCAAAGTAGCAGGCACCTTCTAGACAATGTAATTCACTGATTTTATTATGAAAATAACACATGGGTATTATAATTTTAAAAGGTATAAAAATTGTACGTTAACTATAATTAAAAATGAAATTTTTTTAAAAAGTCATAAAAAACAAAACTCCCTAAAACCCTAGACTCCTAGTGCTTTTCTTGGATATGATCACTGTCTAGTTTCGGGTGGATCGTTCCTGAAGTTTTCTAAGCAATGCGGGCATGTTTATATACATGTAATAGGATTACAAACATAAATTTGGAAAAAAGTGAAAAATTTGAGAAACTATAATTCTTTACTCTATGAGATGGACACCATGGTTTATTAGTTTAAGTCACACAGAGGAAAAACCCAAGAATCTCTTACTAATCACCCTTTCATTATGTTTTTTTTTTTTTCAAAGAATTTGTCCTGTCCTTCAATACAGTAGCAACTATGTTAATATAGTACTTGAAAATAATGTGCATTTCACAACAATTTGTACAAGCAAACTGATATGAGCCAATGGCTGGATAAGCAAATACCTATGGAAGTCAGCGTCATCAGTTTCTGTGAATTTCAGCCCTAAGTATGCCCACTGTTGCAGTGATGTGCCTAATCAGTCTTCAGCTGCCTTCTGGCATCATTTAACTCAGAGTAACGCAGGTACCATGTGCACCTGAAAGTCCTTCTGCGTCTCCACAGTGCACCTGCTCCCAGCTTTGCCCACCTCAGTGACTGTGAGTACCCATTTTCCACACTTCTCTCCACTTTCCTGCTCTAGTTATCTATTCCCCACAATACTACTGTACCCTGTACCCAACATGCATTGACAGTTTTAAATTCCAAAGGTCCCTGACTATGAGGTCCTGACTGAGTCCCTGACTATGAGTGCAGCTGCTATCTGTCATCACAGGGTAGCATCCATTAAGCTCTTCCTGGCCTTGGGCACTGCTCCTTCCCAACCTGTTTGTTTGACTCTTGCGTCATACACTCCATGCCTTACTTCCAGACCTCATGACTAAAAACAGGGATCATTCACTAAGCCCTGTCTCCTCCAAGAGAAAATGAGCCTTCTGAAACTCACCGGCTGGCCATTTTCACACGAAGTTTACACCAAGCTTGAAGTAAGCATCATTTATCTTAAAGCTATTTCCTGCCGTCTGAAACTGACATCGACTCATGGTTATTAAGAAAGACTAGGGGAATGAGGAGAAAAAGATGAGGACGCGGACTCCATTAGTTTCCATACTGCATAAATAAATCACGCAGAGAATTACTCGAGGTAAAAATAAAATAATCAATACCAAGACTCTTCCAACGCTTCCCGCCCCCTCCTATCCACACTGGACTCCAGTTCATCTACAGAAAAGCGCCCAGTCTTATAATGTTACTTCCGAAAGAAATTAAACAAACTTCCAATTATCTTAATACCAGCAACTCTTTGGGGGGGGACCTTCATTGCTCTTCAGCTGTGCCAGAAACAATCAAGAAATGACAGTCTTCTCAGGAAAGGAGAAAAAATTTAACATCTCTCAAGCCACCAGCTGCCACTCCCTTTTGTACCCCGGCGGTTGCTAGGCCTGCGGCGGTGGTGCGACAGGACTCTGAGCAGAGGCCACCGCAGTCGCCCTGAGCACCGCCCCAGAGGCAGGACTCGTTTCCCCCAGCCGAGGAAACGGCCCGGGTCGGTGGTGCGACGTGGCCAGAGCAGAAGGGCGCGCCACGCACCGCACCCGCAGCTCTGCTCAGGCCTGGGGGCGGCGGGGCGGAGGCGGCTGCGGAAAGCCAGCGCGCACGGCGACAGCAGGGCGACAGTGACCGGACGGGCGGGCCCGCGACAGAGGCGAGGACAACTGATTTAGACCAGTGGGGCGCGCTGACAGCGATCTGGACCGGACATCTGCACCCGGCCAGGCGGGACTCGGGGGACACCGGCGGCGGCCAGGACGCCCCGAAGTGGGCGGGTGAGGGTGACAGCGGCGCAAACACCGACCCGGACCGGTAGGCAGGGAGGGGGCGCGGCGGGGCGCACTCTCGACCAGGCAGGTCGGCGCCCGGCACTCGTCCCCGCGCACACCCCTGGCCCGGGCCGGGGGCGGGGCGGGGTCCGCGCGCTTTCCACTCACCCAGGCCGGCAGGTCGCAGGCGCGCACCCCGAGGCGCACGGCGCGCTCCTCGTCCTCCAGCAGGGCCAGCGCGCGGCACAGGCGGGTGGCCTTGAGGCCGCGGCTCCGCCGGCACCACAGGAGCAGCGCGAGGGCCAGCAGCACCCAGCTGAAGCTCAGGCCCAGGTACCCGAGCGCGTACACTGGCAGCAGCAGCACGAAGCTGCGCGCCAGCTGCGCCAGCAGCCCCGCCACGTCCACGCTCAGCACCGCCCCGGCCGGCTCGGCCCGGGCAGCGCCGGCCTCGGGACCCGGGGCCCGGGCGTCGCTCATCACCAGCCACCCAGCCGCGCAGCGAGAGCGTCCCGTCTAAGGCGAGCTGCCTCAGCCCGCGCGCCAGCGCCCCACTGAGGGGACCGCGCCGCAGCAACAGCCCGCCCGCGCTTCCGCCCGCGGGCGGCGTGCGACGTCAGCGCGCATGACGGGCAGGGGGCGGGGCGCGAGGGCGGGGGGGCGGGGCGCGTGGGCCGGGGGGGCGGGGCCTACTGCAATGCCGTCGCGAGGGGTGGGCGGGGCGCCACCTGAGGCAGGAGTGGGCGGGGCCTTGTTGACGTCACCGCGAGGGGCGGGGCGGGCGCCACCGTAGCGGCCGGGCGTGGCCCCGGAGCGCTGCACGTACTCCCGCCGGGCACGCGGGGCTGGTCTGCTACGGTCACCGCGGGTCGACGCGACAGCCCCTGAGGAGGGAGTGGGCGGGGCCTCCGTGAGGCTACTGCGCGTGGCGCGGTTTCTGGCCGCGGGTCTGCGGGACTTGAGTCTGGGAGGGAAGGGCTGGGGATGGATGACGCGGTCGGTCCCGGCTGCAGAGCGCCACCGGGCGTCGGCGCGGCTCCGTCACACGCCTATGGGCCTCGGGGCGACGAGATCCACCCGCGGGCGTTAGGATGGGGCGGGCTCCACCTTAGGGACCCCTAGGTGGGTCGGCTCCGCTGGTTCCAACCTACGGGGCGCGGTTCCTGGACGGCTCGTGAGGAACAAGAAGTTCACGCTCCTGCGTGTTTGTTAGACTTGCCGAATCTGTCAAATAACTTCCTAAACAGGAAGGTACTGTTTAATAAACTTTTAAGATGTTAAACACACTCTCCTGAGTGGTTCTGATAGTGCAGCGCCGTAAAGCAAAGAAGTTACCGTTCTAGTCGTGCGGCATAAAGATGGTGTCTGTTTTGGAAACCTCAGCTACCTTAGAGATGTGAGAAAAAACAGGATAGGTCTCCTTTACGTGTATATAAAATGAAGGAATTTCATGCTGGAGGTGACACAGGAAAGGTGAGAATCTTAACATTCTGGCCTACTCGGTGTTGAAAATACTTGATTAGACCTTGCTCGTGATTTCTGAGTAGCACAACTTTTGATCATTTTATCTTCCAGTAAACTCAGTAATTCCTAGTTGTGTGTTTGAACATGTTCAGTGAGTTCCAAGGAAATTTTAATTACATGTTTAATAGAGCTAGTTTTTTCCTTCTCTTACTCTTCAAATCTTGTTACTGGCAGCCTTGACTTACTAGCTTTAGGAAGGGCAGGGGCTGTAGGAGAGATATATAGCACACTTACATGTTTTTAAGTGATATGTGTTCATGTCACACGGGTTCTTCCCTGGTATACTACAGGGATTCTGGAATAACAACTTGATAACTATGCAGTAGCTTCAGGGACAAACCCTGGCATCTTCAGGACAAAACAGTGATAATCCCGCAGACCACTTTGCTGTGCAGATAGGCGAGCAAAAAAGCCTGTAAGACGAAGAGGACTGCCAACTGAAGACTAAATCAATCGGCCTTGCTAGATGTGAGGAACCAGACTCGCTAACATGGACTTTGGGGCGGGAAAAGCATTTGCATGCTCTAGTAACCTTGCTAAGTTTCATCAGTAATGACACTCAGCTTTAAGAACCACATCTATTATGTTTATCAGCATATGCTCAGGCTAGCACAGTGCCTGGCACAGCAGACACTGAATGAATGAACATACCTGTCCTCCCCTCAACTGTGAATCTATATAATTATGTCTGCATATATGTGTGTGTTGCTATGGAGACATATAAATACATATATAAAAATCTTGCTCTTTGGTCTTGAACACTCAACTTCAGTCAAGGTTCACTAAGCCTCAAACAAAGGAAGTGGCTTTGCCCTTCTCGCTGTTCACCCAAATTGGTAAGTTGTAAATATGTAAAAAGGTGAGTCTCAAACCTCTTCCTGTCAACAGCTTAATGCTCTAATGCCACCCTTCACTCATGACCGAGTTAAAATCTCACAAGCAATTGCCTTAACACTGGAAGGAGCATGATCCTTCCTGTTTTGCAGTCTTTCCAATAAAGACTTATAGGATCACACCGTATAAAGACTTTTGTGAACACAAGCCACATGAGAACCCCTGCACGGCTGTGGTAAAGTATTTGACCCTGAAGAGAAGATCCTGTGCTGTACACTGACCAGCCTCCCGGCCTCAGCGGCCAGTGTGACCCCACTGAACTTCCACCGCTTCCCTATACTGGACCACAGCAACAAGGCAGAGCATGTCTCCTGCACTGAGTCTAATAATAGGCCCGCTCCGTTCTTAGGTTTCGCTAGTACTGTACTCTTTATATCTCTCAGTCTCCTATGACCCCTTCACGTTACCTCTTTCCTTACTTTCTTTGAAGACAGCTCTTCAATGAAAAGCTCTGCTCTCTCAGAGGAAAGATGAGCACCACTGTGAGTGTCCTAGTACAAAACTGTGAATGTCCAGCCTCTGCTCTCATCCTTTCCATTTCCAGGGAAACGCGCTGCCCTCTGTGTAAGTTCAACCTTTTCTGCTTCGTTTTAGAACCCTCCTGCCTGGGTCTGGGCCTTGTCAGCTACCCTGTCTACCTCTTCTGCATCTCCCTGTCTTGGCTCCTTCCCTAACAACTCTACGTGGGCTTCACTGTAGGAGGCACAGCCACTCTGCCTCTCATTCACATTATTGAATAGTTGTTTGCCTATTTCTTCTTCCTCAGTTAAGAGCTGCTAGAGGTCCAGACTGTATTCCTTAGTTTTTTTTTCTCTAGCACTCTATTAAATGAATTCAGTGAGTCATCTGTTGAATACAGATAATAGAATATTACAAGATAAAAGGTGATTGATAAGTGAGTTTGTTTGAAAATAATTGTTTTAAGAAGTCTGAGAAATTGCTTTAGCTTCCTCTATAGCCATTTATTCAGCAAATACAGTGGGGATAGCGAGAAAGAAGAAACAGCATTTGGGGAACTCTAAGTTATTCTGTTTGGTGATGAAAGAGTGCAATTGGGTCAGAGCTGAGGTGGAAACAAACAGGGAGTGACATGAGATTCATGGGTTAGATAACTGGCTGCACTAGAGGATGAACTGGTAGGGGTTGCAATGGAAAAAAATATAGTCGAGAGATAATTATTTTGACAGGAGTTTGTGATTGTACTCAGAAGGTGAGGGAGGGGTTTAAGGGCCATGCTCAGATCATTCATGGAGTGTGTATGTGGATGACTTTGTCTAATATGATAGCTAGTGATGCTATCTTTACATTCAACAAAGAGTCTGAAGGTTTTCTAGTATCAGCTGTTTTCTCAGTTGACAGAATGGCACAGTGGTTAAGAGAACGGACTTGGCATCAGATCATCCACCAGCCTAGCTGTATGACCTTAAGCAAGTGAATTAACCATTCTGGCCTTCAGTTTCCTCATCTGAAAAACAGTAACATGCCTATCCCACGTGGGATGCTAAGAGAATTAAATGAATTACCAAATGGAATTTTAATTTGGTGCCTCGTATGGAGCACTCCCTAAACATATTATCGCTATAACTAAATCGCCTTTCTTACTCTCCTTTTCTTTATAGTCTTCCTAAGAGCTGATGAGAGGAAATGGAAAAGATAAGAATGATATGTTCACAACCACAGTGTAATTAAATAGAAAAGGCTTATTGGGTCTGTTAATGACTTCTATAAGCAAAGTAGATGGATCCATAAAACTATAAACTGGTTCATAATAGTATGTGATTCAAGAATACAATGTCTGTGAAATAAATTTTCTATCTACGGAAAAATCATGATCTCAAAAACACAGACTGTTAGTAACATGCTTACTGATGTATTGTTCAACACTTGATTTAAGAGTTTACTCTTTTTGTCTGAAAACTTTGTGTCATCTTTTCTAAGTAACATTTGCATACTAAACAAATGCAGAAGGCATTGGAAACAGAACTAAATATTAAATACAACACGCCTCACCGGAACAGGACCTGCAGCACCCCAGGCCTGCATGTTTAAGATTGGCTTTTATTGTAAGCTTCCAGTAAAGTAATTCTGATAAAACACACCTGACATGCAGAATATCTGTCTTAATGATTCAGCCCTCATTACTTATGTTGCATAAAAACAGCCATCCTTTTAACAACCTTTTCAAATACTTTATGATTCCTACCATTCTTACAGGGTGTGTTTTATCAAACGACAACATTCAGGAAAATAATCTGTAAAGTGCAAAACCTAATACAGATAAAAAGCTCTTTTCATTACCGACGGAAATTTGCGACGTCTGACGCTGTTTCAGGGCTTGCACATAGCCTTTGCACGAGCTTGGTCAGGGGCCTCTGACGGTCCAGGTGGCACGAGGCTAAGTGAACCCGATTAAGCAGCAGCTGACGCGGCAGCCGCGTCTTAATTTCCCCCTGTCCTGCCTGCCCCACGGCCGGAGAAGCGCAGCTTCGTTCCTGCACCGAGGGCTGCGCCGCCGGGCGGGACATCCCAGCGTCTCCCAGCCTCCTCCCGCACCCTCTCCCTTTAGGCCCAGAGGAAATCCCAGCCCAGCGACTGTCGGCTCTCCGCTGCTCGCGCCTGCTGGTTGCTAGAAGCTGGGGACGCGCTGGCTGCTAGAGGGCGACTACCGGGCTTGCTCGGCCAGCGATCGCTCGGCCTTCTCATGGCCGTGCCTGCTGGTTGCTAGGAACCGCGGTCGCGCAAGCGCTCTTGGGAAGGCCGCGGAGCATGCCGGACCAGCTGTCGCTCGGCTCTAAGCGGCTCGCGCCTGTCTGTTGCTAGGAGTGTGCGATGCGTTGGCGTGCTAGGGGGCGACTACGGGGCTTGCCGGGCCAGCGATCTCTCGGCCCTCCGCTGATCGCGCCTGCCAGTTGCTAGGCGCCCTGGACGCGTAGGCGCGCTGGGGTTGGCCGCGGGTCGTGCTGAGCCCGCGGTCGCTCGGTTCCCGGCTGCTCTCGCCTGCCGGTAGCTAGGAATCGGCGACGCTTGCCCGGCGGAGGGTACCTCACTGTGGACCGTCACTTTCCGGGGTCGTACCTGGGGCGCATAGCGCAGCGCGGCCTCCCGGGCCTGCGAGCGGCGATGGAGCCCGGGAAGGTAAGTGCACACGGGCTGCACGTCGTTCTGGGCGCGGGGCGGGTTTATGGAACTTGGTTAACTGGTCCAGTCCCACCAGGGTCCGGTCCCGAGCGGCGCTGGCCCCGAGCCTGAATCCTGATCTGTGACGGGCCGAGGTCAGAGATCGGAGCTCGAGGCGTCCCGTTACAGCGGGACGCGGAGCCCCGGGGCTTGGGGTGTGCAGGGATCCGTGTGTGTGTGGTTTAAAAGCCCATGGAAGAATTTACACACCGCTTATCTTTAAGGCCACCGACTTCCTGAACTCTGTCATCTTCTATACCATTCCGTTACCTTTTCATAAGTTATTGTGTAACTTACGTTTTCTGTCATTTGTTGACAGGTTGATTATTAAAATTGAAAACCAGTAATCACAGTAACATCATTATGTGAGCAGTTACGCTCTGCGGAACTAAGCAGTGTGTTTGGACCAATAGTTTCTGTTGTGGGTCTTTTTTCAGTCATTTTTTTGACATTTAATCATCCCTTTCAAAGTGGAATCTTAAGTCTACCTTCACTTCTAAGACATTTTTTTCTATTCTATATTTCATTCTTTCTATTTTCTCTATTCTCTTTCTGGAACTCTTGTTTTCTTTTTTACAAATATATTCTGGGAGATTTCTCCAGCTTTATCATTAGCTTCATCTTCTCAAATATTTTACTTTGTTAATTTTAATTTTAATGTTAAGAATTCTTGTTCTATTGCTCCTATTTGTAGCATATGTTTTAACTTGTGCTTATAATGTTCTAAAAATCTTTTGAGGATGTAATTTATGTGCCTTTTTTTTTTTTTTCAAAATAAAGATTTTTCTTTATTGCATCATTTTCTTTTATGGTCATTTTCTCTATATGTTCATCTGGATTCTTTTCTTTCTTATATTGCTTTTTCTCAAATGCCCGATTGACCTTTCATATTTATCAATGAAGCGCCAGATTAATTAAAGTAATTGTTTTTAGTAGCAAGGGACTGGGCACTTTAAGGCCACAGGGTGATGCAGGGAAGGTGAGGAGTGTGTGTTACCTATGCTTAGCCTGCAGCTTGAAGCGACATAGACATTTACATTATTAAGTAGCCAAAAGAACACATTCTGTAATCATTTATAGGTAATTTTAGACTTGTGAATAGTTTTTTTTTAATTTATATTTTTATTACCTTTTATTCTGGTAGACAGTAATTCTCGCACATTAGGGACTAAGTGCCATTGTACTTTTCTTTTTAGAGAAGAACCAAAGATGATACTTGGAAAACCGATGACCTCAGAAAACACCTTTGGGTAATGTATTTTAAAGATTTGAGCGGGGCTCTGAATGGACCCTGGATGGGTTTTTTTGGACAGTTTTACCTGGTTCTCAGCACTGCACAACTTTGCTTCCATGGGGCCCATTTCAGAGGAGTTTTTGACTCAGAGGTAAAGCCGTGAGGTTAGTAGCTCTGGAATTGCCTGGGGACAGGGTTTCTTGGCCTAGCCTGCACCTTAGCAGCCCAACTGGGTTTCTGCCATGGTTCACTGCTTGGGTTGTATGTATGTGTGTGTGTAAGAGAGAAAACGTGTATCTGTCAGTCTGCATGTGTAAGTGTATGTTTGTGTGTGTCCGCATGTATGTGTCCGTATGTGTATGTGTGGCCTGTGTCTGGGAGGAGGCCTGGGGGTTGAGGTGGAGACCTCCTGAGAGTTTTATAAGTAGGGTCCTTGTTCTTGGAGTGGGACCCGGGTGGTTAGTGTCTCAGAGACTTTAGGGCACAGCCTTATACCTCTGTCTTTTGCTTTGTAATCCATGACATATTTTAGATTTTACTTGATAACATCTGTGAACACGTTATAAATCAGTACCCATTTGCCAGTCACAGAAATGCTAAGCGTGACTCCACCTGCTGTGGGTCTGGAGACTTGGTCCAGGCCCTTCTTGCTGAGGTGAAAGCCGGTGAGTCCATTAGTGAGTGTGACTGTCTCATCCAGATACTGTTTCTTTCCCTTGCTGTAGGCTGCACAGGCAGGAAGTCCCAAGGAAAACAAGAAGCACAGAGGAAAGAAGCCACATAAGGGGTCGGAAATGGGCCTCCCAGAGCCCATGGAGCCAAAGCACAGGGACCTGGACCCAGACACCAAGTGCAGAGAGACGGTGGCTGAGAGGGACAGCTACAGCTGCAGGGAGGGTCCTCATGGAGAGAGAGACAGAGAGAAGCCACGGGAGAGGAGGAGGGACCGGGACGGAGAGAAGCTTCAGGACAGGTCCAGAGAACAGGATGTGGACAAGTCTCATAGTCGAGGCAAAGACAGGGACAAGGACAGAGAACACCGGGCTCGCAGGGAGCAGCCCCGGCAGGCGACCGCACACCACAACCTGCTGGGCCCGGACGCACGCCAGCCACTGGCTGACAGGTTGGAGCACAGCGTGCGGACAGGTGCGTGTCCTCACCAGGCTGTCCGCCTGGCCACCTCTCCCAGTCGCTCAGCGTTGAGGGGCAGTCATCTCTGAAATGCTGCTCCCCACTTGAACTCTCTCGTGGTGTTCATAACTGCGCTGGCTTCGCACTTGATTAGATGCCCCTTTGGACATGCATGTGCTTTTCATGGTTGGTTCCGTTTTGATATTTAGAAACTCGTCTCGGTGAATGAAAAGGGTAATGATTTTCTAGAGTTTAACTGTTGAAACATTTCAGACTTACTATCTGAATAAATCTCAGTCCATGTTTTAGATAAACAAAAACTATGCTCGAGTAAAAAAATTCCTCTGAAGCATGGGTTTTATTTTGAGCAATGTTTAAATTTTACTTGTCTGAATCCCCTAGGAATTCTAAGGTAAAAATGTATACCCCCCGCACCCCCCAGGGCCCTCAGCCACCTGCAGACCTGCCCTGGGTGATGAGGCTGCAGACCTCTGGGTATGTCTGCTACGGATGGTCCCCTTGGGGTCAGGCCCGCAGGTAGCCAGGTCACCAAGTAACCACCTCACTCTGCAGGGCCTCTTTCAGGACTGTTACCTTTTTCCGATGAAATCTTTTGTTCCCTGGCAGCCTTTTCGGTTGCCCTGTCTTGTCCCCAGTGCATGTGCAGATGGGGCTACATGGTCAGACTAGTGTTCCTCTCCCTTCCTTGGTCCTCTTCACACCCCTCCCCATCTCCACTGGTTTCTCCTTCTGTAAAGTGTGGTCTTGTTCTGCAGATGTTCCTGTCCCCCTTGGTGATGGCATCCAGGGCTTTTAAGCACTGTTTGTCCCTGCATTCCAAGTGTGGGTCCCCAGTTATGCCTCACGCCTGAATCACAGGCTGTATGTGCTGTACTTGACGTCCGATGGGCGTGGCAAACCCCACATGCCTCAGACTGAACTGACAGCCTACAGAGCCCCCCACAGCCTGAGCCATCTCAGCCATTGGCACCTGCACCCTTGTGTCCTCAGGCAGACACCTGGGACTCACCCCGAGCCCAGCCTCTGTCCTCCGGTCTGTGGAGACCTGGCCCCCTCACCGCCCACTCCTGCCTCCCCTGCCATGTGTGAGCTGGGGCCCACCCCTTGTTCTGCTCTCAGATCTCAGGCTCCCAGGAAAGTAGTCTGTGCTCAGTGAGTACTTCTGAATGAACGAAGTTTCCTTCAGTGAGTGTTTAATTCTGTTCTCTTTAAACACCTATTCTCTAAATATTAAGCCTAATGACCTTTCTGTGCAGATTCAAAAGTGAAAGTATTTTTCTTGGTTGGTTGGTGCTCTGAGCATCATCAGTGATCACATGTGGCTCTGTTGGGTCCCTGTGGCCTTTCTCACAGGTCGGGCGGGGCGGGTGCCAGCAGATGGGCTGCACGTGGTCTTCTGTGTCTGTGACACATGCCGTGGGGCTCCCGGGGCCCAGGGACGGGCGCCGTCCCCCAGCTCATCCCGAGGCAGCTTTCTTTCCTTGGAGCCGGACATTCAGTTGAAGCGTGTGCCTGCTGGGCCATGCTGCTGGGGCCTCCGTCGGTGACACAGAGCAGCAGAGGTGTGTGTTGGGGTTGGCCCCCTCTCGAGCTTCCAAGAGCTTGTGTTACATTCGCCAGGTTGCTCCAGTACACTTGCCATTTTGATCTCCTTTGTTCCATGTTTAGATTCTAGAACTTTCCAATCTTGGGATTGTGGAATGTATTCTAATTGGAGAACATGTTTTCTTATGTGTTACTGTGTAATTTGTAACCTAGTGTGGACAGTGAAGATACTAGAAGGTTCTCTTGATGTGCTACAGTGTGAGAATACTAAAGACATTTTTAATTTTTGTAGTAAGTAAAGTAAGAATTGAAGAGAAGGAATGGAGAGATGAAGACTCTGAAAGAGGCGATGAAGAGAGAGAAAGGCGATACCGAGAAAGAAAGGTATGCAGACCGAGGCCAGGTACTGCGCAGCAGGAAGCGTGTCAGTGGTGGGCATCTGGGGGAAATTCTGAAAATTCAAGGCCCAAGCCGGCTCTCGAGCGCTGCGTGCTCAGCTACTTTTCCTCTCACTGGCAAGTGCGTTTCTCTGATTCCAACAGTAATACTACGTTATTTTGGAAAATTTAGAAAATACAAATAAATAGGAGTGAAAACCAGTCCGCACGCAGAGGTAATGTTTAGGTGGGTCCCCTAAGCAGGACAGAGTAGCAGCCAAGGCTGCATCTGCTCTGGGCTGCGTGCCGTGGGTCATCCGGGACGGTCTGAAGGACATGGACGCGTGTGCACGGCCGTGTGCAGACGCTGCGCCTTCCACGGTGGACGCCCACGGGGGTCCTGGGACCAGCCCAGCCAATGCTGAGGGTGACCGTGTGCACACACCTGGTGCGTGTTTAGGTGCTCGCAAGCTTTTCTCTTGAGTTGGATTTTACTGTTGTGTGAACTGTTTAGAAAGTACATTTTGAGCATTTTCCTCAATTATCATATTTTTCATAATATTGTTCTAATGCCTGTTTGACGTCTACTGATACGGACGTGCCGTAGTCGTCTTGATATGTCTGCTTTTCTTAGACACTTACATTGCTTCTAAAACTTATTATAAAGACACCCATGGAGTAAACTGTCTGCGTTTACTCGTGATTATTCCCGTATCAGTTCTGGAGTGAACTTGCTGGATCCAGAGCACGTCGGCTGAGCCCGTTCGTGTGATGTAGGAGCTGTAGTCACTCCCGCCAGGGTGCCCGGGGCGCCATCGTAACCGCTGGCCTCGCCGGCGAGCGCGGGAGGGAGGCGCGGGGAGCGTGTCGTGCGAGGCTGGCGGCCTGCTCGTGGCTGTGCCCCGCACGCTGGCTCGCGTGGAGCTGCGCTCGCTTCAGCGTGCCGTGGGGCGGACGCTGCTCGTCATCGGGTTGCTGCCTGCTGCTCTTTTGACTTTTCCTTGTGGAATCTTCATTTTTAAGTAAGGTTAAAATCACGAAGTCGTCTGTCTTCCATTCTTCTGTCACGCCACACTCAGAAGCCCCTTCCCCACACCACCTGTGTTTAGCTGTGGGTCCTCATAACCTTTTTTTAACCCCAAGGACTTTAATCCTCGTAGAGTTTATTCTGTGACAGGCGCATGGTGGCTTGAACTAGGCTCGATCCGGGGCTCGTCACCACGTCTTTCTGGGGGAGATGGGCACAGCGCGGGTCGGCGCTGGGAGGCGGCCGCAGGGGCGTGGAAGGCTGGTGTGGGGGCTAGGACAAGGGAAGTGTGACATACAAGGCCTGCGGCTGTCGAGCGGCATCCAGTGCCTGCGTGAGCGGAGGGGCCGTGAAGGCAGAGCACAGTTCAGTCTCAGGGTCCCACGCGGACACGTCGGCGTTGCTCCCAGAACTGCAGGCCTGAGCCACGCGCATCGGGCCCGACAGCCTGCTGTGCGGTCAGCCGTCCCCTTTCTGGTGGGCACCACCAGTCATGACAGAGCACTCGTGTGGAGTGGGCTGCGGATGTGGCCGGGTGACAGGGCCGGTTTAGGAGTCTCCCCGTGGGCGGGTATAGACCCCGAAGTGCTAGGGAGAGGGGAGAGACACAGCGCCGCGCCGCGCACGGGAGCATGTCTCTACAGAAGTCACACAGGTGTGGGGGGCTTGCGTGCTGGGGGGGCTCGGGGTGTGGGAGGTGGGAGAGGGTGACAGGATGAGGCTGCAGAGGAGGGGGACACTGAGCTGTGCGGGGCCTTGTCACCACGCTGAGGAATTGGGACGCTGCCGTCCACCTCTGGGCGAGGGCACCTGGCTGTAGTGTCGCTGTCATCCGTAGGGCGGGGTGCCCGGCAGTGGGGTTGTCCTTTCCAGAAGCACATCCTCTGAGTGCGCGTTCGGGACGCGCCCGCAGCAGGAGAGGCTGGTGGGCAGGGCGCTTGTGCGGCTTCCCGCGCCTTCATCGCAACGTGCGCCCCAGCATGCGCGTTGTGGATTACGCACTTTTCAACATGTTCTTTCTAAGTTGCAGTATGGTGACAGCAAAGATAATCCTCTTAAGTACTGGCTCTATAAAGAAGAAGGTGAAAAAAGACACAGGAAGCAGAAAGAACCAGAACGAGAGAAGAAACATCGAGAAAAAAGCAGCACGAGGGAAAAAAGAGAGAGGCATTCAAGAGGGAAAAGTAGTTCATTCTCTGACAAGGAAGGGGAAGAAAGACACAGAGAGAGACGACACAAAGAAGGCTCCCACCTGGACGACGAGAAGCACCGAGGTGGCGTGGAGAAAAAGGACAGGTCATCGAAGGAAGAGCACAAGAAGAGGGAACCCAAGGTACTGCTCCCGCCGCGTGCTGCCTTCGTGGGCGTCCCGCGCTCAGCCCCCGGGGTGGGGGCTCTGTCTAGGCGCAGCCCAGGGCCGTGCTGGCACTCAGCGTCACGCAGTCGGAACGCGACTCAGGCCTGCGCTCGGGGGTGGGTCAGTGCACCGGGCCCTGAGCCAGGGAACGCGAGGCCGGATCTGAGTGCTCTGTGATGTACTTTTTACACACATTCAGAAATCTATCATAAAATTTTGAAATTTAACACTAAGGAGGAAGCTGATATTTTAGAATGGAAATTAAGTGAATAAGTTTAGCAAAATGTTTCAACTAAAATGGGTAGTATAAGTTTGCAAAAAAAAAAAA
>CM053514.1:73771823-73801110 GCA_028627145.1 Eidolon dupreanum
GGCCTCGGGCAGTTACGTGGCCTCTCTGTGCTTCAGTTTCCTTTCCGTAAAGTACGACGTTCTTTGGGTTGTTGTGAGGATTAATTAAATCAGCTAATATGTGTAAAGAGCCTGAGAGGGCGTCGGGGACACACTGAGCACAGTGAATGTTAGGGTCAGGGCTGCTCGACCACCATCACCAAGTGGGGAGAGTATTCGTCCTGTGTCCTGCATGTCCGGCCCCTGCCGTCACGGTAATATTTTATGCGTCACCCTGCGTTGATTGACCTATTTGCTTAGGAGCTGCACACCTTACCCTTTTCAGCGTTATAGGAAACTATTTGGTAAGTAGCTTCTCCGGTGCGCTAGGTCACACAATGGTATTTGAGAGTTCACATGCCTGCAAATGCCGTGTGACTCACTTGGTCGGTCAGCATTTCCCGACTTGACACGGAGCACTTGTGGGCCGCGCTGCAGGCCTTAGTCCTGCGGCTTTAAACGCCGTCCGTGTTCCTCATTTTTAAAGCAGAAACAATATTTAATAGCTGGCTCTCAGTATCTGCGGGGTAGATCTGTCCTCATAAACGCGACCTGCTCTGATCCTCGTGACAGTCCTGTATGGTGGGTGTTCTGACAGGTGAGGAAGCGGAGGCTCACAGTCACAGCGGGTAACGGGCAGAGCGGGGCTCCAGCCTCGGTCCTTCAGCCCAGACCCGCGTGTTCCCTCCATCCCACTGGCCTCACGGATTTGATAAAACTGCAAGAGGGTAGGAGGCTCCGGCCTTTTGATGAATTCCAACACACACCCCGAAGGAATGAGATGCAGTGGGAATAAACGTGAACAAACGGGTGAACCCGGACAGGAAACCACAGACGTCCTCGTGCAGAGGCAGACTGAGGGGACCCGCCCGCTGCAGGGTGGCGGACCAGGCTGCTCGCAACGGTGGCAGCCTTCTCAGCCGGTCAGTCACGGCTGGTCCGTCCAAGCACGTCGCTGCACGTCGCGAAGTTTCTGAGGAGACCCGCCTGCACTCGCCTGGCTCGTCTGGCACGGGACGTGGTCCAGCGCTGGCCTGCACGACCTGCGTGGCTTGCACCTGCTCTGCCTCGTCGCTCTCTCGTTCGCTCACAGCCCAGCTCCCTCACCTGGGTACGCGTTCCTGAGAGAACAGGACTGCATCTTGCATAAATCCGGAAACGTGTCTGAAACGCTCAGCAGAGTGGTTGGCACATGCACGGTCAGTTTTGCTTTGCTGCCTGAACGTGTTAGATGAAATTAGCAGAAGCAGGCCTCTCAGCTGCTCGAGGGTGATGTTTATCACTGTTTGTCATCAGTTATGTGTAAAGACCTTATTGAGTATAATTATTATATATGTTTCTAATTGTTTTACTCAATTTTTTTGCTAGGGAGAAGGTTTTCAGTTTCACAAAAATACCTTTTTTTTTTTGTACAGATGCAAACAATTCCCCTTCCAGAGGTTCTGTTTGTGGAATTTTTGTGGATTTCGCAACAGCTTCCCACCGTCAAAAGAGTCGGACTCAGGCCCTAAAGCAAAAGTAGGTGTATTGGGAAATTTGCGAAAGGAATTATGGAGTTGTAATATACTTTTCTTCAGCATACTTTTAAAAAATAGAGCTGCTCATTTTATTTTCACTGCTGACTGCTTAACACGTTCTTTGATTTGCGCGCTGTTTCTCGGTGCTCGGCTGTGGGTCGAGCAGGTGTGCGTGCCGCGGTGTCTAGGTGCTCCGTCTGGCGTCGCCCGCTCTGGCTGGAGCAGAGTCCCACTTCCGCAGCAGTGAGCCTGGCCTGCAGCTCAGGGACCTCCCACTGGGGGCGCAGTTAGTGCCACTCTGTCCTGGGACCCCCAAAGTTGAGGGAATCTATCAACTATACTTTGAAGAAGCTCGAGAGAGAGAAATACAAATAACAAAAATAAAAACAAATCCACGCAGACATAGTGTACTCGAACGGCTGGGCACAGAGTGAAGGAGGGGGCCCCAACAACAGGAGGGCAGGGGGACCGCTGTGTGTGGGGGGGGAGGGAGGCAGTAAAACCGAAAGCTGAGCTTTCAAGGGAAGCAACATAGACCAGAGACCGCGTTTAAGACGCCGAAAGAAAATTACTGCTCAGGCTTTGTACCAAGTAAATACTGTTCTTTAAAAAACGAAAGCAAAAGACGTACATGTTCAGACCCAGTAAAGCTGTGAGCATTCATTACTAGCAGACTTATGCTAAAATAACAGTTAAGGGAGTTTCTCAGGCCTAGGGATGCTGACCCCAGATGAAAACACAAACACCTGCCAGAGACAAGGCAAGGGCATGGGTCAGTGGGTGGTCACGGGGTCTGACGCTGACCACATGAAGCCTCGACGTCTTGTGAGATCAACGTCACGTCATAGCTCTGTCCAGGAACTGGGGTGGGGTGATGGTAGCTTGTGATGAGGGCCTGGCAGGGAAGGGTGAAGGTGCTTAGTTTAAGGTAGACCTCAAC
Organism: Eidolon dupreanum; assembly: GCA_028627145.1. Taxonomy (NCBI): domain Eukaryota; kingdom Metazoa; phylum Chordata; class Mammalia; order Chiroptera; family Pteropodidae; genus Eidolon; species Eidolon dupreanum. The sequence continues at coordinate 73,774,299 of CM053514.1, forward strand.
AGGTCAAAAATGCACGTTAAAATAGCTGGAGCAACTGTTAAAAGATAATGCAAAGAATTCATAACGAAGTAGAAGAGTAAATGGAATGATGAAAAATACATGGTTAATCAAAAATAATCGAGAAAGGAGAAGCAGAAACAAAGGGCATGGAACAAATAGAAAATAGGAAGATGGGGGTTACACCAAAAACCTGTCAGTAATCATATCATACATCAATGGCTGATAAACCAATTACAAGACAAAGATTGTACACCTGGAGAGGAAATAACTCACGTCTAGTGCGTCCTCCCTCAGCATCGTCGGCGGGCTCTGCCACGCAGGCGAGACAGCGGCTGGGGCACCGAGTCCGGCCTCGGGCTGCCTGACGGACAAGAGCCGGGTCCCCGCGGCGTCACGCACAGTATGTTACTCCCGGGAGACAGACCTCACATCAGGACACAAGAGAGCCTGAAAAAAGCATGGAAAAAGCACACCGAGCAAACACGGAAGTATGCTGGTGTCGCTGATATCGAAGGAAATTGGACACAAGACTAGAAATGGGCACTGAATACCGAGAGGGCCAGTTCCGCCGTCGAGGTGAGCGGCCCTCCCATGTGAACCCAGGCCTGGTGGTAGAATTACCTGGGCAGAACCCGGCACCCTGCAGGGAGAGGGCGGGTTCACGCTCAGAGGTCCTTAACCTGTCTCTCCCGGGAGCTGATAGTTTAGTGGAGACACGTAAGATTTGAACAGCGTGGTTAACAAACCGCAGCTAACACACGTTACGCCCACAACTGCAGTCCTCAGGTTCTTTTCAAGAATACACAGAACATTTCTCAGAAGTGTCATACGCCGTGGACATGGGATTGAAATGATGAGAGGATGTTCTCTGGCCAGTGTCAGCTAGAAATTAATAAAGCAATTAGAAAATAACAAAAGTTTGAAAAATGAGTAGTATAACGTCAAATGAGAATGAGAAGCTACTTTTAACAGTTATAATGAAATCAGCATTTTAACATCTGTGGGCAGCTGAAGCTATGCTGAGCATATATTAGAGAAGGCTGAAAATGAGTGGCCTGCACAGGTGTCTCCAGAGGCCAGAGGGTGGCAAGCTAGGGGTGAAAGGGACAACATAACGAAAGGTAAGGGCAGAAATCTGTAAAAATTCAGGGTGGTCACAATAAACCCAGCAAAGCCAAAATTCGTGGAAAACACTCAAAACTTATAAACCCCTAGGAGGCATGACCAAGGGGAGGAAAAAGAGAAAACGAGACACAAATAATAGCAAAAATGAAAAAGGGGGCATTACCACACATTTACAAACGTGAAAAAGATTACCACGTGGTATCGTGGACTGGTTTGTGTCCGTGTTTAAATGACGTGGATCAGGTGGCAGGGTTTGTCTCTGCAGGTGCCGGTGGTCGAAGACTTCTCGGAGGACTGGAGGTAATAAGTCGGGAAGATGGGAGATGGTGGCCAGAGAGTCAGGTCACGGGAAGTGGGCAGGGGGCAGTTGGGGGTGAAGACCTGAGTGCGAGTGGACAAGGAAGGAGAGCAGATCGAGTCAGCAAACTGCCTGGGTGTTGGAAGGGTCATTTGCTCACTCAGACCCACTTGGCACCAGCAGCGTGGGCATCGTGAGAAATGCGAGGAGTGAGACTGCCCAAGCCGGGCTTCCGTCCCCGCGTGTGGGGTGACGGACGGCGCATGTGAGGGTTGAGCCCGGGCACGCCGAGGAGGGCTGGGGGCAGCGGAGAGACCAGCTCGGGCCTGGAAAGGAGCTGTCTGCAAGGCCCGGGTTTGGGTAGCCTCGTGGGAGGGCGGCGTGCCCAGGAGGAGTGGGGGGCATGCACCTGGCAAGCTCAGGCGGCATCTCAGAAAGCGCACGTCAAGGCCTGTCCGTCCGCTCACGAAGTGCACTGTTTCCCAGGGACGCGCTAGCAGCACGTGTTACAGCCTCATTTTTCAGCCTCAGGCGCCGAGTCCGGGCGACGAGAGCGCGGTTCGTGGTGCCCGCGCTCCGCTGGCCACGGCACGGCCGCGTCGTTCCGACGACTGCGGGACGGCCTGGGCGCGGCCGGCCCCCCGCCCGCTGAGCACGGCCGGCCTCCCGCCCGCTGAGCACCGCGTTCTGCTAACCTGCACGTCTCCCGTTCCTCTCGAAGGACGCGCAGCGCGAAGCTGCTTCGGCTCATCGACTTGGACTTCTCGTTCACGTTCTCGCTCGTGGACCTGCCACCAGTAAACGAATACGACATGTACATCAGAAACTTCGGGAAGAAGAACACCAAGCAGGTCGGTACCGGCGGTGGTGAGCCAGGGCGAGGTGTGGGTGGCGCGTGAAGCTCAGTGGGTGACGGCCACGAAGGGCCTCGCGGGCGCTGGGGGCTGGCGGCAGCAGCCGAGGACGCGGGCCCGAGAGGGGCCCTCCCCACGGGCCGGCAGCCCGCAGGTCACCTGGCGTCCAGGGGCCCCACGCAGGCCGCTCCCACCCCTCATCACCTCCGGGCCCCTCACGCGGCTTCCTGGGCACAGGGTGGCCGTCCTGCCGTGCAGGGTCTGTGTGCACTGTGCCTCCCACGCTGCCTCTGCTGATTCGCCTGGGCGCCTGCGCCCACAGCACCCAGCGTCCCCAGCCCTCCCGGCGCCTGCCGTGTGCTCCGGCACCTCGCCCAGCACTCCCGTCACCTGGGTGTTTCTTGTGTCCATGGCTTGTTTTCAAGGTGAATTCTTCCCTCGTGACTTATACTGAATTCTCATTCCCACGGTCTATCCCACACAATTTGTACTTGCCATTAGCTTTGTGACAGGCCAGCTTCCCAAAGTTTGAAGTCAGGGATCACCTCTCACATTTGTCTGTGTCCCTGTTAGTGCCACCAGCCGACACACTCTCAGGCCCACGCAGTCGGCATGCACTCAGCTGGGAAGGCACGGGGCGGGCTCAGGAGGGCCACAGCTCCCCATCCTTGCTGCTCACTCTAACCTGAGTAGATTGTCTGACTTCTTTGCTCATTTCCTCATCCCAAAGCTGTTAGTAACAAAACCGTCTTTACTGAAGCATGTATCTGTTTTATTTTTTGAAATAAAAAAGTTGCCTTTGGCTTTGCAAAGCCAGTTTGTTCTGGTCAGGGCGTCGGTGGGCTAGGTGGTATTTGCAAATCAAAGCTGTTGTTCGATGTGACTTTTTGAAAACACTTTTAAAAATTAGGCCAGTACATAGCAAATGTTTAAGACACAAACAGTGTTTGCATGATTGATGTATGCCATGATGCTTGTTTTTGACAAAAGCGGGAAGACTGCCTTTAATAAGGTCATAATTGTAGTTTTTCTTTTCAGTACGAGACGCTGCTCTGAAGTTGGGATGCAGTGCTGACTCCTGCATACCTTTGTTTTTAAGGCCTACGTTCAGTGCAACGAAGATAATGTTGAAAGAGACGTCCAGACGGAGGAGCTAGAGACCAGGGAAGTGTGGACCCAGCACCCAGGGGAAGGCCCGGCCGTGTCTGGGGGTAAACGGCCTTCTGCTCCTGACCATCGAAAGCTGAATGTGTGGACGTTATTTTCGGCACTGTCTTCGTGACCTTGCTGTTCTTCCTGCCGTCCTTCTCCTTCGGACATCTCTCTCTGTGGTCGGCATGGGCTGTGGGAGCACCCAGTGTTTTCTTACCGGCAGGCTGGCAGGAGGGCCCCGACGGGGTCCATAACGCCATGTCCCTCTGCGTGGGGCGGGGCCGCCTTCCAGACCAGCGGCTGCAGGGCGGGCTCTGGAGCACCCCACTTCTGCCTTGGGGCGACCTGCCTCACCAGTTCCAGACGCGTTGCGTCAGCGTAGGCGGACGGCCCCAGAGTGCAGTCCTCTGCACGCACGGGTGCCCTGCGGTTCCTTACGGGCTGAGCCGCACGTTCCCGGCTGCCGTCACTTCTGGGGTGCTCCCTGTGCAGCACCCTCTCTGCTCAGGGACGTCTCACCCTGGGGAGTCACATGAACCCTAACGTTCGCATCACTAAATCGATGCCTCTAGCCGTTTTCTTAATATCTTTAAATGGAACTCCATTAGAGACTTACACAATAAGATGCGATTGGTGTTTTTTAAGTTAAATTTATTGGGGTGACATTGGTTAACGAGGTTATGTGAATTTCAGGTATACAGCGTTTCGATACACCTGTGTGCTCACCCCCCCAGGCGGTGATGCAGCTTGTGAGGAAGTCACTGAGAGGCCCGGAGACAAATGTGGACTTTTCCGAGTCCTCCCAGGTCCCTGGTGCCGGGCCACACCTCTGAACCCTACGGCGTGTAGCGCTTGACTGTTTCCATGTCAGCTTGGTTGGTTTTCTGGACTCTTCCAGGGACAGAGAGCAGAGAGGACGCCGACACCGCAGTTGTGCCGAAGGTGGACACGCCCCGACTGTCCAGCTTCCTCCGGGCAGCCTGCCAGGTGCGTGCCGGGCGTGAGCGGCGCGTGTCACCGGCACTGCGGCCGTGTGTCTGGGTCCTGTGCCTCAACCCTCATTGCTTGCATTCTGACGTAACCAGAAGGAAAAACAGACATTAAGTTGGCAAGGCAAACATATCCAGGTGTTTGAAACCGAGAAAGCCATGACTCTAAACCGATCATGGAAATTCTCAAAGTACGTACGGAGGCGAAGGGGGCAGTCTGGTGAAGCCCAGCACTTCCGTGGCCATGGTTTGCGGCCGACTGGTCTCTCAGCCCCCTGCTCCCGCCAGCCCCCGTCGGTCCTTGTGCAGCCGTGCGGCCACCGCGCGTGCCCTCCGTGAGCGTTCCCGTGCGGCTGTCCAGCGCGAGGGGCGCTGGAAGCGTGTCCGACGTCCTCGAGCGTGGCGTTGGCGTCGCGGCCCCGTGCAGGGCTCGGGGGCGAGCAGCGGCGGGCACGCCGAGTGGACGAGCTTGCCCTGCCGTGCCGCTCACGGGGCTGGGGCGAGGAAGGGAGTGAGGACCACGCGCCCGGGCCCCCGCACCCGCCCTCGCTGCTGCAGCGGGCCTGCCTGCCGCGTCTGCGGCGGGTGCCGCCTCTCCCCGTTGTCACCCTGAGCACGACCTGCCACAGCACTGACGGTGACTGCTCACGCCGGGCCCTGACTGCCGCCCAGCAGGGACGGTGGTGGCGCGTCACGTCTGTTCAGGACAGGCGGACGGTCGGGCCTGCGCCGTGAGCGGCGCCGCGCGGTGTGAACACGGCTCTCCCGAGGGCTCGTGTCACAGGGTTACCTGTCCGTCCCGTCTGCCGTGCAGGTGGGGCTGGGGCTCTGTTTTGTGGTGTCCCGGGGCGGGCAGTCGTCTGAGGGCGTGGGTGACAGGAACAAGCAGCGACGCATCTGTCTTTCCTCGTAAGCGGGAACGCCATGCTCCCTGTCTCTCAAAGGTGGTTGCAGTTCTGCTTGAGGAGGACCACGTGGCGGCACCCAGCTGGAGCCCAGGGGCCCCGGGCAGCAGCCTGCACTTCTGCGACAGCGCCACTCAGCTCAACACCAGCCTGCCGTTCCTGCAGCGTAAGCGGCCTGCTCACCCGCCTGTGCCCTGGAGCCCGTGCTGACGCCCGTGTGGAAACCGCGGCCTTTGCCCCTCCGGTGACGTGAGGGCGCAGCGGGCGTGAGCGGAGCGCGGCGGGCGTCGGCCTTCGTTCCACGTGACGAGCGCTCGGTGGCCGTTTGAACAGGGATTTGCAGGGTGTGAACGAGTGACGGTCTTTGAGCACGTGGACTCTGAGGTGCCACATGTTTGTTCGAAATCTCGCTTCTTTCCCGTCGGTTATTGGGCGGCTTTGGCTTTGCGGGAGCCGCGTGGGGTGCACACACAGTCGCCGTGTCCCCGCCTTGGCTGCAGGCGTGAGCAGCGAGCTTGGCATCGCACGTGGGTCTTCCCACTTGGACTTCCAGTTCACCCCTGTCCACAGCACAGGAAGCCCGTGTCACCACACGGGAAGTGCCGTCGCACGCAGCGTTTAAATCAGTTCATAAACAAACTGCGTTTGCACAGCCCAGGTCCAGTTTCTTAGGCTGGTCAGCGCTTGGCTTTGACAGAGGCGGCTGGCGAGGTGGGGGCAGCCTGGCCCCGTTCCGTGCGAGGGAGGGTCGCGGCGAGCCCAGCGTCGGCCTCGCCTGCTGCTCCTGGGCCCGTGCGAACCCAGGCATTGGTGTCCCTCGTTCTAGAGGTTTCTGTCTTGTTTGGAGATGCAGATTCACCCATGTTGCTCTGCGGTTACCATTACCGACGTGGCATTGTTAAAAAGAAAACAACCCACACGTTTTGGGTGTGTTTTGTTCCTAAGAGTTGTCCTGTTGGAAAAACAGCGAGTAGCTGTGTCTGTTGCATGGAAGCGCGGCGTGCACGCGCCACGGCCTCCCACTCGCTCCCTCCCGCTGCTGCGTGAGGCGCCTGGCGGGCCGGAGGCGCGGAGCCCACAGCCCTCCTCAGACACAGGTGCAGCTGGTGCTCTCACAGGACGGGCCGTCGTGTGGGGCGCGAGGCCCTCACGTGGACAGGGGAATGTTGTCCTCGGCCGTTTGCGTGGACTGGGCCCGAGTGGGGACGACGGGCCACAGCGCACGCTGCCCACACCTGGCCCTCCCACGGCGCCCTCGGCACCGTCAGCGCCGATGCCCAGGTGCGGCCCACGCCGGCCTGCACGCTCAGCGAGTGCCTGGCGGCCTGGGGTGGCCCGGGGCGGCCGGGATGGAGCAGGACGGACAGACCCGCCGCCCTCCTGCCGGGCCAGGCAGACCAGACCGGCTCGGCGAGTGAAGGGCGCAGGGTGCTGGCGGGGCCGCTCTAAGGAGAGACGCGCAGGGGCCGGGAAGTTGCCATCAGGGCAGGTGGTCCGCGTGCCCGACGGAGGCCTCGTGGCCTGAGTCCTGGCTGCGGTCATGGCACGAAGTCGGCCTTGCCCGAGTGGCCGTGAGCGGGGAGTGTGCTCAGACTGGTGGTGCCGGCTGGCAGGCGCGCCCTGCAGCAGGGCCACGGGCCAACCGGGCGGGTCCCCAGCAGAGCGGCCACCGCGCGTCGGGCGCCGGCCCCGGGCACGGCAGCACCGGGACGGCCGCGCCCCCATGGAGCTGGCCCGCGAGTGGTCTCGCCGTGCGGGCTTAACGCACGCGGGTTCTGGCAGATGCCGAAGCGCACAGCTGTTTTCCTTGCTTTGTCCCTAGATCGGAAAGTGTCCTGCCTGCATGCCTCTCGGGGCCAGGGGCAGACGGTGGTGTCCGTGCACGGCCTGCCCGAGACGGCGCCCACCTCCGCCCTGGACAGCAGATACGTGCTCTGCGTGTGGGACATCTGGCAGCCCTCGGGGCCGCAGAAGGTCCTGGTCTGTGAATCGGAGGTACGGCGCGGGGGAGTCGTGGGGTCAGGGAGAGCAAGGGCCGGCGGCGTGGGCCGTGGTGTTGGCGGACAGGGACGCAGGAGGACAGGGACCTGCAGGTGTGGGGAGCCCGGGCAGCACAGCCTGCTGGGTCCACTGGGAACCGGGCGTCAGCGTGGCCCCAGCCTAATGAAAACCGTCCCCGGCGGGGTCCTGGGCCCCTGGCAGCACACGCCTCCTCGCTCCGTGCGAGTCGTGGGTTTCTTAGAGGGTTCTGCACGTGCTCGAGGCCGTCGCCCTGTGGCCTCACGTGCTGCCCACCCCTGGCTGACTGGCCGTGGCCTGGTGACCCCCGGGTCGGTGGCGGAGCGGCCTCCACCGGTGCTGCCTTTCCCACTGGGAATACACGTTCGTGTGTCCCGTGCACCTTCTCCCTGACCTCGGAATCACTGACTCCCACCAAACGGGTGTCAGTTTTGGGGTCTTAAAAATGACTTGTTGCGATCTGGGTTGTAAATGGGATGGCGGGGAGGGGTGTCGGGGTGCACACCGTGTACCCTGCACCACGCTTCCCGGGGCAGGACGCCGACGCGCAGACACGGCCCGCCCGCCGTGTCACGGCTTCCGGGCGGAGGCTGGAGGTGCCGTGGGAACGGAGCGCTGCCTGTGTCCCCCCAGGTCACGTGTTGCTGCCTGAGCCCCGTCAGGGCCTTCCTGCTGTGCGCGGGGACCGCGCACGGCTCGGTTGTCGTGTGGGATCTGAGGGAGGACTCGCGGCTCCATCGCTGCCTGCGGCTCAGCGACTGCAGCTGGACGTTCAGGACGGCCACCTTCTCCACCGGTCAGTGGCAGCCGCTGGCCGAGCCCAGACGGATCTGAGGGACGTCTGGAGTTTGGCGTTTGTTGTTGGGGTTGCCTCAGAGGGTAGGGTCTGACCCAGCAAAAGATGCCTTTGACAAATAGGACAACAGAAGGCCATCCAGGTGACGTTTAGCCAGTGGCCAGCAGATGGCAGTGTTCTCCCTTGTTAACTTTGCAGATTCTGAACCTTCCGTGAGATGATGTTTGGTTTAAGTTAGTGCGCTGGCGTGTGGCTCCCAGGGCTCGGTCCACTCCGGCGGGGCCGAAGGGACCAGTCCAGCTGGGCTTGCTGGGACCCCCAGGGAGACCCCCTGAATACCACGTGCCACAGCTACCCACAACCACACAGCCACAGGTTCCCACAACCACACAACCATACAACCACACAGCCACACAGCCACGCAGCCAACCACAACCACAGCTACCCACAGCCACGCAGCCAACCAAAACCACAGCTTCCCACAGCCACACAGCCACACAGCCACACAGCCACACAGCCACGCAGCCAACCACAACCACAGCTTCCCACAACCACACAACCCCACACAGCCACACAGCCACACAGCCACACAGCCACACAGCCAACTGCAACCAGCCACAGCCACACAGCCATGACCGCAGCGCACCAGCAGCCACCCACCACGGGGATTGCGTCGTGGGGTTTGCTTTCTGAGCGCTTCGCAGATGTCGTCTGTTGGACGCCTGCCTCCGGGGATGAGAGGCCAGCCACGGTCACATTGACCTCGCCTACGGTCTTCCCTGTCTTCCTGTCTGTTCCCGCCCGGGATCCCCCCCCACCCCCGCCCCCGCGCCCCGCTGTCAGGGTTGGCTTTCCGTCTCTGGTTTTGCTTTTTCCGGCTGTCAGATAAGTGGGACCGTGTGGAACGTGGCTGTCAGTCAGCGTAACGTTTGCAGTGCACTGTGCGGTTGCGTGCCCGCGGCTCATCCCCCTCTGCGAGCAGCAGGCCACGCCTCCGTTCTGCGTTCCCCTCGGCGGCAGGCAGCCCGTCCGCCGTTCTCCGTCCGGACGGGCGTGTGGCCGTGTCTCAGCGCAGTCTCGCGTGTGCCGCCCTGGTGACATGGGATGTGGAGCGTCCCCTCGTGTGCTTGTTTGCCTTCTGCGCACCTTCGGGGAGGGGTCTGCTCGGATCTGTCACACAGCACTGAGTCGATTCGTTGCTTTCTTACTGTCGAGTGTCAAGTGTCTTGGTTTGGACGATGGTCCTGTGCCACACGTGTGTTTACAAGTGTTTTCTCCCAGACTGGGGCTTGTCTTCGCGTCTCTCACACTCTGCTCTCCTAATCGCTCCCCATGAGATTTTAGTGCTACGCATATGTTGCACATCTGTTGACGCCCTGTGTGTGTGTCTGTGTCTTGCATGTAAAAAGAGCGCGTGGGGTTCGTCCCCCGACGACCAGCATTTCCCCTTCGAGGGGGGCACTGCCACGGTCGAACGTTTGCATCTGTAGGCGCCTTGTGGGGTTGATGCTGGCAGGAAAGATCTTTTGAAAATGTTTTCTAACTGCTGCTCCTGTTACAATGAATGCAAATACGTTAGTTCCGTAGAATACTTCCTTTGTTTCCTTTTGCCATCTGAATGTTGTCCCTAAAGTGAGGTCCCAGGGGACCGTGGAAGTGAGGGGCCGAGGGACCGCCAATACAGACCCCGGTCAGCAGAAGGGTCGCAGCACGGTGCAGCACGTCCACGCCTGCCATCGAGTCGGCCTTTTGGGGACAGTGTCTTTCTTTTCAGATTATTTCCTGAGTTCAAATCAATTCTTATTTCTTGCTTTTTTTGAAAAAAAAAAAATCTGTTCCTGTTTCTGGGTCTTCGATCCCGCGTGTTTGTTTCTTTTGCCATCTAGACACGTGCGGGTGCCTTTTGAGGAGACGCGGGGCGGGAGTGTGGGACGTTGGTCTCGTGTTCCACCCCGTTTCAGGGAGAACGTCCATCGGCTGAAATGCTTTCGTTTGTGTTTTCCATTTTCTTCCCACAGGGGCTTGGCGTGGGGCCTGATGCTTTCTGCCCTGGACGTTCTGTATTCAGTGCTGTAGGCCCGAGTAGCTCATCGTTGCTTCGTGACGTGTCCCGTCCCTGGCGGGCGGTGGGGCTGCCGAGTCGGCCTGCGCTCTGCGCTCTGCGCCCCCGCGGCGCTGTCTGGGCCTCCCCGCTGTGGGAGGGCCACTGTTCCCGGTCGTCCCCTCCGTCCCACGTCACCTCCCAGCGCCGGCCACCCTAGCACCGCCAAGGGTCCCCAGCTCTGCCCCGGGAGTTAGACTTTCCCTCCGGCCCCCGTCCCGTGTCTGAGGCTCCCTCCCGCCCTCCGTGCTGGCCGGCTGGGCTCCCGTCTCCCTCGTCACAGGCATTTTGGGGTTTGTGGTCTCTGCCTCATGGTAAGGCTGAAAGTGACAGTCACGTATAACTTCGTTTGTGGGCCTCATTGGCCTTGTGGGGCCTGGGGACATGTGTCCCAGAAGCAGCCCGTGTGTGTCCTTGCACACATTGCTCGCACTTCTGTGACTCGCTGCTTACACGCCGGACCGTGTGCCTTCCACCGCAGATGGCGTCCTCACCCCGGTGAACCACCGCAGCCCCCTGCAGGCGGTGGAGCCGGTCTCGGCCTCCACCTACAGGAAGCAGAGCTCCGTGCTCTCCCCCTTCGCTGCTCAGGAAGGTGCGTGACCCCCGCCTTCCGCGGAACCCCGAAGTCGTGAAGCGCGCTCCCCGTTTACCAGCCGTTTCTGTTTGTTTTCAGCAGAAATGTCGGGTTTGTCGTTCCACATTGCTTCCTTGGATGAGAGCGGGGTTCTCAACGTGTGGGTGAGTGGGGTGCGCCGTCACGGCACGCGCCGGCCCCGTGGCCAGCTGGCGTGCGGCGGTCGGGGGAGAGCGGGGGGCGCCCCAGCTGAGATGGGCACGGGGCGGGCCTGGACCACGGGGCTCATGCGGGGTCCTGGGCAGGCAGGAGCAGCATCAGGGCTGCAGGGCGAAGGGCGTTAGAAGGGCTGGTGGACGGTCCCCGAGGGTCTGGCCTGCGGCCACTCGCGGGACAGAGTGAGAGGGCGAGAGAAAGGGGCTTCGACGTCTGGCTCTGACGAGGCGGTGACGTTCGGGCCCCTAGTCCAGCATGCTTCTCAGTTAGAGCTGTGCTTTGCTTAGTTTCATAATTACAAAGTGTATTAATATTCATTTTCGATATTCTGTTTTTAGGTGGTTGTTGAATTACCGAAGGCAGATATTGCAGGTTCAATAAGTGACTTAGGTAATTATTAAATAGAGAAACTAATTTTAGTCAACATTTGCTAAGATGGATAGATTAAAGATGCCAGTGACCACTGTGAGAAGTAAGCGGTCAGCTCCCGGGAAACGAACGCCGAAGCTGCACACGCATAGCCTTGTCAGCTGCCGCGCACACCTCGGATGTCCTGGCTGAGTGCGTTTATTTCAGTGAGGGTCCATACGCTGTATTCCTGTCTGCATGACACTGTCCTCTGAGTGATAAGTGAGGGGCATCTCGGTGGTTCCAAGCCGTGTCTGTGTGCACTAGGCAAGGGGCCGGTCGAGAGCGCGGGTCTCGGTTCCATTAGCCAGCACCGTCTCCTCCACTCGGGGGTGCGGCATTCTTGGAGCGAGCGGGTCGGTCCAAGGTGCAGGAAACAAGGGTGACGAGATAGGCACTGCCTCCAGGAGACAGGTCGGAAGGGGAGCTCGTCAGGGGCCTGGGGCCCAGGCCAGCCTCGACCTCTCAGAGACGTGACCTCCAGGCCCCCAGGGAGGTGACCTCTGGGCTCCCAGGGGAGGTGACCTCGGGGCCCCCAGCAGTGAGGAGAGGGAGGGCCACGTGAAGTCTGTAGGCGGAAACCGTGAGCTCGCTTACATCAGTGACAACTGTGACAGGCAGCGAGCCTGCCTCAGCAGAGTGCCGTGCGGGGCGGACAGCCACTGCAAGTGCAGTTTATTCGTCCACTTCATTTAAGGCAGTACCTTGCCCAGAATTTGGGCTTTAATATACACAAATTTCTAGTTCCCCTCTTTGCAGTAATTATAAAAAAGGAGGATGACGTTGGGACTAGACGAAGGAGGCAGAGCCGGTGGACGGCCGCGCGGCCAGGGCTGCGGCTCGGTGCTTGGGGAGGTTGTGAGGAGGGTGGGGACGCCCAGTGTGCAGAGCAGGCAGGTGGTGACGGGGACGTCCCCAGTCACGTGCAGCCATGCGCTTCTGCTGGGGCTCACGGCATCTTGAACCCTAGCTGGTTTTTGCGTAGTGTGCTGCGCTCGTCTTACCAAATCCAAACAGGCCAGGGCTTCTTGGCCTTGACTCCACAGCCCTTCCCACAGGCCCGAGCCCAGGCTCTTGTCACCCCAGGCGGTGTTCAGGGAGAGCCCTTCCTGCGACAGGAAGGCCCCTCCTCATTCTGCGGCCGGATGCTGGAAAGGGCGGCCCGGCACCTGTGACCAGACTCGGGATTTCTCCCTTTGCAGGGCTGCTGCCTGGAGGGAGGATAAAGTTAGTGCACAGCGCTGTGATTCACCTGAGTGACAGGTAAGACCTGCCACCCCGAGCTCAGCCACCCCCCTCAGGTTCCAGGGCCGTGTCCCACAGGAGGCGGTGGGATCGGCGGCCTCACGCGTGGTCGGCGCATAGTTGGGCTGGCGGTGAGGGTCCGGCTTCCCACACTGTGGTCTCGCTAAGCAGCTGATAATGAGCGAGTCCATGTGAAAATACAGTTGCCAAGCATAGAACTGACATATTTTTTTTTCTGGATTAAAATATTTTCCATCTTACAAATTGGTTCTATTTTGACTATTTTTCACTAATTCTTAATACAGCCCTGAACTTAAACATAGAAAAGTTTCAAAAACCAGAAACATTGACATGAAAGTTTAATTCAGAAGTTTTGATTTCTGCTTTTACTCATATAACTTAATATGACATAAAAAATCTTAAACATACAAATATCATGTGTGGTACTTATATGTTGCATGTTAATTTCTGGAAGAAACCTTTTTTTGTCATTTACTGCAGTCAGGGGTAACTCTCAGTATGAGATTTACCCTCGAAAAAAATTTGATGTTAGCCTGAATCCTGCCTGTCAGCCACAGTACCTGTGGGCAGTGATGAACTCATCCCAGCGTCTGGATGGCAGGTCACCTGCAGTTGATTTAAACACAATGAACACAGCGTCGGTTACGTATAAAAACTGTGTGATGCAGAGAGCCGGGCACAGGGGCTGCCTGGGCCAGCCTCAGACCCCTGCGGCTCCTGCAAGGCCGCGGGCGAGCAAGACAGCTGTTGCAGCCTGGCTCCCTGTGCAGCTTAGTGCAAGGAGGTTTTCATGGTGACCCCCTAGGATCAGCGCCCGGAAAGTGGGGGAGGCACAGACTTGGCTGTGAGCTGCCACGCAGGCCACGGACAGCCACCTGGCCCCGGAGCACCAGCTAGAACGGCTTTGCAGGGTGTCCTTGCCAGGCCTTTGTGCCCTGTCTCCCATCAGTCACTGAACTTGGGAGTCCCCGGAGGGAGTGTGACCTTGGGTGGTGTTATGTCACCTTGTCCACTGTGGATGTGTCACGTGCATGGATTGCTCAGTGGGGCATGCATGTGGCATGCGGGAGCTCAGGGGGCGACAGATTAGGGGATGGAGTGAAACGGTGACTCCTTGGAGGGGTGACACCTGAGGTGGGACTTAGGCATGAAGTGTTCTGGGCAGAGGGAGCAGTGCACGGGGAGCCCCGAGGCAGGAAGAGGCAGGACACGTGTAGGAATCTGCCAGGAGGTTTGCCGTCGAGAGGGATGGGGACGGGTCAGTGGCCAGCCCTTGAGTGTTTGCTGACCTGGGGTTTCGACAGTTCTCTTGACGGCCACGTGCAGTCTTCACAGGATTTAAGGCAGGGAGTGGCAGGTGCCCTTGCAATTTAGAATGATCAACTTGACAGTGATCTAAGGTTGGAACGGAGGAAGGGAGGCTGTCGTGCTGGTCGTTGGAAAGGGCAGGGTCTGACCCCAGACGACAGTCATGGGTGTGGGGCGGATTTCAGTCAAAGGGCTAACTGACTGGGTTCCAGGAACAGCGAGAGGGAGGGGCCCGCCTCCCCCAGGTGTCTGGCTGGGCTTCCGGGTCCCACCCCCAAGATGAGGACTGGGAGGGCAGGGGAGGGCTGTGGCGGTCAGCCTGGGGGAGTGTGTGTGTGCGGAGGCGTGGAGGCGGGCGGCCCCGCAGGAGGGAGCTGGGCTGCGGGCCCAGACCTGGGGACCCCAGCCAGCAGGTCCCGAATGTGGTGTGACAGAGCAGCTGGCTTCCTGATTGTGACACGGGAGGTGGCCCTCTCCTGTGACAGATGCGCGCACTAGATAAGGCAGAACACTGACAGCCGACAACAAACTAGAGCTTTTAAAAACACAGGAGGACCCGTAAGGCTGGAGCTGGGCGTCAGCGGCCAGTTTCTGCATGCTGTGCAGACCGGGCTCGCCTCAGGCAGGGAGCGAGGAGCGAGGCCCCTGCACAGGACGGTGGCACTCACTGCCCCCTCCGGCACAGGCGGGCAGAGTGGAAGACTCGAAACCCCCCTCGGGGTCGGCAGCCGCAGAAGTGGCCCCCGCAGGCGCACTGTTGACACTCAGGGATGGCTGCCTAGGGAGCGGATACGTCCGCAAGCCGGGCTCACAGGGCTCACACAGGAAGGCCCGCAAAGGGAAATTCCAGGAAGTGCACGCGTGAGGGAGCGTCACCGTGGCACAGCAAAGAGGATCAGCACACCCAGCATGTGAGATTATCACGCGATCTCAAAGACAGTTGTAGAAATGAAACTTGTCCGTGAAACTTAACAGTTAGTGAATGGTTAGATTAGACCTAGCTGAAGAAAGAATTAGTGAACGGGAAGCTAGAGCTGAAGAAATTATCGAAAGCACAGTTAACAAAGAAACAGGAAATAGTGAAACGTGACGTGGCCTCTGACACGTCTAATGACACGTGGTGCGTGATCAGTGCGTTATCATCGTCCTTACGGTATCCCTGACCATCTTTGTATTTTTTTTCCAGCCTTTCCCATAAAGGTTATGAACTTTGGGGGGCCATACAAACCCTGAATGTTAAATTTCTGCCTTCGGACCCTAACCACTTCATTGCTGGCACCAACATGGTGGGTGACGTTTTAAATTTCATTCTGTGCCTCTTCTTTCCTAGAGTTGCTTGACATGTTGTTATTAAAGGTTAACTTACTGTTTGCTTTTATTGTAATGTCGTTTAAATTGTTTCGAGAACAATAGCTGAATCCAGCCTTGTACATAGTCCTGTTTAGTCACCATTAGTCTTCTTGTTACTAGGGTCTCATAAGCCATGGCACCAGACAAGACTTGAGAGTGTCTCCCAAATCATTCAAACCTCAGCAGCACAGTATGAGACCAGTAAAAGTGAATGTGATTGACTTTTCACCATTTGGAGAGCCGATATTCTTGGTAAGACCGTCTGTTTTTCAAAGCGCCGATTCTGTTTGGGCGGCAGAACGCTGGCCGTGACCTCCGTGCTGGAGTTTTCAGCTGCCCGGTTTCTGCGCCCTCGCGCCTCCGTCTCCGAGGCTCCCATCTGTGCACGTCATTCCACCCGGCAGCTGAACAGGGCTCCTTAAACTTCGCATTTTCACATAATTCCCATCTCGTAGAAAAGTCACAAGAACAGCCCAAAGGATCCCGGCGTGCCCCTCGTGTGGGCTCCCCGCACGGCACCCCCTCGCCGCCGCGCTCTGCCCTGTCCCCGGGTGTGGATGCGTACCGGAACTGTCTGAAGGGGCTGCCGCCTCGTCTGCGGGTCTGACTGTTCACTCATGTCCTTTATGAGCAAGACAGTTTCCCAGGCCATGTGGCTCGGTCCCTCACCATATCTCTTCAGCCCCAGACGGTCCCTCAGGCTCATGACCTGGACACCTTTGAAGGGTGCAGTGTGCTCCGGAGCTGGGGTTCGGGTGGTGCGTTCTGACCCGCGTGTGCTCCCTGGGTCGGGTGACACCCCCTCCTGTGGAGGCCCCGTCTCTCCCTTCTGAAGCACGAGCATCTTCGGGGGGCCAGGCCCGGCTGCTGCTCACACCCTCACGTCACCCGTCCTCCCCATGGCATCCACTGTGATTCTTGTCAGCATCCATTGTCGGGGTGATTGCAGACGGTGGCTGTGTGACCCCGTTCTTGATCTTCTCCCTGGGTGGGCCTGTGGCACATCAGCGTGGACACGTGGTTTCTGACTGTCCTCAGTGCCTTGCGATCACTCACTGACTTGATTCTGCTGCCCCCGCGGGCCCGGGGCATCCTTGGAGCTGGTCCCCATGCCCTACCAGGATCACCCTGTAAGACCCTTGCTTTCTGGTACCAAAGCCCAGGAGTCAGCCATTTCTCCAAAGACTTCTGGCTTTGTTAGGAAGAAACACCTAGAAAGCAGGATGCGGGCAGTGAGAGAGAGGTGCAGGTGTCGACTGCAGCCCGCACCTAGGCCCGCACCTGGGCCCGCACCTGGGCCCGCACCTGCAGCCCAGGCCGGCTCCCCCGGGTCCCGATCCCCGCTTTGCTCAGCCCTAGAGCACACACAGCCTCCCGGTCACTCACTGTCGCCTGTGCTTCCATTGAGTATGCGAAGGATGAAATATGTTGAGTAAGAAGGAATTAGAAGTTTCTCTTTCTAAGCTGAGAATTTGATCTTTTACCCAGCCAGCTAAGTATTTTTTTTTGGAAATTCCAAGCCAAGGGAGTACATGACTATGTTATTGGTGTAAGTGTATGTAACTTTTTTAAAAGACGGCTTATTTATTTTCATGGAGGTAACCTTAATGGCCTGTGCGTGAATCAGTGATACTCAACTTCGTTAAAAATAAACACCTATTTTCATATTTACTGAATTCGTTGACTGTTAGCCATTTTGAGGAGGAGGGGGAACAAAGTTTGTCAGAATCTCCGAGGTAAATGCTCATCTGTATAGTTTGTGAGAACAGATTTCATGTTATAGTTTTGTTGGGAAAACAAAAATAAACCCTTTGTGTGTGTGTGTGTACAAACTAAAGATAGCTAATGCTCATACACATTTCCCTGGCTGCTGAGACTGGGTAAAAAAGAAAAAGAACCAGGATCAACACCCCACCTCCTCCTGCCCCACAGGCCGGCTGTTCTGACGGAAGCCTCCGGCTGCACCAGCTGGCGACCGACTTCCCGCTCATGCAGTGGAGTCACAGCACCGAGGGCCACGCCGTCACGGGCCTGCAGTGGTCCTTCACGAGGCCCGCCGTGTTCCTGGTCCAGGATGACGCGTCCTGCGTGTACATCTGGGACCTCCTGGAAAGCAGTTTGGGTCCCGTGGCCAAGCAGCTCATCTCTCCAGACAAGTAAGTCCCACTTTCATACTTATAAACGTAACTAGTATTTTAAAAAACACTTCACACTGTTTCTCATGTAGTCCAGAGTAGCCTACAGCTTACCGAGTTCGTACCGTCCGTGTCCCCGTCGTTGGCACTGTGTTTGCAAGCCCCTCGGCTGAGCCCATTGCCCCCTGTGACATGTCCAGTGTGTACCTGAGGGGCACACGAGGTCCCCTGCCAGCTTCTGTCACGTGGGCTCAGCGGTTCACACGGTGTCACCTCGCGGGCGCCCCCTGCCCAGAGCGCGTTGCCACCACGCATCATGTCCCCTGCGTGGGTTCACGGACACCCGCCATGCAGATGTGGGGCGCGGGCGTTACCACGGACGGGCTTTCAGTGCTTCCTTGTCTTGTATTAACTAGAAGATGAAACATTTGTCACGGCTTTCATCATGAAGGGTCTCTCTTGACACCCTGCTCGCGCTCACACCAGGAGTGGAACGGCCGCGTTGAAGTAGTAGTTGATGAAAATTCTGACTTACACTTTTGCTCGTTGTGGCCTCGTGAGGGCTGACCTGTCCCCTGCCCCCTCGCCCCAAGTGCCGTGGGTTCTCAGCGCCGGCCCGCGGTGGTGTGGGCCGCCCCGCCTCAGAGGGGCTCGGCCAGGACCTGCCGGCGAGTGCAGGCGCCCTGCGCCCGCGTCACCCGGGCCTCGGAGGTGGGCACCTGGGCACGTGTTTAGAGTGCCGGCCGCAGTCAGGCCTGGGTGCTCCTGACCTTGCAGGGAGCCGGGAAGGGCGTGGGAGGCGGGCTGGGCCTCAGGATGGTTACAGCTGTCACCAACATGTGATCACATGACCCCTGGACACCCTGAGGCCCCTGACCGAGTCAGCAGGGTCGGGGACCAGGGAGGCCTCCTGGGTGACAGCGCTGCGCTGAGTCCTAAAGGGCAGTGGAGGTGACCAGACGGGGGGAGAGTGTCCGGAGAGGCGCCGGCTGGGGGCCGGGGTCTGGCTGTGTCAGCAGGAGGGACGCGGTGAGGTGGGAGATGGGGCCTGGTCGGGGACGCGGGACAGTGGCGCGGGGCCAGGTCGGGGCTGCTGGGGTGGATGACGCTACCGGTCACCAGGAGGGACAGGCGGGGCGGACAGGTGTGGAGCCCAGGGCACTGGGCCGGGGGCCCAGAGGTGTCGTTGCCGGCCATGAGGCAGCACGTCGCTGGTCCTTATCAGTGGGGGCCGCAAGCAGTCAGGCCTAGCAGACCTCTCACTCAGAAGTAAGTTCTCGAACAGTCGCCACGGATTTGTGTGCGCTCGTTTGTGCCCTAACCTTCACTGTGACGTCGTTGCACTCTTAGGACTTTTCTTCCTTTTCACCCCTCCCTCGGGAGACGATGACCGGAGAGACCCGGGGTCACAGCGTCTGTGCTTGTTGCTTTCAGGCTGGTGGCCATGGTGGTCGCGGGCGAACCGGAGAGGACCGGCGGCAGCTCCCCGGCCCTGGTGCTGGCCAGAGCGTCCGGCGGCGTGGACGTGCAGCAGCTGCGGAGGGAGTGGGCGGTGCCGGGGGCCGACGAGCGGCAGCGGCTGCGGCTGCTTCTGCAGGAAGCTCTTTAGGGGGCTGCGGGGCGGGGACCCCCCCACGTGCTCGTGCGGCCCATGTGGCTGGAACACGCGTCCTGTACAGAACCCAGCCGACGAGGGCGCTGCTCCTGTGCGCCCAGCAAATAAAGCGCGGCGCTTTGGTGCACCCCGATCCGCACAGGACGGTCTCTCCAGTGTGCTCTGTGCCGAGACCATTCCTGCTTGTGCTGAGAGCAGCCTTGAGTTGGCAGACGCGTTACCTGATTTTACGCGTCCACCACGAACGTGCGTTAGTGAGCGACGCTGGCGCACTGAACGATGGACACGTGACCTTTCCCAGAGCGGAGCCGCCTCTGCTGTTTGTCACCGATGCCAGGGCGGCCACTGCAGTGCCTGGCGCACAGTAGGTGCTCCGTGAGGTCGCTACGCGCGGCTGGGACCGTCCACGCTCCTGCGTGTCGGAGGCTGACCTGCCGTCAGGGAGAGCTGGTCTCCTCGCTGCAGGGGTCGGCTCCCCGGTGTCCCCAGAGAGAGGGCGCTGACGCCCACACTGTGCCTTCAGCCACCGTGGTCTCTGCAGCCCAGGAGGACATGGGCCCGCTGGTGGCTTTGCTGAGGGTCCCCCCACGGGCCTCTGCGGAGAGGGGCATGACCTGTCTCCACAACTAACATACTCGTTTCCCCACGTTTTTCTTCAGTTCTAGTGAAAACTTTAAGCCCTAAAACTCAGGTTTCCGCTGAAGCAGAAGCAGGCGTTCCCCAGGGCTTCAGCGCGCAGTCAGGACACTCGGCGCTGGCCAATCTGAGACTCTGTCACCGCACACACGTGACAGGGACGTTCTCCCCGACCCAGCATCTCAGAGCCGGTCTGCAGAGGGGGCCCCTGGGTGTCCGTGCACAGCTCCAAGCCCGCCGTCCAGGCTCGGCGTGGCCACGGGGTGGACGGGACGGGCACAGTGCTGGGGGCATGGGCTCCAGGGTCCACACTGCCGACGAGGGCGCCTCATCTCCCACCCTTAGAAGTGACAGATGTCCCTCCCCACGCGGGGTTAAGGGAGAGGTCGGGGACACGGTGGTTCCTGGGCATTTCTGACAAGGCAGCCAGAGGCCCAGGCCAGCCGGGGGTGTCCTTGCTTCGTGCCTGTTCTCACGGGGGCCGCTGTGGCCCCACATCCCGAGGCGGGCTCGGCAGGGCTGGTTCCCCGTCTCTGCATGGGACACCGCCCCTTCACCACATCAGTCCTGGTCGCGTTGTCAGACAGCCCCGGGGACACGGCTCCTGGGGGAGGCTGGCTCGCCAGCGTCAGACGCCCCACTGGGTTCCTGTCAGTCTGACTTCTGATCTTCCCTTTATGTTGGTTCTCCATTCACGCGTATTCGTGAGTGGGTTCCGGTGTGACCGCCCCCGTGGGGACACTTAGAACAGGAAGCAGGGCGGGCTCCCTGATACCTGGAGCCTACGAAGCTGCCGTGCATGCAGCGCCACGGCCGTCTGCGGCTCGGCCTTGCAGGAGGGGATCTGGAAGGGCCGGCCCTCCGCCAGTGGGGTACAGGGGGACCAGCCGCCCCCAGAGGCTGCTAGGTGTGGCCACTCTGCTGCAGCGTGCGTCGCATGCCGGCCTGGGCAGGTGGGCAGCCTCGCCCCAGGAGCCTGCGGCCTGCGGCCCCTTCTGCCTCTGTCGCCGTGGGACTGGGCTCCAACTCACCATGGCAGGAGCTGTAAACGCTCTTCTTTCAAAGTGTTACCAGGTAACTTGGTGCAACAGGTAGAAGGTTAAGAGAAGCCTGCCCAGATGGCATTGTTTGCTTCAAGCGCTTCCTGAAAACCCACTTGTCTGAATAATAGTTACTCGGCTCGCACGCGTTGAAGGAAGTGCAGCTTGTCAGCTCTGTACGACATTCTTCTCCAAGGGCCCGGGAGGCCTCTCCAGTGTGGCCACCACCTCACCCTGCCACAGCCCCACCCCGTCCCGCCGCACACCCACACCCGTCCCAGCCCAGACCCAACCTCTGAGACGCCCGCCGTTGGCCTCCCTCCCCGAGACGTCCGTCCCCGGGTTCCACGAGGTGATACGCACTCGGTGTCCCGCAGGGTGATTTTAGTGGCATTTTCGGGGAGAGGGCGCTCTACCGGTGACTTGCCTCTGTTACCCTCTGACTCCCGCATTTGCCAAGCACGAGAGCCTTTTCTCAGCCCTAGGGAAGCGAACGGTAGACCCAAGACCCCACCAAGCAAAGCAGGCCCTGCCTGTGGCCCCCAGGGGATGCCCATGCAGCCCGGGGTGGAGCTCAGGCGGCAGAGGGTCAAACGGGAACTTCCCCTGGTCCCCTCAGAAACAGTGGGGGTCACAGTGACTAGTATACGATCCTGAGAGAGACTCAGTGACCCCCCGCCCCCGCCCACCACCACCCTCTCCTCCCACCCCGAGATCACTTTTCACTGTATTCGCTTGAATACTTTGCCCGTATGTCAGTATAGAAAAGTATTAGTGCTATTTATTTTAGGTGTGAGTTTTATAAAAGCATTTGTGATCAGTGTTTCCTTAAATAGCGGTGTTGACGGTGAAATGGTATCTCTGAACCCCCTTCTGTCGGTGGCCGGTGGCCGGGCTGGAAAGCACACATCTGCAAGCTCTTCACCCCTGCTGTGCTAAGTGACCCTTGTTGACTCTTACGTAAGTCAGTACATTATGAAAGGGGAGGAAAATGCCGAGTGTGGGACAGGCTGCCGGGGGCAGGTGCCTGGCATACACCTGAAAATTTGCTCCCACAAAAACACCTCCTGTTCAAGCATCGCGTATGTGCCCTGCACACAAATTCAAAAACTGGACTTCAACTTGCCGAGGCTGGGCCTCACACGTCCCCAGCTCCCACAGAGCTAAACGCAGAGGAACAGGTGGCTTTTCACTGCCGGCAGACAGGCTGGGGAGAACACACCCAGCCCACACAATGCAACAATCTGCAGAATTCTGAGTCACTTTACAACGGGGTCTTAGTGTACTGTGTGACTTTAAATCGGAAGGGATTGTAATTATGTTGTTGTTTGAAAATCACAACCATCACATGCGTCAGGGTAATTATTTAAACCATGGCAGCGTGTTTTTGGGGCGTTCCCAGTTCTGGCGCTTTCTCAGAGTTAGTCACCCACGACCTCCCGCACAGGAGGTCATGAAACCCTAAACCTCGGAGGAGAGACCAGTCTGACCTGGTCTGTTATTTTCTAACTGTGTCCTAATATTTATCTTCCCTGTTGTTTCTTCTGCTCCATGGGCTGAACACAATTAAAGAAGATGCCACTCATTGCCGGGGGCGGGGACCTGTGTCTGGCAGCCTGCTGGTCTGGCTCCGTGTCCCAGGCAGACGGAGGTGGGGGGCTCTTTTCACCAGCGAGGGGTCCCTCTGCTGTCCTCTGCCCGTCCCACTTTCCTTGTTAAGCCTTCAGCGAAGAGAAAGGACATGAGAGTCCTTTTCTTTCCATATTCCAAAGAACGCTTTTCTGTATAAAAGATGCCCCAAATCCTTTGTGATGTCCACAGCGAGCGGAGCCTCTTAAAGGGCCACGTGGTGGACTGTGCCCACCGCCCACGGCGCGGCGCAGCCCCCACCCCATCGCCAAGAACAAAGACGTGCATCCCTGAGACCACAGCGGGTGGGGTTCGGCTCCAGACCGGATGGGCCGCGCGGCTTCTGTGACCCTGACGCTGTCCCTAGGGTGTGGGCGGGCAGAGCGCATGGGGCCGCGAGGGTCGCAGGGGAGGGGCCACAGCAGCCTGGCGAGCGGGCGCCCACTCGCCCAGCGTCCGGGGCGCCCCGAGCCCCGCGCCCACTCCCCGGCTTGGCGCCGCGTGAACGAGTGCGAACGAGGCGGGTCGCAGCTCCCCCGCAACGCGACCTCCTTTCCATGAAGAGGCAGCGGGCGGCGGGAGGTTTGCTCAGACGGGGAACAGGAGGACCCTGTGGTCACTCTGGCACCGGCCTGCAGAGGGGGAGGGGCACCGGGCGCTGGGCTCAGCCCTGGGACTGAGGTTTCAGAACTCCGCTGCCTCCTTTAAACTGCGTTCCTGCCAAGAGGGGAACGTTCCTGCTGTTTCCGAGGACAGGAGGCCCCGCCTCCCTCCCTGCCCAGCTCAGGAGTCTCTAGATCGCTCCTGGCGCACCCGGGCGAAGCTCTGGGGGGACGAGGCCTGTGGCCACCCTCGCGGCTGGATTCGAAACCAGGCAGTTTACTGGAAACAAGGTTGACCTGCCTGTGGCGAAAACGAGACACACACACAGGCTTGCACACACATACAGATGTGCACACGCGTGCAGACAATGCACACGCACGTGGAAGTGCACACAGACGCACACGCAGGGACATGCACACGGATGTGCACGCACGCATACAATGCACACGTGGGAATGCACACAGACACGCAGGGACAAGCACACACAGGTACTCACATGCACACACACAGAAATGTGCACACACGTGCACACAATGCACACACGGAAGTGCACACAGACACGTAGGGACACACACACAGGTGCACAGACGTGCGCACATGCACACGCGTGCTCAGCCTGCCCCACGCACAGGCTCTCTGGTTCTGTGGAGCTGGGTGGCGAGAGCAGGGAGCCCACCACGGGCTGCAGGGGTGCCGAGGCCCCCCACTGCCGGCCGCTCCAGTAATGATGTCCTGTCAGGCGCATAGGTGCCTGGGGGGGCTGTTTCCAAAGGGCACAGATGTGCCCGGCCCCCCTGCCCCCCGTGGATGTCACGGGCACATGCTCAACAGCGTGACTTCCCACTCGCATCGAGGTGTGAAAGACTTGACCGAGGTGCCCACGTGTGGCGGCATGCACACGGACGTGTTAAAAGGCACGTCGGCTCTGTGGTCACCTGCTCACTGCCAGTAAGCATGCACTTCCCAGTACGCCTTCCCTCCCCTGGAAAATACAGCCTCTCGATGACTCCAGCTAGACTCGGTCTGGCTGTCCAGTCGGCCGCACGGCTCTGGTTACAACCAGGCGGAGTGGGGCCCGCCCCGGGTGGTGTGGACACAGCGCCATGCTGCCCCGCACCCCTGACTGTGCAGAGGGGACGTGCACCCCGCTCCCTGGCCCATGCGGCCCCCCAGGACCCGCTCCCTCCGCCCTGCACGCCGGGCACCGGCACCGTGCCAGGGCCTGCGGTGCACAGGGAGAAGCCGCGTGGCCTCGTTCCCAGGGGACCAGTGCTGTAAGTGGGCGGGGAACGAGGCGCAGCGGGGGAGGCCCTGGCACGGTGCGGGTCAGTGCCGTCCGCCCAGTGCCCTCTGAGGCCGCTCAGCCACCCCAGCCTGCCTCCAGGTCTGCCGCCCGAGGGGGCCAGAAGCCAGCACTGCCTTTCGCTGACCCGGGACAGATGTGCTCGGCCCCTTTTTATACTGTGTTAAAATAATCCTCCGTTTAAACAAACGACTGTAAGAGTATTTTCATTAAAAAGAGAATAGGTTCCTGTTCCCACCAGATCAGACGCCGTGTCCAGTGGCCTGGGGACCAGGGGCCTCCTGGAGGCACGGAGCAGGCCTGCTGGGCACAGGGGCTGCGTACCGGGTGGCGTCCGCTCCGCGCCTGGAGGGGCTGACGTGCTGCCCCCTGCTGCCCCCTGCTGCCCGCCGGGCGCCCCGCTCGGGCTGGGCCGGCTCTCTCCGTGGAGAGGCAGGGAGAGCAGAGCCGGGGTGAGGTGTGAGCGGGACCAGGGGTGGGCGCCCGGGAGGGGCGGGTCCCCCTGGCGTGAAGAGTGGTTTCAGGGCGTCCCACGCTGGCTTCCATGCTCAGGTCCTCAGACAAGAGGGGCCGGGGCCGGGGCCGGGTCACACAGGCAGAGGTCGCCTCTTCACTCAAGCCGGGCCAGCGGCTCACCAGGAACAGGCGCTGGCGCGAGACGTCCCCTGGCCCGGCCCCCGGACGCTGGGCGCTCCGTCTCCACTGTTCTTGAAAACAGTCTGTCGGGGATGGAATCAGCTAAAGGCCGCAGCTGTACAGCAGTTACAGTCCCGCGAGTTACGAGGCCCCCCCGTCCGCGTGGGACAAGCCACGGCCGCCCCTGGAGCTGGCGCTGACCCCGCCGGGCACTCCCGGGAGCCGGCAGGGCCCTTAGATGACCGAGGTCTCTGTCTGCAGGAAGGACACAGTGCAGGAGCCGCGGCGCGGGTGCAGGGCGCCCTCGGAGCCGGTCCTGGAGATGGACAGGCTGTGCAGTCTGTCGCCGCGGCCAGAAGCCTGGCTCGGGCACCAGGCCCGCCACTTCCTTCTGAGCTCGGTCTGCACCTGGGTGAGGGCAGAGCCACGGACGCGGGGTCAGGAGAGGGGGACTTGGGCCTCCAGCAGGCCCCGGAGGGAGGCCCTGCTGCCCGCACGTCTTGGCAGCCCGGCAGGCCCGGGCTCGGGAAGGGGGAGAGGAGGCAGAGGGCTCGGCTGCGGGGGGCTGCCTGGGGTGCCCACCCTGAGCGCAGAGCAGTGCGTGAGCCGGGCACAGCGGGGACCGTGGGCGGGCGGAGGGCAGACGCGGCCCCGCGTGAGCGCCGGCTGAGGGTCCCCCGCCCGCCTCACGGCCACTGCCCTCTGCTCAGGGATGTCCCAGCCACTGCTCTGCTTCCGCGGGATCTGTGAGCACAGGAGGGGACGTAGCAGGAACCGGGGGAGCAAGAGTGGGGGACGTTCCTGGTGACTTGCTGGACGTGAGCCCCCGGGACTCCCACTGCCGATGCCGGGTGGGGACAGTACTTGGGGCTCGGCGGGAAGAGCATCGGGCCGACGGCAGGAAGCCCCTGACCAGCGAGTGCGTGAAACGGAGGGCGGGCCAGGCGGGGCCATGCAGAGCGGGAAGGGCAAGCGCAGCCCAGTGACACGATGGCCCGGGGGAGACGAGTGACAGGCGAGGCCACAGAGGGCGCCCGCTCGTGCGCCTGGCCCTCCCGCTCTGGGACGGGCGGGGGAGCACGTGAGAGCACGTGGGTGACCTGCAGCCACCAGCTGGGGGCCTTCCTGAGCAGACGGAGCTGGGGGTCGGAGGAGGAGCCCAGACGGTGCGAGGGGGCGGGGCGCGGCCGCGGGGGGGGGGGCTGACCGCGGAGGACGGGCTCTCAGTGCTGCCCGGGGGCAGTTTGGGGACTCCCCCCCAAACTGCTTGTGTGTGTGTGGTTCCCGAGGCGTGACGAGAACTTACTTCACTGTTCAGAAAGCAGTAGAGAACTGCCACCACCAGCCCCTGCAGGCGAGAAGGGGCGTCAGAGGCCACCCGCGCCCGCAGGGGACGGCCAGCCACCCCCCCCCCCCCCGCACGCACCTGGAAGGACCCGACGCACAGCTCGAACACGAGCTGGTGCTGGGAGAAGATGCCCATGGGAACCACGGCGAAGACCACGTAGTGGACCCCGAACAGGGGGATGAGCAGCAGGGTGGACTTGGTCAGCCTCCTGCACCGGGGGAGGGCACAGCTGAGCACGCCGGCCCCGTTCCCCGGGGGTTCAGGCAACCCCCCAACACGGGCAGGAGGTGCAGGCACAGTGAGGGCCGCTCCGCCTCGCTGCAGCGGACTCCTGCGGGGAGCTCCGCCCGGCCGAGGCCGGCCCACGCCAGGGCTCGCGGCTGCAGCGTCGCCAGCGTTTGGACGGCAGAGGCTTCCCGTCGGGACGGGAAACGGGCCTGGCTGCCGCGGGTCCCCCGTGGGTCCTGCAGTGACCCCGTTCTGGAGCCCACACGTCCCGAGGG
>CM053514.1:73801610-73824941 GCA_028627145.1 Eidolon dupreanum
CCGCAGCGGAGGGTGGTCGTGCCGGGGCCGGGCTCGGGCAGGGAGGCGCTCGTGCCCCGTGGCCGGAGCCCCGTGGCCGTCGCCCCGAGACAAGCCGCCGGAGGCTCCTGGAGTGTCCTTGTGCTCACAGTCCTGCCGGAGGTCCCCCCGCAGAAAGGAAAGCCCCGCGGGCTCCCTGGAGTGAGTGAGTGAGTGAGTGGGTGAGTGCGTGTGCGTGTGCGTGTGCGTGTGCGTGTGCGTGTGCGTGTGTGTGTGACGGGCGCGGGAAGCGCTAGCTGCGGCCTGCGTCGAGCGAGAGGGCGCTCGCCGCGCACTCGCGCGCTCTCTCTCGTGCGCCTCAGCCTCTGTGAGGCGACCGGTCGGTCCCGCGTCCGGTCCCGGCCTTGCGGGGCGGCCTCGCGTCTGTCCGAGGGCCCCTGGGTGTGGGGCGGCAAGGGCGGCGAGAAGCGTGCCGGCCGACACTTGAGGCATCAGGCGAGGAGAGGCCGGGCGGGCGGCGGCGGCGGGTCCCGCGTCCCGGAGATGGGAGCGCACTCGCGGCGCGCGTCAGAGACGGCGGCCGCGGAAGGAAAGGGCAGGACCCGCAGCGGAGAGAGGAAACGGCCCAGGGCTGGCTGCAGGAGAGCGGGAGAGGGCGGCCGAGGGCGCGGGATGGCAGGCCCTGCGGGCAGCGCTTGGGCTCGGGCGGGCGCCCGGGACCCCCGAGACAGCGGGGAGCGAGGAGCAGGGCTCGGGGGCGTCCAGGGGCACCGTGGCCGGGGGGGGGGCGCGGCAAGAGGAGGGGGCGGCAAAAGCCTACAGCACCCGGTATTCCCAGGCGGTCTCCCATCCAAGCACAAACCAGGCCCGACCCTGCTTAGCTTCCGAGATCAGACGAGATTGGGCGCGTTCAGGGTGGCATTGCCATAGACCCAAGAAGTTGGGGCCTGCCGCCCCAAGAGTTCGAGCCTGGGCTCCCGGGAGGGTTACGGGGGTTGCGCCAGCGGGGCGGCGGCCAGCAAGCACCAACCGCTCTAAGGCATCACGTGCCTTGGCTCGTTCCCGGCCATGATCGATGTCTTAGAGGGCGCTCTCACATCCCCGGACTGGCCAGCAAAAAAATAACTTCTCAGGATGACATACACTCATCAGTTATTCCAAGGATACACAGTGTATGGCAACAAATAATAACTTTTAATGATAACATACATTTATGTGTTACTCAAGTGATCCCCAGGATGACAGCACAGAGTAACTTTTTCTGAGGACATACACTTGGATGCTATTCCCAAAATGTCCACCAGATGGCAGCAGAAAATGCCTTTGACTTAATTATACTCTAACGTTATTCCCAAGGTGTACACTACATGGTGGCAGAAAATGAATTTTCATGATGCCCAACACTCCGATGTTATTCCTAAAATGCCCACCAGATGGCGGAAGAAAATAAATTTTTCTAATGACATACACCAGGGTGTTATTTTCAAAATGCCCACGGAATGGCGGCAGAGAATAAATTTTCATGAAATGCAGTCCAGCGTTATTTCCAATATTCACACAAAATGGGAGAAGACAAAAAATTCTAAACTACATGCTTTTCGGTGTTATTTTTTATGTGCACAAGAGACAGCAACAGAAATAGGTTTTCATGACATGCACTGTGGTGTTACTACCAAAATGCAGACCGGATGGCAGCAGAGAATGAATGTTCATGATGGCCTGCACTCTGGTGCTATTCCTAAAATTTCATAGCAGCATGCCCTTGGGTGTTATTTTACAAGTGCGCACAAGCTAGCAGCAGAACTGAGTTTTCATGGTATACCCTGTGGTGTTATTCCTAAAATTCCCACAAGATGGCAGCAAAGGAAAATACTCATGACAGCAAAAAAGGGTGATTAAATCCTTAAGTGCCCAACAGAAGACAGCAAAAAATAACTTTTGATTACTTACCGTCTACTGTTATTTCCTAAAATACCCACCAGATGGCATCACTTTATGTAAGTTATTAAACTCCTTTTTCTGTAATATGTAAGGATTTCGCCTTGCATGCTTCTTGTGAGAAATGGAAATAATGTATGTAAAATTTCAGCTACGATGCAACTATCAAGCAGTGGTCACCGCTATTAATGATCGAAAGATGATGGCGGTGGGTATACTGGTCAGAGAACAGCGTGTGTGAAGGCAGGTAGGTCTGAGAAAGCATGGCGAACCCCAGGTGCTGACCACAGCTCAGCGCACAGTGATTCAGAGGAGCTCTGAGTAAGGGAAGGGAGGCCAGACAGCGCTATCTCATGATAGGGATCTGGAAGTAATCTCAAAGAGAATGAAGCAACTTTAAAGATGTAAAAGTAGGGGGATGTCAAAATCAGACTCTTCCTATAGGTGTATCATTTTGGAAAAAGTGGTAGAGGATGGGTGAGGTGGTACCAGACTAGAGGGACACGATCTGCTGGAAGCTGATGCCTCCTGGAGAGACGAAGAGGTCTGGACTACAGACGTGGCGGTGAGGAAAGGGGAAAGGGGACCGATTAAGAAATGTTCAAAAGTAAAAATTCACCTCTGATGATTGATTGAATGTTGAGGAGAAAGATGCAGAGAGGTCAGATGACCCACACGGTTTCAGAAGAGGGATGATTAGGTGCTTGGCAGAGACACCAAATAGGGCATACAGTACAACAAGCAGGAGTATGTTTTAGAATATGAGTTCTTTTTAGGGAAGTTTGTTAAATTTGAAAGCACTTCAACTAGGTAAATCCAAGTATAATGGGACGTATGGTTCTGAAGTTCAAGGCAGGGCACGTGTATTTGAGGGCTATCGGCACTGTGATGGAATCGGTCATGGAAATGGACAACATGACGTGAGGACAGCATGTGACGCAGAGATCTATAAATGTCGACAGTTAAGGGGAGGACGGAGGACATGGAACTTCCAGCGGGGTGAGGAATGGCCGGCCCAGGGACGCACGGCATGCAGAAGGCGCTCCCTGGGCGCTCGTGGAACGAACGCGCTGGAGCTCAGCAGGGAGGAGAGGCAGCTCGTGCTGCTGCGTCAGAGCCTCTCACTCCGAGCCCCTCGGGCACATCCGAGAGCTGGTCTGGCGTTAGGAATAATTCATCATGATGAGTAAACCGTTTTAGAAAAGAATAATGAAAAATCAAGTATGAGCTACTTCAGCAGTGTAAGAAAAACCTTGTTCAGTATTTAAAGAATCTCAGATCTGGTCTGAGATGAGGAATGTTCTGGGTGGCTTCTAAGTGAGGCCATTTGCTTCCACAACCACCCTGGCTGTTTCTCTTTTGTCCCCAGCCACAGGTTAAGCATCTAATAAATAATGTACAACCGTTTGATTTTTTATTTTGATAATCAGGATTTACAGTTATGCTCCAAGTTCATACCCTGAGTATATTCTCAAAGCTCTTCCCCACAAATGAGGGGCGCAGCCTCACTTACACGAGGAGACTCGGATGCACTGCTGCCAGCAGGGAGCCCTCGCTGCGCTTCAGCATGACCACGCGTGGCGGGTTGGAAGTCCCTCAAGTTCTGGTCCTTTCAGAACCCATGCAATTCAGGATAGAGCAGCTGACCAAAGAAGAAGATACTCTAAAAAATACCAGTAATGCCATCACTTCATGACTGCTTAAAGCTTTAATTAATTAATTAATTAATTGATTTTTTTTCTGGTGATGACTGCATATATCTGGTGGATATAAGAAATCATAGCACTGGAAAGGAATTTAGAAATCCCATCTACATCAGCACTTGCAAAAGTATGTTTACTTATTATTAGTTATTTATTTAAATGCACTCAAATTCAAGATAGTCAGATCTATTTTTTTATTCCTCAACATCAAGATTTCCAATGAATTGTGCTCGTCATAACCTATTCTCTGGGATTTTTATCAGATATTCTTGAATATATACTTCAGTCAACAAAATGCATTTGTAGAAGAAGGATGTCACTTCCTAATACATAAAATATTTATTTATTAAAACATAGAGAAAACTTTAAGATTTGTAGACTTCGGTTTTGGGATCATTTATTCCCTCTAATTAAAAGTGAAAGGCTGCCGTGGGGAGTGGAAAGATGTAGGTTCGATCTGGCTGGGAGCCGGGGGATATCCCCTTCTCCTCGCTTGGTTTCGTCATTTGCGAAGGAAACATTTGCCCCCACTGATTTCCCGGGTTCCGCCGACCTTGACAGGCTATGGTCCCTGAACAGTTCCACGTCACGAACTCCTACGTCTGCAAAGCAAAGTTTGGGTTTGCTTTGTCTCCAGAGGATTTGGTTTAGCTGGAGTATTGCTCATCCCTTGAGAAAGCGAAGCTGTCAGGTAAACACGAGGGTGATTTTTAAAAAGAGGAAATTAATCAGGAAGTACTCATTTGTAGTTTTAAAATCAGAGAAATACTGATATGAGTAACAAAGCATCTTGTAAACCAGTAGCAAGAGTGCCCCAAAACACACAAAGGGGGTTTTAAGATGTAGCCAAGAAAATGGCCCACAAAAAGGAAACGAAACTTAGCTTTACTCACCATACTCTTTCCAGTCTCTCGAAGTTTCCCGACTACCAATTCATTCAGTTGCTGAGGCTTTGAACCATTGGGTCCCGAGCTCTCGGTGACTTCCATGGCTGCTATTGACCGTGGGAACTCTGAGCCAGGGTGCCAGTCAGGCACAGCTGTGGCAATACCACATGAGTGTCATACTCGTTTATCACTCACAGACGCAATTCCTTTGCTCTGATTTTTAGGACGACAGGAATAACTGCATGTGGACACTGGCAGCCCAGTCACTGCTCGCTCAGCCACTGAGTCATAGCACCGAGATAGGACAGTGAAAACAAATCCACCGCTTTGTAGCTGAGCCACCTGCTGAACGACAAGGACATTACTGTGGGCTCGAAGCCACCACCACCCAGAGGGCGCTGCCTGTCAGGAAGGTCACTTCCGTTACATTCTGTGCGCAGGTGGCCACAGGCAGGTGGTCGGCCTGATGCAGAAGGGACCCAGGAGGGTCTTCTGCTACGGGCAGAGCTGCAGCCCTTCTGGTTTGGTTCACAGATTAGGCTGAGTCCTCCCCAAACTCACACTCCTTAATTTTTGTAGGCGAGACTCCTCGCCCCAAAGGCTAAGGTCTTAGGAGGGTGGGGCCTTTGGGGGCTGGCAAGGGCATGAGGAGAAGCCCTCCTGCGATAGGCCCAGGAGCGACCCAGCCCCTCGACCACGTGGGACACAGTGCAGGGTGAGGGGCAGGAAGGTGGCCCCAGCAGTGGTGTGGTGCCCGGCTTCTGGTCTTTCGGCCTCCAGCACTGTGTTTACGGGCCACCCAGTCTGTGGAATCCTGCCCTAACAGCCCGGACTGACTGAGCCAGGCTGTTCCACGGGAAACCAGCTGAAACAGACAGTTTGGACACATACAATTTGACTAAAAGCAGTTTCTAATCCTTAGAATGGAATCTAAAATCACTGAAAATAGATAGGAAGGTGGTGGTTTCCTTATTGTTTACTTTCTAGGAATACCCTTGGTGCAGTAGAAGCCCTTAAAGATTGAAGTTTTTAGTGCAGCAGACCATGGCCTTCATGGACCCACCTAGTTTGTGGCGCAGTTTGTGCGAGGCACTGGGCTGGGGCTGTGGGCTGGTGCGGGGCGGGATGCCACACAGGACAGCAGTCACTTTCCCGCCAGGAAAACAGAGTGTAACAAGCTACAGGCCTGAGGGCAAGGTTAATTTTTATTTTGAAGGTCAAGGGGAACTATTCACAAAAATAGCAATAAAAATATAGGCTTGAAAAAAGGTTTATAATCCGAGCTCGCCAGCCCCAGGCGCGAGCCCCTCACCGCCACCCATGGGCCCACTCGCACTGCCCAGACGCGGCTTCTGCTCCGAAAAGTGCGACAGTGACCACGTACTGAGGACTTCCCACGCGCTGGGCTACCTTCCAACGATTTAAACGTATTTCATATTTAATCCTCAGAAAGACTTTGCGGGATAGGCACTGTGATCTCCATTTTATGTTGAGGAAACCGAGGCCTGGCTGAGAATGGCAGAGCCGTGAATGCACCCCGACTCTGGCTGTGGGGCCCATGTTCTCAGCCAGCACACTACGCTGCCCCTAAATAGTTAATATCTTTATCAAGTTTGGGGACCCTCTAAGAGAGAATGATAAATTTGAAGATCTTATTTAAAATGATATATCCACTGCAATATGTAATGTCGCCTCACACAAGGGTGCGAAAGATGCCTACATGGCTCAAATGTTTTTACCCGATTAAAAGCAGCTATTGAGACATTTTAAATATTTGGCCCGAAGTGTCTGTAGGAATCATGCAAAGATTTATGGTGTGCGGCATGTGATATACTCAAATTCGAGTCCCAGTGGCAAAAGGCCCTGCCTTTGAAAGACCTTTCAAATGGAGAAAAACAGAAGCCAGGGGCTGTAACTGTGAGAAAGGCTCCGCCTTCCTCCTCCTCCCCACCCCTTCAGGAAAGTCTGCAGTGTGAGCCAAGAAAGGCCATCTGTATGGAAAATCCACTAGGGGCGGCAAGCGTGGGCCCACATGCTGGGAGGGGTGGGGCCTCAGGGAATCACCTGGGCAGGGCAACCAATGTTAACCAGGTTGGTGGAGACTCAGACTGGGGGCTGCCTGTGCCTGCACCTGCATCAGCGTTTGCATGCTGGGAGCGGGCAGGGCCCAAAAAAGGTAAAGTGGCCTCTGTCAGCACTTCTGTCTGGGAGGAAGCTGCCCCTCCAGCCCTCACCCTGGAGCCACACGATTCAGTTCCTCTCCAACTGTCCCTGATGCTCCTGGAGCAGCTGCCCCTGAGCTGGAGCTCAGAGTGAGCGAGTCCGTCTGCGGTGAGTCCATCTGGGCCCTTTAAGAGGAAGGTCTTTGCTTCTCACAGCCCTCTCTTCAGCCACCGTCGCTGCTGGTTCTCACAGCCACAGGTTGTGGGGACTTCTCTTCCTGGCACTTGAACCCTGGCCTGGGGAGCCTACTGTGAGGCTGGGACCCCTCGCTCCTCCAGGGGACCTCTGCAGCTGAGACATCCCTCTTGATTCTCAGTAACCACACGTGGGCACAGGACCAGCCCATTCAGTGCCCCACCCCTCCTACCAGTCTCAAAGTGGCCTCTTCCGTGTGTCCTCAGTTTTAGGACTTTTGTTCATCCAGACCTCAGGTGAATCTCAGTGACGGTGCTCTGTAGTTAGCTGCAATTTTGATGTGGTCGTGGGAGGAGGCGGCACAGAATCCACCTACTGCGCCATCTTCCCCGGAAGCTCTTATACCTGGGAACTTTAAATAGCTGTTTCCTTTTGTGTTTGAGAAAGAAGACTCAGTATGAATGTCTGTTCTGCTTGTGTTTACTTCGCACTAACAGAGTTAAATTTGAGCTGTTAGGGTCAGTGACGACAGTTTCCGTCAAACTTGCTCTTTCCCCGTCACCTGCAGCTGTCATTCCTTACGGTGATTTCCCACATTACCGCTCAATTCACGAGTGTCTGTAGATTCCCACACATGCCTTCCTTTTCTGGGCTTGAGGCTTGAGCCAATTATGGCTAAATTTCAGAGCCAAGAGTCCTTAGCAAGGGCAGTGCCGAGGAAGAGCCGAAGCTGCCAAGAGCTTTCCCTCCGCTCTGCCCTGTGCCCTGCCGCCCGAGGCTCTGCGGCCCCACAAGACGGCCAGCCGACTGACGGCAGCGCGGTCTTCTGAGAGTTTCACACCGCAAAGAGGACGTACCCCAGGTAGCGGACTCCTGACTGGGGAGCCGGAGGGGAAGCGGCAATGGATCGGGAGGACTTTGTGGGGGGGGGTTGTGCAGTCACTGTCCATTCCCACTTCAGAGTTTCTGTTGGAGGGTTTTACACAATATAGTCACAACTTCAATCTCCGTTCAGTGGGACATTGTTCCTCACTTTCCTCTAGCTCTTTAGGCAGGTTTTCTTTCTTGCTTTGAATGTGTTTATAACACCTGATTGAAATTGTTATAATCACTTGGCTAGTAATTATAGCTACATGGTTATAGCCAAGCAAGATGGCTGTTAAGTCCATTGTGTGAGCTCCTTGAGGCGTTTCTGTTGCTTTTCCCTGTGTATGGGCCACACCTTCTTGTTTCTTTGCATTTTTTTGGAATTTTTTGGTTGAAAACAGAAATTTAAATAATATAACATGGCAACACTGGAGTCAGAGTCACCCCTTCCCCAGGGTTCCTTTGTCATCGTTGTTGTCTTTATAGTCATTGTGATTCGCTTTTTAGTGACTTTTATGAACTAATTCTGTAAAATCTATCTTCTTTGTCATGTGTGGCCAGTGAAGTCGGTGCTCAGTTAGCTGAGTGGTCAGGTAATGACTGAACCAATCTCTTTTAATCCCTGGAAACAATAAGTTTCCCAGGCTTTGCCGAGGGATTTGTATGAGTGCCCGGCACACCCTCAACAGTCACCAGCCAGGTGACAGCTCTGCCTGAGCCTGCACTTCCTGCTTGCTCAAGAGCCTCAAGGTCAGCCAGAGGTGAGAGCTACGGGTCTTCCTGGGTCCTGCTGGAGCACATGCACAGTCTGCGCATGGGGCTTCCTAGATTCCCGGCAACATCAGAGCTTTACAGAGCCCTGTGGGCACCTGTGCCCACATTTTCTCTTTACGCTTCCTGTCTGCAGCCTGTCATTGGCCCAACTGTTACCCATTACCTCAGGCAGCTGTGAAGTTAAAAAAAAAACCTGTCTGTAATTGTTTTTAACAAGTACCCCTGAGGAAAAGGCTTTTTCCTGGCCAAGCTCCCAGCCAGGTCAAATACAGACAGTTTCATCAGTGGGGTTTTGCAGAGAATGTCTACACAGCTCAAATAATCACAGTTCTCTGGGAATGACGCTTGAATGAGCGGCAGCTCTGTTCACTCATTCCAGCGGCTTCCACGTGGCTGGTTCTCATTGTGAATGCACATTGTAAGTTTTTGAGGCTGCCATGTAGCTGGAGAGTGGACATGGCACTAAGACAAGCAAAATCCCATGAAACTGGCTGTTCTCATGAAGTTCAGCTCTTTTCCTTCAGCGACAGCTCCCCAGATTGCTGCAAGCCTTTGGTAATTCCCACAGCTCTGATAATGTGGATTCTGACGGGTTTTGCCAGTGTTTGCTTGTCGTTATGGAGAAGAGGATTTTCGGAGGTCCTTACTCCACCGTTTTTGCTGATGTCAGTCCAGGATGTTTATCATAACAGCACATTTTAAATCGGGCATGAGACTAGTGAGGTTCAAACACACATTTGTTTACACAAGAAGAAAAATTCGTATTATGCACTCTCTTGCATACTTTTAAATTGATAGCTAAAATTTATTATAAGTACCTATAAAGGATATAATTTCCAGCATACTGAAAAAGTTGACATTTTAAAATAAAACTGTCATACCATTCTTTTAAATGTTACCAATGAAATCTAAATACACTAGCAGTTCCATACCCGCCATCGTGTTCAGTTAAAAACACATGAACAAGTCCATTTTTAACAGAGGGAACATTTACATGGAGCCTCATTCCTTTGGAATTCTTTTTTACATTTCCACGGTTTTATCCTAATGTAATATTTTTATGCTGTACAGTCCTTCATTGATCGATTATTCTATACAAGTTAAAATTAACATTTTTCCAAAAATTTCCTGGTGCCATAGGTTCTAAATATTAAAAAATATCTTCTGGATTGAGTTATAATTATAATTGTTAGTAGTACACAATTGATCAAAATTTGATCAAAACATAAGTATCCAACTAAAAAAAATTTAATGAAATTGCCTCTCTTCATGAGGTAAATGGGACTCTCCCCATAATTAGTTTGTTTATCTTTGAATGATTATTACTTATTGTTGAAATGTGGCAGGATCCAGTACCAGGTCTATTCCTAGTTTTTACTTTTATAAAATGTAAATGCTAAGAAATCTTATTCACATAAATAAGTAGATGTAAATAGAAAAAAATGTTATAGCAATATCACTAAATTTTCTTAACTCCGTAAGTACTTGCTTTGGGCCAAAACTGCATAATGAGTTATTGACACAAATTAATTTTAATGGTGAGCTGAAGACCTGAATGATCCTTATTCAATTTTGTTGAAAGTAAAGACTTTGAAACCATCTGACCAGCACAGGACTTGTCCCTAGGTCGCCTAATTCACTTTCCTAGACCAAGACTCATGTTTTGCACTGGCTCTTAGTGTGGACGGTCTGCACTTAGATCAAGGCTGCGGCAACATGCGGGCATTGAGAATCTGGAAAACGTTCCATCAGAACTGTCCATGTCCGTGGGAGATCCTCGGTGCCCAGCAGCGCACGTGGTCACCCTGGACCCTGCCTTGTCCACCCCCCAGCATCGGTGAGCCAGCACTACTGGTTGAGGGGTCATGATGTACTAGATGTACCATCTGTCCTTTCCTAAAATATTCAATGTCACTGACACCCACTGGCTGGGATTAAAACCAACTACTCAATTAAATGTCCTCTTTGATGTACTTTACTATTCCCTGAGGAAGACTTTGATTAATCACATTTATTAAATCCAGATGTCAGTCACCGCAAAACCAGAGAAAATCCTGCTTTTTGGTAAAACATGCATGAACTCTAGGCAGATCCTCACGTGCCTAATTTGAAATGTTCCATAACACAAAATACTCTGCAAGTTCGGTCGGGCATTTGGTGCCCTCATGGCAGGTGAGAGGCGGGGCCCCCAGGGAGTGGCCTGCGCCTGGCCTTTGCGGGTGCTCAGTGCTGCCATCAAAACAAGTGGCCTTGGTCTCAGGACATGGGCCTGGAATCAGCAATTCAGGGTGAGAGTCAGCGTTTTTTGCAAGGCTTCAGCTTTGCCCTTCTGTGGAAGGGTTGCAGCCCGTGCCAGCGTGGGCACTGAACCCCTAAACCGATGCCGGACGTCACTTATTCCCAAATAGTTTCCATTTTCAGAGCCGAAAGAAAAAGAACCATTTCTTTAAAACAATAGCACTTCCAACATTTTCAACAGCTTTATTTTAAACTAACAAGGAGAACTAGCAAAACTAAGTAAAAACAAATTAAGGTAAACAGTGAGAATTCCAGCATCTGGAAATGGGTTTGGTTTTAAGCCGGTGCTCTAGCCTATCACTCGTGACAAGAAAAAGTGACTCATATTAATCCAAGAGCTTCCAATGCATTATCGTCACTTTTATTGAGATAAACATTTCAAACACCCAGCTAAGCTCAATGTTTTTAAGTCTTAAAAATGTTTTCTTTTTAAATTCAAAGCGATACCGTTTTACCCACTTTATCTGCTCCCATTTCAGACATTGCACGTCAATGTGCTAACTGCATATTTTCTTTCTCGTTTCTTGCTGGACGCCTTTTCAGTGCTTTGTTCTTAATCATTGCATTTATCTGAGGAGAGAGGCACAGACACTCACACGTGTAAAGTAGTTCTAAAAGCATTTCACTCTTAAGAAATGATACTGATGTCTATGAAGTAAAATTACAGGAAATCAAGATAACTCTCAGAACCAATAAACTCCGCGTGATGAAGGCAGACAGTCGAATATGTGTGTTCACACCTTCAAATAAGAAACCTTTATGGCATATTTTAATGCCTACTTTTTCTTGTTGTAATTAAATTGGTTCAAACCGAAAGCACGACTACTCCTCGAGAATTCCTCTTCCTGAGCTTTCAAGAAACTTGAAAAAGCTCTCGCACTGGCAATTTTAAAGCACGATTTCACCTCACACAAAGTTTTCTCAGCCCGAACCCCAGCAGAGGCCGACAGTGCCCCCGTCACCCTTTCCTCCCAGGCGTTTAAAGAGCGTATGAAGCAGACGTCACGGGCCCGGGCGGGTGGCGGCCTGAGAAAGATGCCAAAGAAATATGGAGCACCGCTTATTTCTCAAGGAACTCATAGGCGAGGGGACCCAACTGAAACCACGACAAGGTCAAAAGTAGGGTCTTGGTGAGATCACCTAGACCAGGAGTGCCCCACGGTGGCCCACAGTCCAAAAGTGGCCCGATGCCTGATGTGAATAAAAGTTGATGGACACGCAGCTGCAGTCACTCGTTGTTGTCTGTGGTGCTTTCATGCCACAAGGCGTGGGTGGTGTGACAGGACTGTCGCCCCACAAAGCCTGAAACATTTACCCTTTGACTCCTGGCCTCGGTCACTGGATCATCTCCTGTTGAAGACGAGAGAGCTGGACAGATTCTACGGGTTTGGAGGTGGATCTAGAGAGACCAAAAACTCAGGACACACGCCTCCCGGCAAGCATTTGCCTGGCAGCAGCTGCCGCAGGGTGAGTGAGAGCAAAGTCTTGCTGGTGAGAAAGACATTAGTAGGTGAACTTCTTGGGGTAAATGCTCCCAGGCCCTGGATCTTGGAAGCTGCATCAGAAAATAAGAACATTTCTGCGTTCATGGCGGGTAGCAGGAGATTCGATAGGATGAGGAGAAAAGTGAACCCTGACTCGCCTTACTGAGCAGGTTAGAGACTCGGAGTCTGTCACATGATGACACACATCTTGGTGGCTGCCGATATCCTACTGCAGAGATGATTAATCTGCTAAAAACATGTGAGGATTTAGAGATGCTTCAGAAAACACTTAAGATAAAATAGCCGTATTTTCCCCCTAATTGATTCTAAATAAATGGTGTCCTAATAATACACTGACGGACAGATACACGAGAGGTGTTAACTCACCGGTAACATGCTGTCACCTCTCTCTTGCCCATAGGCAAGGTTATCACCAGGTAGCTGTGTCACTATGGACGTTTTTAAAAAGCTGCTCCTGGTGCACAGGGAAAGCATTTACATCAGAAATGCCAGCAAAACAACAACAAGAGGTAATGAAAGGTCACCCTGATTTCTGAGGGCTGCTGACAAGTCTCATTTCCCCTCCATTTGACTGGGCGCAGTTTGGCTTATTGTGGCTTCTCGTCCCTTCCGCACTGTTTTCATTCTTCCTTCTTATGGGTCTGATTATTTTTTCCGAGAAGACTCATGATTCAGGAAGAGGAGTGACAGTTTGCGGGCACTGGGCTCCCACGGTGCAGCGGCAGGAGCCACACGTGTTTGCGTGTGCGGTTTCTGCTCCGAGGTGGCTTCCGGAGCGGCCCCGCGTTCCCCGCCACTCATCAGTGTCGGCCGCTGGCGCCCAGCTGGTTACAGACTTTCCTGGGTCCTGGGGCTCGCCAAGCTGATCTGGGTGCTTCAAGAAAGAAGCACGTGCAAGCCCAGGACCTCAGCGTCTGCCACCGTCCCCAAGCCCAGACCTCTGGGACACGGGCAGTGTGTGCCGGGCTGGGGGCCAAGGAAGACTCTGGGACCCTCCCTTCACTGGGAGTCACACTCGGCCCCGAGCTCCGGACTCAGCAGCAGGCTATCGGGCTGAAGGGCTCTGAGCCGCAGTCACCTGGTGCCAGCGCCCGCAGAGCCCCTGGGACTGCAGAGGGAGGGGCCGGGTCACGGAGAAGCCCAGGGAGGAGAGAGCTGGACTTGATGCTCTGGGAAACTTCTGACCTCTGAGTCCTGGCAGATGCCAGGGAATGCCCTCGGCGCCCCGGCCCTGAGCCGCGCATCCGCGGCGACCTCACCCCTTCCAGCCACGCCCGAGGGTCCACGCCAGCACGATCATCCCTGCCCCAGGGACCGCCCCGCAGCGGTGCGTGGCAGCCTTCGGACGGTGCTGCTGTTTGAAGCTGCCGGCCCTCAAGCTTGCAGACTGCGAGGTCCTCGTCCGCACCACAGCTTGGTTGACATCCGTCTTTCAGAGTGCGAACCGTGCTCACTTACTGCATCAGGATGTTCTGTTCACTCATCTCTCCAGAACATTCCAGCATTCTTACTCTATTCCTGCTTCACTGGCCCCAACTCAGTGTCACAGTGCTCTTGGGGGACCCGGAGGATCCTTCACTGTCTCGCCTTTGTTCACGTCCTTCCCCAAATTCTGTTTTCTTCCCTTCTGCCCATGGTTGTTGAGCATAGATGGAAAAATGAATAGACTACATAAAAAAGTCTCATGTGATTCACTTGGCAAAAAGTTATCGCTCCTCCAAAAACCTCCAGGCTCGACCTCCTCCTGTGACATCCACGTCCTGCTGCTAATTCTTTACTTGCATGTATCTGTCACACATTCCTTTCGGGTGAGAAAACTGTCATTCTTCTCCTTATCCCTCATGGTACCGGCTCGATATCTAATAGATAATACGTATCCAATAGATAGACTGCGTTTGATAGATATGTATAAATTGAGTAGAAAAAGATGAAGAGAAGAATGGTTTATTATTCCTGGAAAACACCTCTGCAGATGAGAGTCGTGTGATCTGATATTTATGTTATGAACTTACATTTCTTGCATGTAAATCTTGTTTAAATGAGGGTCTGCGAGTGAATACTGGCATGCTATATTTCTCTTAAAATTCCCACCTCGAGGCAGCGAGTCTCCCCCTGGTGCTGCGGGCTGCCCTGTGAGGACCTCGCGCCTGGCGCACAGGCAGTCGCTGCAGAGAGCTGACGCCCAAGAGGCACCGCGCCAGCGGGTGGGGAGGTTGCAGCTGATGCTTCTCGCCTTCGCGCCTTCAGCGGGTGGTTCTGAAAAGCACTGCACATGCTCCAGGTGGCCACCAGGCGGCGCTTTCTCGTGGCAGCGTTCCCTGTTTTCCCATTGCGCGTAACCTGGCCTTGTATTTCGACCGCCTGGAATGACTAACAGGTGCATGATGTGCACGTAAGCCCTGGCCTGGGTCTGCCTCTGAGCGAGCCGGGGCCAGACGCGCCCTTGGCAGGAGGCTTTGGGGTCACGTCTGCCGGCAGTGAGGACCCCACTGCAGGGGGCGCCACGCGCTAGTGTCGGGACACCGAGACCCTTGCCGTGTAACTGGAATGGAAGCACGTGGCCCGTGTGAATCGCTGGGCAGTTGAATGAGGGACGATATAAACACAACTGAAACAGCTGTGATGGTCATGAACGTAGCTGGCTTTATTAGTTGCTTGGAAGCCTTGAAAATAAGACAGTGGCAGGTTAGGGTTGAGCACCCAGACAAGAACACCTGAAGCTGGACCCCACGCATGGCTGGGGTGGCTCGCCGGACACAGAGATGTCCCCCGGGAAATGAGGCAGTGGTGGCAGGCTTGATGGAGTTTTGGGGACAGGTTAGCAGTTTCAGACGGGTGGAAACGCCAAAGCAGATTTACCCCGTGACGCCAGTTTCTCCGTGGGGGCCCCCGGGGCACGTGCCCTTCGGCAAGGCTGTCAACAGCCTCCTGGGTGCCGGCGGCACTGAACAGCGCCGGGCGGCCCATGCGGGAACCCTGGTGCCGACGCGGGAGATGCGTCTGTGGACTCGGATGGCGTCGTGTGAGCTGGGAACGCCGAGTTCCAGCATGGCAGGGCCGGTGGTGGCCCAAACTGCCATAAGGCACAAGAAGAAAAGGGGAAAAAATGGATGGCGAATCACACGGACATCTGGAAGCAGCAGGAAGAGACCGAGCTGAAGCAAGGAGGTGTCCCGAGACACCGAGACGGTGAAAGGCTTGGTGGGTGGATCTTACTACATTTGCTGAAAAGCATATTTTGAACTTTGGAGTATTTCGATTCACTTTTGTTTTTACTATTTAATTATTTTTTTAATTTTTTAAAATTATTTTTCGGAAGAGGCAACCCTCGGTTGGCCTCACAGATTGTAAGGACCTTGTTAGCTACAATCCCTTAGTTTTTTATTTTTTATGCTGACAGCACCTGGTCTTTCTAGGTGGTCTCCCATCCAAGTACTAACCAGGCCCGACCCTGCTTAGCTTCCAAGATCAGATGAGATCAGACTTGTTCAGGGTGGCATGGCCATAGATTAATTAAATTTTAAAAAGGGGGTAGAAGTGACAAAAATATGCTGATGATAAAGATTTATATTTATGTAGACAAAACACACGTCCGAAGTCTAGACACAGCGTACGCATTGTGCCTGACCCCTGTGCTGTCACACACCATGTGGCACTTACACAGACTGTAGTCGTTACAGCTAGGACGGCATGGAGAGATGGAGCACAAACAAATATTCTATGAGGATTCGATTTTCTAACCATGAGTACGTGGAGAGAAAATAAATTAAATGTGGTCAACGAAGGGTAAGTCAATTTATTTGGAAAAGGTTTTGCGGCCTGGCCATTCTTGAGCCTTACGATATTTTTAAGGGCAGGCAATACAGTTGCCACCCGATCTTACTTGTTGCCAGTCATGAACACTTAGAGGCCAAACGATGCCATGGGGACGCTGGGAATGTCGCTCCTGCCACCTAAGCAGAAATGGCGTTGATATTCGGGAGAGTGAAACCTTCCATAGCTTTAGGTGATCGGGCTCCAGTTCCCAGCACACAAGTGGAGGGTCCTAACTCAGCTCGGGGTCTGAGGTTTTCTCCAAGGTCCTGCAGGGCGTCCACGGGGGGCCCTTTCTCTGTCCCCAGCTCTCTCTGCAGTTAACAGCGATACCAGGAAAACGGTTAATTCCCAGGGCAGATCCTGTTTCGCTTGTGTTCTGAGCTCCGTTTGGAGTCTCAACTGTACGTTCAGATCCGTGGAATGCTGTGTTGGCTCGTGCATTTGGAGGGGACAGCAAATCCAGGTTCACAGAAGGCAGCGTCTACACCCAGGTTCAACTGTTTCATGGCTTTTCTGGAGTAGTTTCCCCCCATTTGTCAATCATAGCTTGCACTGAAAATTAATGTGTATAACAGTAAGCTAAGGCTAGAAAATGAAGCATGTTCGACTTTACACTTTAGTGCCAAACCCAATCATCTGTTATGGCTGAAATTCAGTCTTTGGAAAATTAAAATGTGAATTTCCCAGATGTGGTTTCACGCCAGAGGTGAGGATGTACGCGTCCAGAGGACAGTGCAGTAAAGACATTTGTAAACAAGATGCCGGAAACCCTCTGCGGTGGCTCTCCTCTGCGTGACCGTCTGCTGGCTTTGCCCTTCTTAAGTGAGTAAACGTGGAGTGCGCATCAAGGCACCCACTCTG
This sequence comes from Eidolon dupreanum, assembly GCA_028627145.1. NCBI lineage: Eukaryota > Metazoa > Chordata > Mammalia > Chiroptera > Pteropodidae > Eidolon > Eidolon dupreanum. Next base: position 73,818,597 of record CM053514.1, read on the forward strand.
GGCTTCCTTCACACTTGCTCCCTAGATGACCCGTGAACACACGGCATCTAAGCGCCCTGCAGTGTGACCGTGAGTGCGACCTGCTTTGCAGAGCAGACAGGTGACATGCACATGCTCAGTCTCTTGGGGACAATGGGGTCTCGTCTCAGGTTCTCAGGCAAAGCAGGCCGAGTCTCTGCGGGAACCTTATTTTTGTAGGTCAACTACTTTTTCTTGTGTGACAGGAACAAAGAACAGCCAAGGATTTGGAGTCCGGCAGCCAGCATCTCAGAATCTTTGGGTTGGCTGCCCAAACATTTTCCATTTCTATTCTCTGAGAAGTTGACTGAATTATATGTGCAACCTTCCAGTTTATCTCTGCCTGACAGCCAGAAAGCCCATGATTCCTGGAATTTGTGGAACAAAATGCTCTAAGGCCACCTAAGTCCCTGATTGTCTATTTGTCTACTTCAAGTCAAGTTCAAAACCGCAACCCCCGTCTCCCCCCCACCCCCCCACCCCCCCACCCCCCGCCCACGGGAAGAAAGTGCTCTGGCCTCACTGTGGTTCAGAATCCGTCCAATGCAGCGCGCAGACGGTGTGGTCAATGAGGCTTCAGGGTGACACAGAACCAAAGCAGCCTTCGGCCCTCTGAGCCACCAGGCCCAACACTGTCCAAACTGGTTCCCTAGATGGCTGTGCATGCTGTGAACGAATTAGACAGAAATCACTAGACTACCGCCCCAGATATGTGCAGAAAGTGAGTACAATCCCCACCGCAGTCTGGGTACGACAGTCTCCCACCTCTAGGGTTTATCATGAGGATAGACGACGTGATGCATGCTGCTCCATGACAAATCTTGAACAAGCGAATTGAATTTAAATCGGGTAAAAACATACATATATCTGAAATTATCTTTTAGATAAGTTGACCATCTTGAAAAAAATGGTGATCAATCGATGTTTTCACGTGGATGGAAAAATGCTTTAAGATTTCAGTGAAACTAAGAACTATGGGAAGAGCGTTCAGAGATCTAACTGGTTATAGATGGTATTTTTTAAGGAATCATTTTCTATTTATTCTTAAAAATTCTCTTAAAATTTTTCTTGTTATTGATTTTTTAAATTTTGAAATAACTATAGATTTGTAACGGGTTGCAAATATGGTGAAAAGCGGTCCTGTGTACTATGCATACAGCAGCCTTCCATTACTTAGTAGAATGCTTGGTAATTTCCTTCTATTTCTAATTAGCTACGTTGCACTGATATTGAATTTTGTCAAAAATGTTTTCTGCATCTCTTGGTTTGATTTTTTCTCTTTAGTCTCTTAATATGGTGAACTACGTTAATTGATTTTTGGATGTTAAAATGAGCCTGCATACCTGGGGAAAACCCTACTTGGCCATGATGAATTATTCTTTTGACGTACTGCTCGTTCAATTGGCTTATATTTTGTCAATGACTTTTCTGTGTTCATGAGGGATATTCATTTTCATAGGTCTCTTTCTTTGTAATGTTTTTTTTTTATCTGCTTTTGGTATCAGGATAACGATAATCTCATAAAATAGTGGTAAAGTGCTCTTTTCTCTTTTCTTTTATATAGGGTTTATGCAGAACTGTTTTTGCTGTTGTTGTTGTTGTTGTTGTTGTTGTTGTTGTTGTTGTTTTATTTTAAATGTTTGGTAGAATTTACCAGGGATAGAGGATTTCTTTTTTTAGAATGCTTTACATGAATTCAGTTTTCTCTAATAGATAATAGAGTGTCAAAGTTTTACATTTCTTCTTGAGTAAACTTTAGTAATTTGTGTTTTTGAAGGAATTTGTTCATCAAATATATTGGCTGTCATCGTCTCCTGTTAATCTTTTGTATCCATAGCATCTGTAGTGATGTCCTCTCTGTTGTTTCTGAAATCGGTGATTTATGCTTTTGGGTTTTTTTCCCCTTATCAGTGTAGTTAGAGGTTTATCAATTTTACTGTTTGTTTCGAAAAACCAGCTTTTTGTTTTTTAGTTTCTCCATTGTTTTATTTCTATTTCATTAATTTCTGCTCCAGTCTTTACTTTTCCTTTCTTCTGATTGGTTTCTGTTTAATTTGTCTTATTTTTCTAGTTTCTTATGCTGGGAGAATTTTTTTGTTGACTCGTCTATTTGTTATTTGAGTTCTTTTAGATTTCGCTACACACATTCTTAAGCTTTATTATTAGTTGAATACACATTTAGAACTGATAGGCACCCTTGACGAACTGATCTGTTTAAATTTATGAGATATCTCGCTCTATACCCAGTAGTGTTCCCTTTGTTAAAGCGGACTTTGACACCCATACAGCCGGTTTAGATTTCCCTTGATTAGGATTCGCATGGCACATTTTTTCCTTTTTTCTATTAAAAATAGGCATAAAAGTTTTGTTTTTAAACACTTAAAACACTGAGATAAGTAAAACTCACCCATTTAAGTGTATGTTTCTGTGAGTTTTGACAAAGGCATGCTGTCACATGGCCAGATGGTGTCAGATGTAGAACGTTTCCGTGACCCTCCAAATTTCTTCACGCTCCTGTGATCCCAGCCCCTGGTAAACACCGGTGAGTTGTCTGTCCCTGGTGTTTTGCCCACTATGGACGTCATGTGGGTAGACATACAGAATGTGCAGCCTTAGAGCCTGGCTTCTTTCACAGAGAAGCAGGCACTTGAGACTCACCCACGTTGCGGTACGTGTTGGTGTGCCTGTCCGCTCATTATGGGTAGAATTCCTTTGTACCGATGTGCCAGTTACCCATTCACCATTTGAAGGCTATTTGGGTTGCTTCTCAACTTGGTGATGATGAATAAAGCCACACTAAATGTTGTAAACGGGTGTTTATGTGAACGTCGGTTAACTTCGGTCAGTTTAAATACACAGCAGAGGAATTGCTGTGTGAGGTGGAAAGTGTGTGTTTAACTCGACGAGACACTACCGACGGTGCCCTAAGGGTCTGCACGGTTCCCATTCGTACCAGCTGCGACAGAGACTTCTGGTGGCTGAGTCCCAGTCGGCACCACCGTCTCGTTTCTAGTTCCAGCCATTCCGGTGCGTGTGTGGCAGTCCGTCATCATGGCTGTGACTCGCACGTCCCTCAGCAGTTGTCATTTTAAGCCGCACAGCACAGCGGTGTCTCCCTCTGGCTCACGCGGAATGTCCGTGCTCACGCTGCCCCGGAGTCCCTGCCCTCGAGTGCACCCTCTCCCAGGCCTGCGGCTCCAGGCTCTGCCCGGTGCCCTCTTCGCATACGACACTACCCTCTGCATGTCCTTGTCACTACTTAGTCCGTCACAGAAAATGTTTACTTATGTGCTGTCCTCACTAGGCTGTATTCTTTGAGTGTAGATCTGTGGTTGATTAATCTTTGCACCCAAAATGCCTGGTTAAAGTAATGCTGGAGACAATCACAAACACACCACACAATGCCAGTGCCTCCACACAACGACATTTGAAATCGAAGGGCCAGGGACCGGAGGATGTGCTTCCGCTCGGGAAGAGGGGGGTCCCTCACAGGCCGCTTGCCACTTCAGGGGCCAGACCGTGGGGCTCTCTGCCACCTGTAACTCTTGGCTTCTGGTGTCGCATGAAGAGTGGGCATCCAGTCACGAGCAGGGAGAGGAACGTGGAGCACCCCGCATGGGAGGTTTTGGGGGGGCGAGAGCAGAAACTCTTTGCCCTGCCAATCAGAAGCCGCTGAGAGATGCACGCTGTTCTCGGAGCCCACGGCGGGCGGCCGCAGGAGGGGCGGTGTGGCCTGGGCTCTCCAGCTCAGAGCCTCCGCCCCGCCAGGGCAGGGCAGACCCCGAGAGCTTCCTCTGACGGGCGCAAGCCTTTCCGTTTGACATCGTGGCTGTGGGAGAGTCTGTTAAGGGCTGTATGCTGACACAATTTGAATCTGGGGTCACTTGTAGAATGGAATACTTCTATATGTAATTCTCTTATTTAAAGTATTTTATAGTCATAAATATAACTGGTTTTAATATAAAATTACAGTCATGAGCGCAGATGTCCACAAAGGAGAGCTGTCCAATCAAACATAATCAGTTCGTTCTGAGGAATCTGAGTTCATACTCATTTACTCCTTATTCACTTATTTCCCATCTGTTACACCTTGCCAGCACCAGGGGCAGCAGGTGGCAACACTGCTCCGTTTCCAGAGGCGGCGGGGCCCAGGGCCAGCCCGCCGCATGCCGGAGCCCCTGGAGCGCTGTGTGGACAGACCCAGCACAGCCAGCCCATCCAAGGGCAGCGGACTCGTGGGAGCCCCAGGAGTGCAGGCAGTGCGGGCAGCTGGGACCGCACTGGCCTGAGGCCCTGCAGCCAGCACAAGATCGTGTCTGGCTTCGCTCTGCCCCGAGCTGTGGCCTTCTGCCACCTGCCGTGTGCCGGCCGCTTCCACCCCGGTAGCCGCTACGCTCCAAACACAGACGTGCGGACCTCGCCGGCTTCACGCCCGCACGGCATGCCCTCTGGGACGCCACGTCTGTGACGGCGCCGGAACCTTCTGTCTGCTGCTGTCACCCAAGCCTGAGACTTTGGCTGCCCCCATCTTCCCTGGAGTGGTGCTCAGACACCTCACGCTGATGCTGCCAGTCCAATATTTTAAAACGTTAATGTGTAACGTATGTCACAGTGTTTTATAAAATATAAAGCTTGCAAAACTACAAGTACAGTATTATTAATTATTTGGAGAAATTGAGCGTGGAGAGGAAACATCGCAGATGGCTGTGAGTCTTGCCAGGATGACAGAGTGGGTGTGTGTGGGGGGGGCCTGAGTCCTGGTCCCCGAGCTGCCACCTGGAGGCAAAGGCCACGAACCGTGGGGCTGCTTGTTAACACTTGGTGGGACTTGCGAAGGCGTTTCTCTCCGTCGGCAGCATGTCATGGACTCCGCCCCCAGGCCTCGGGTCCCGGAGGGGCGCGTTGGAGGTTTCAGTGTGAGAGGCCCCGACTCGGCGTCAGACGAACCCTCCACACCTCGTCTGTAACAGAACGGAGCGGGTCTCCCTGTCCACAAGCGTTTGTCGAGACCGACTGCAGATCTGTCTCCGGTGCTCATGTCGCATTGCAGAAGCACCAAGCCAAAAACTCAAATTCCTAAGCAAAACAGAGACTGGGCCAAAATATCCTCCAAAGCCAAAGCTCAAGTTTCTGAAGAAGTGGATTTATTTCACTAAAATAGCATCTTTCCAAATTAGATTAGAATCTGTAAAGCGTTCCGGTCGCAGCCTGAGAACCAGGACCCGCTGACTCTGGGTTGGTCGGCTCTTCTCAGCCACCGACCCAGGTTCCGCTGGGCCCCTGGGCCGGGCCGGGCCTCCCTTACCCTAAGAAAGGGGGCGCGGGGACGGCTCTGGCACATTCTTCCAGGGCGCCCGAGCATGGCTGCCACTGACCCCTGGGTGGCCCTTCGGTTAGTGAACGCTCATGCTGGCTGGGCCTGAGAGGGTGCCGGTGGAGGGCTGGGCGTGGGAGGACGGGGAGGATCGGCCCTCCCCAGAGCTCACAGTCAGCAGAGGCGACCTGCGAGCCGAGGGCGGCAACGGGGACACCCTCCACCGAAGACTGAAACCCAAGCGAGGCTCCAACTCCCCGGAAAAACGCGCCTCATTCTCCTCATTTTGATCCTGCACAAATTCCAGAAGTCCGCAAAGTCCGGCTGGCGCCCAGCGTCTGTTTACTTGGTATTTCGTCTGGGTGGACATGCCTCTATTTTGGGAACATAAAACACATTTAGTAAACGTTTTGGTTGGTCCAGCAAATTACGTCGAGCACCGAATTCGAAGGCTGGTGCGGCACCCCAGGAGCCAATGGGCGATGTGCCCCCTACCCAGGGACCCTGGCGGTTGTGGGGACCCCCTGCCCCTGCGGCCATCGCAGTCCTCAAGCTCAGCACCGCCTGACGGACCAGGGCCTGCTGCACCTGAGGGACAGCTCGAGATGCCGGTGACTTGGAGAGTTCCTGCCGTTCACAGTCCAGTCCAAGGACGGAGACTGGTTCGCGGGCCTGGGGCTTGCGACCTCGTGGGCGGCTCCCGGCCCTGGGCAAGTCTGTCCCCAGAGGGCAGCTGTGCTGGTGCCATGGCGGTGGAGGTGGCGTTGTCAGGCCCGAGCACAGGAGGCCACCCTGCTGCCCACCGCACCCTCTACGTTCCAGCAGAGGCCACAGGGGAAATGAGATGTCTGCTCAGGTGTTCGCCCGTTTTTATTAATATCATTCGTCCTTTCCTTGCTGGTTTGTTGAAGTTTCTCGTATACTTTCGAGTCCTTGGTCAGTCATGTGTATTGTAAATAAATATTTTCTTCCAGTCCATGGCTTGCCTTTTCTTTTTCTTAAAGGTGCATTGT
>CM053514.1:73825441-73846195 GCA_028627145.1 Eidolon dupreanum
GCTCCCACTGTTTCTGTTCCAAAATCAGCAACGTTCCTTTTTGGTGTGAAAGGGTTTTAAAAATATTAGAAGTATTATCTTGATTTGTGTTAAAAACAGTCGCTCTCCAGTGGAAGAATACCCTGACTTTAACAGTAAATATGTCACAAAATGCAGGCAACTCGCACTGTGATTTGAAAGAATTAATTTAGTCCAAGCCTTTTGTTGTAAAAACGGCACACACATCACTTTAACACGCTCAAGCCGAAAGAAAAGTAAAGACAGAAAAGGAGCCCAATGTGGTGTCCGAACCTTGTGGCGAGGTGGGTGCTGAGGCACGGAGGTGGGTGCTGCGGCGGGGGAGGGGTGTGGGGACAGGAAGGTGTCACGCTGCTGTGACAGAGAGTGGCACTGCAGCGCTGTCTGGGGCTTGGGCTCCAAATCCCTGCGACGTCGCCTTCCAGGGTTGGCTCTGCAGGGGTGGAACCTGGTCACCCCCTGCCCAGAGCCCAGATCCGCACCCTGGCCTCACACTGCCCCTGGCTATGGAAATCCTGGTGGTGCTAATAAACACTGGCTGCTGCTCGCATCCCCCAGGATTACTGGGGGACACCTGGGACAGGCGCTGACATTATAAAGTCAACCGATCTCATATAATCCAGTTACAGCCGCCCGAAAATGGTGCCACTTGGGGACAAGCCAAGCATCTTTCTGAGAATCTGGATGTGTGGATGGGACGCTCAGGGTAATTTTATTCTTCTACATGTATTTTGCTCTTTCAGTGTCCTCTTCCTCTTCCCTCACATTCTATGTTTAATCCTCACTCAAAAACATACTTTACAAGCTGGAAGAAGAGAACATTGCCTAAATAAAATTAAAGCAGGGTAGGACCAGTTTGAAGAATGACAGATTTTAAAGCAATCAGCTAAAATGCTCTCAGCTACAATAAACAACATTCTTTAGGAGAAATGTGGGTTTTTTTCTGAGAGTTTAACAGGTCCTCACTTTCTGCAGTTATTATGTGTCCAAGTCGATGTCATTAGCATTTGAGTTAAAGTTCAATATTTGCTTTGTTTATGGTCAGTGCTTCGAAACTGCATGTCACGGGCTGGCTGAGTTTACCAGAACAAAGCACTGATGACAACATGGCTTTTCCTATAATTATTGGATGTTTGTCCTCCCCTGCAGACTGTAAGCTCTGTGAGGCGTGACACAAGCCTCCGGTTCTCTGAGATGTTTTTTGCTTTTCGTTTTCAAATGTGAAACAAAGTGCTTTACACATACTGGGTGCTAACTAAATACTTTCTGATTGGTGAATAGTCAGTAATCAGTTGGACACTGGGTTTTCCATTTTGCACGAGTATCTGAAGACGAGCTGGGGAGAGCAATGTGCAAATTACCACACAGCAACCCCTGCCATGCTGAGGGCTGTGCTCCCGCACCCAGGGGACAGCAAGAGTGTGGGTCACGGCCACACTTGCCTGGTTTACAGCTCCACTGAGAGTGAGACACAGTCAGACAGCTATGCAGACCGGCGTGTGGACGTCAGAATGAGGGGCGCAGGCTCCACTGCCTCGTGGCTGTGGCACAGCTGTCCTGGGCCGTGGGCTGGGGCGGTGATGGGGAGAGGGGCCACAGAGCCCTGGGCTCTGGAAGTGTTGGCTCCGTCTGTCCACATACAGAAAACGCTCCCACTGAACACTTACGCGCTGTGCCCTTTGCTGCATGTAACTTGTGCCTCAATTTTAAAAGGCAAGGAGGAAAAAGCTGTTTTTAAAATGCGGTGCTTTGTCGAATCTGGCCTCCTCCGGCCCCTGGCAGGGTCACCACAGGCGGAGAAGACCAGACATAGAGGGTCCTGGAGGAGGCCCCACCCGGCTTCTCCCATGAGAAGCCACCGCTTTCTCTCCCACGCGTCTGCTTTGGCGGAAACGTTCCGTCCGCCTCACACTCAGAGCCTGCGACCGTCGCAGCAACTCAGCGCCGGAAAGGCAGCTCTGCCTTGCGATGTTTTCACGCTCCGACGGTCCCCCGGGGAAAGCCCTCGTCACCCCCCAGCACCACCCCATCTGTCTCCACAGTATGAGGCGAGAGCAGGTGTTGCTGGAAGGGAGCTGTCCCGGAGGCTTCCGGAAATCTCGGCGCAGGAGGGGAGTACAGAGCCGTCCATCTTCTCGGCGACGCGCGGTGTGCGGACGTGTGTGCGGACGTGTGTGTGTGCGTGTCTCCCAGAACATCGCGGAGAGGGGCCCTGGCTGTTCGCGGCTCCTACTGCCTGGCCGGATAGCTGCACTAACGGATGTTTACATATTTATTAGACTAAAATGAGTAGAAACTCCAGGAAAAAGTTGAACCGCAGACTATGTATTTCTATAGGTATACGCTGTTCCATTAAAAACTTCAAAAATAGCTCTTATTTTTGTTTATAAAGTAACTATTTAAAAATGTTAGCAACAACATAGAAAAACAGAAGAAAAATTTAAAGGCCCGAATTAGAACTATTTGCATTTTAGTGTACAGAGCCGGCTATCACAAAATTGAGCTCAAATGAGAGAAAAGTCACAACAAAATCACGAAGCTGACAAATTCACCCTTGGCATTCTGCCGCAGACCAGAACGGTGCTTCTCTCGTCTGCCGCCCTCACTCTCATTGCTGGACAGACCTGAACAGACACCTCGCTGACACAGACAGAGGCAGACGAGCACATGCAAAGGCGCCGCACACGTGTCGTCAGGGAAACGCACACTAAAACAACGAGACACCGCCACACCCGTCGGAATGGCTAAGATCCGAACACGGACACCGCAAACGCGGGCGAGGACGCGGGCGGCAGCGGCTCACCCACTGCTGGCGGGGACACGGCCCAGGTAGCCACTCTGGAGGACAGTGTGGTGGCTTCCTGCAGAACTAAGCATGCTCTTGCCCTGCGACCCCGCGATCGTGCGCCCTCGCGTCTCCCCGAAAGAGCCGAAGACTCTGTCACACAAAGCCTGCACGTGTGACAGCTCCACTCACAGCTGCTGAGGCTGGGAAGTGACCAAGGCGCCCTTCAGTAGGTGTGGCCCTTGTGGCCAGAGGCTGGGCAGGGGCCGAGGCTTCCAAAGCCACCCGCACAGCACGGTCAGGGGCTGCCTCGGCTTTGCGGGGCCGGGGCCAGCAGCCCAGAAACAAAACTGCCGTGACAGGCACCCTCAGAGAAGCCCCTCTCCCCCAGCCCCGAGGACATGTGGCCAGCCCTCCGGCCTCTCGACCTGGCCGTGCGTCTTACTTCCCCGATGCCCTCAGCACACGCATTCTCCCTGGCGCTTCTGTCCTGTGTTCCCGCTGACGGGCTCTGCCACACCCGGCCGCAGCCACCCCCCCTCCCTATCTCAGACACGCACCCCACAAGCCCCGCCCAGGAAAACCCACTCTTCCTCCCCCACCCAGCCGCATCTGTCACTCTCACACTGTTTCTCATGCCCCGTGGCCCTCTGCTGGCCCAGAAACTCCCATGGGGGCCGTGTCTCGGCCCGCACCCTGAGGTGCTGTCCACACACAGCTGCAGCAAAGCGCTTGTGTTTGCCATCTCGATTCTCACACCGCCTCTGAGGTGCGGCGGTCACTACCTCGTGTACAAGTGGACAGATGGCTCAGAGACGTCTGGGCTTGTGCAGGTCAAACACTGGGTTAGAGAAACGTTTGTCGGACTGAACCCAGAGTCGGTAGCTTCCAGGCCCCGAGCCGCACGGCCGGAGTGCAGCTCCTGGTCCCTGGCGCTGTTCCCACTGGACAGAGAGGTGGACAGCAGATGATGGGCAGATGGCACAGAGGTGACAGATAGGTAGATGGACGATGGTAGAGACATAGATAGGTGACAGATGACAGATATCATGCCTCTGGGTGCCACAGCCTTGGAGGCAGGTGGGCCGCCCAGGGCCTCTGTGCCCCCCAGCCCGGCCCAGCTCTGCGGCTCCGAGTGGGGGGTGGGGATGACAGGCAGGACTGAAGACCCACCACCTGCCCAGTCTGCCCCACCCAACTGCACCCCAGTTTTCTTTTCAGCTGCCGGGACCCAACCCTGCTGCCTCCGAAGACCGCCCACTGACCTCGCTGGGTTCCTGCCACTTGGGGCATCTTCAGGTTGGTACCTAACAAAAAAGACACAGGTTGTACAACCATCACGTTCATGCCTGGACCCTGTCCCCCAGTTCCCCAAAGGGGTCATTGCCGCCCCCTACCGTCACTGTCCCGCGGACCTCTCCACTCGCACCCTTGGCCCCCCTGAGATCATTCCCCTTCTGCTCATCCTGCTGCTGAACAGAGACCGCGGAGAGGGAGGGGGAGGGAGGGGGAGGGATTGGGGGGAGGCGGGACTTGGAGGGTGGGGCCCGGGCCGCCAGGCACACGGAGCCTGGGGAGTCTGGGGAGCTTGGGGAGCCTGGCGTGCGGTTCGGGAGCCGCGGGCTGCGCGCCCATGTGGGGTCCGCGGGGCCAGGATGAGGGCGCCCGCGCTGCTGCCGCCCGCGCTGCTGGCCTGCTGCGGATGGCTGCTCGCGCCGGTGAGTGCGCCCCCGGCCCCCAGCCCCCGACCCCCGGACGCCGACCACCGACCCCGGGACCCCGACCCCCGGCCCCCGGTCCCCAGACCCCGACCCCCGGCCCCCGGACCCCCGACTCCGGCCCGGTGAGTGCACCCGGTCCCCCAGACCCCCGGCCCCCCGGGGGAAGCGCCCCTCTCGCCCCCCTGCGGAGTCCGCGCGGGTCGGTTCCCACGCAGCGAGCTCGAGCTCCGGGAAGCCGGAGCCCGAATGCACCCCGCCCCCCCACACACACTCGCTGGAAACCGGGTCCAGCGTCTCCCCGTCGCTCGCCCTCAGGCTCGTGGCCGGCGAGGCGCTTCCCGCGGGCCGGGTGCGGCGGTCCGGCCACCCGCGCGGCCCCTGTCCGGAGCACACCGGAGTCACTCGGTCGCCACTGTGCCTCCCGCCTCCAGCACCTGCTGAGGGTTTGCTTGCTCCAGTGTCAGGGCACACGACGTGGCTCAAGTTTCCTTCTGGAACATTCTGCTTTTTTACCCTCATTTAAGAACACGGGAGGAAGTGCTGTACTGAACAGTAGTTTTTCACTAGCACACTGGTGGGTCACTTCTCAGGAATTCATCCTTTTATTTGAAGACTGTTTTGGAAGGTGGTGAGGGGCATTCCTGCAGCCTCTCCCGGACGGAGGCCATGCGGTGTGACCCCATCACCGTCCCCTCCCTACTCATTCACTTTTCCTCTTACGGCTATGCAGCGAGGATGGAGCTATTCAGGGCGGCTGCACGCCCAGCGTGCTTGGTTCTCAGGAGGACATGCCTGGCCTCCCCCCTCTGAAGACACACCGGCCCTCCCTCCCCCAGATGGATGCTCCCAGCAAAGACCCTTGCTACCAATGCCAGCGCTCCCCAAAAGCCCCTGGTTGAAAGTACAGAGAATGATCGTGGTTAATGCTGCTTTGATTTCTAAGATGCTCCCAAAATAAGTCACAGCTCTGCATACTCCAAGAATGCCAGGCATTACGACGTCTTTAAATACCGGAGCAAAAAATTATTTTTCTTTTTACGTCAATAGAATTTCCCTACTCTTGAAATACAAACCATCGACCTGTTCATACGTGAAAAATACAGGAGTTTCTAGAGTGAGTGGTTGGCCAGAAATGAGCTGAGGAAAGACAAATTCTGGGTCTTTTTGAAAATGAGGGTAAATGTGGCAAAAGTATCCCGCATGAAGTGCTTTTTCTTAATTCTCTTAGGAAATTGTACTCCTGGTTAGGGTTATGACTGACCGGTTTCAACGGGAGGACACTTAGATGCGGGGGCCACAGCGTGGCCAGAGCCTGGGTGTTCAGGCGCGGAGGGGCACAGCTGCAGCACCCAGCGTGAGTGCATGCTGGGGGGCAACAGGAAAAGAGAACATTGGGCCCCAGTAAAAGTAGAGACCAGAATATCACCTTTTAAGACCGATGCATGTGGTGTAGCTTTGCGCACGTTAACAGACAACATCAATCTGTGTCACATCGGCAGTCCCCATGACAGACCCGTGTGGTGGAGGACAGTGGTGTGCCACGCGTCCCCAGACGACTTGCCCTCCGGTCTCTTAAAAAAGACTCCTTCGCTCCAAATTCTGAAGCTGAGTTTCAAATGTGACCCGCAGCCTCTAAAATGAAGTTGTCCGGCAGGGCTCCTTCCGGGGGGCCCAGCGGCCGTCCGACGAAGCGTCTGGGCTGCTGTGCGGCCGTCACACGCGGTCTCGTGAGCACTGTGTGTGCTTTCCTGAAATCAAGGGCTATGAAATGGAGGGCACCGGCACCAGAAGATTGTTGGTTAAAGACCCCTGTCGCTGCGAAATTAGTGTACATGCACTGCATCACGTTTGTAAGCTTGTTATCCTGCTCAGAAAAATATTCTATCAGTTTCACATTGGCTTTACAATTCCTTCTCAAAGCAAATGGTGAAGCTTTCTTTTAGTGACCATGCCAGAAGTATGAAGGGGATGGCTTTTAAATGTGTGTTAGTCTGGAAGCAGTTTCAAACTGGGTGGTTTGGGTGTTTTGGGTAGAACCTTTGCTTGACTGACCTCTTAGGGTGGAATTTTAGTTATTTCTATTTCAAACCTTGACCAGGTGAACAGCATTCACCCAGAATGCCGACTCCACCTGGAATTACGGGAGGAAGAGACGAGATGCACAGAGCGTCTGACGGCCCAGCCGGAGACACGCAAAGGTAGGCAAGGGCTGTGGGGCCGGCCGCCTCGCGGTGGAGACCCAGACACGCAGAGCGCTCACGCCTCGCCCGCGAAACTGGAGCCTGAAGGACACTTGCTTAAAAAAAAAAAAAAAAAAAGAGGGTCTGTTCCCACTTTTAATAAACTTCCGGTGAGACTCGCGTGGAGGCGGGGAAGCTTTTTCACACAGACCTTTTAAAAGAAAGCCTTAATCCCTGGCAGTAACGGTTCCCAGGGTCTGGGACAACAGCAACAGTCACTACAACAATTTCTTGGGTGTTGTTATGCTTTGCAAAAGCCACTGCACTTTCCATGAGCATTTATCTGATTTCTTGCATTTTGAAATCTTAGTTGCATCACACATAATTTTGGTCCAGTTAAGAACAGTGGAAACTTGTCCGAAATCAAATGGAAAAATGAGTTTTGTTTCCTGAAGACAGGCCTATTGCAAATACAGTGAAGTTGCTGATTTTATTTTCTTCAGGTCAAAAAAAGCTGGGACCACACGCCCCACAGTTGCAGGTCTATGAACTCGGGGTTCTGGGCTAACACCCAGATGATCGACAGCAGCAAGAACCTTTTGTGCCTTCAGCTTTCTTTTTCTCTGTTCTGTGTCGTGATTTTATTCTCTTTAGGAAAAAATTAAAATGAGAGCAAGACTATGTGTTAGAATAGCTGGGGGTCCCACGGTGGACCCCAGGCCAGGGTCGCAGAGCTGGGCTCTAGACTGGTGTCCGGTGGAAACAGAGTGGGAGCCACATGGGTAATTCTGAATTTTCTAAGAGCCACATTGTAGGTAAAAAAAAAATGGTGAGATTCGTTTTAACGATATATTTCATGTATCTAAATACATCTTAATCATTATCATTTCAACTTGTAATGCATATAAAATACTGGCGAGAAAATTTAGAGTTCCCTTTCCGTCCTCAGTCTCAGACGCCCAGTGCTTCAGAGCTAGGCCCTGCCACCTTCGAGTGCTGACAGGCAGCCAGCGGCCCCCATGCCAGACAATGCTGCTCTAGGCTGAGACGGAAAACGTGTCCTGTGCCCTCCCGTCCCTCCTTGGCCGGCAGGCGGGGCCGCTCCAGCCTTACGACGGTGCCGACGGCCGCGCCTTCCACACGGTCTGGGGGAACTGGGTCCCGGAAAAGGCAGGCGGAGCGGCTCGGCCCCACAGCAGACGGGGCCGCGGGTCTGTTCTGTGCGAAGCCATGTGCTTACCGTTTGCCAGCTACACGGATAGACAGGCGGGATCCTGCCAGCCAGGGCCATGACAGAACCAGTGTCGCGGCCACTGGGATCTGGCCCCATCAGTGAAAATGAAGAGATTTAGGAAAAGTAAACACTGGGGGGAGAAACAGACTAAGGCGGAGTCATCGGGTTGGCGGCCAGTGAGCCAGGTCCTGTCAGCAGCTCCGTCCACGGGCCTCCTGCGTGTGGCGGCGTGGGCACAGGGCCGTCTGGCCTCTGTGTCCTCCGTAAGTGACCGCACCCCGTCTGAAGACTCTGGGGATGGGACCTGTCCCTCCACACCATTACCAACAGGTTCTGGGGCGCCCACCCCCTGGCCCTGAGACTCCACGTGTGAGGCGGGTGCGACTCACGACTGGGTGTTTCACGTGGAAGAGTCTTTATTTCCGGTCGGGTCACGCAGACGGAGTGTTTGGAACCAAGTGCGTTTCACTTTGCCTGAAGGCACGGGGTTCAGCCCGGCAGCTGGTGGCCCCGGGACGACCTGGGGGCTGACGCCTGGTGCGGGGCCGTTTGCCGGCTGCACCGTGGCCCTCTCCTTCCTGTCGCATGGCACTGCGGCGACTGTCACACCCTGAGCAGCTCCTCCCCACACGCGGTCTCAGCGGGGCGCAGCGGGGCAGAGGCCGCTGTGCTGGGTGGTCCCCTCCGAAGGCCCCTCCCACTCCGCGACCGCCAGGGGCCACGCTGTCACCAGGCCCAGCTGCAGGCGTCCTGCACCGGCTCCGCACGCGCCCAGGCGAGCGAACGCATGCGCGTGGCCTCCTCGCCGCGCTCGCCGGCGCCTGCTTTCGGAGCAGACAATGTGGAACGCAGCCTTAGAGCCACAGCGCCCTTCGTTCGCTGGGATTTGGTCGTCACCATCCATGTTCATGCTGACTGCGGCTCGAGGCGCTTGGTGTGACCGGGCACTCGTCATCGGCCCGCAGCAGGCGGCACGTGTCCAGGAGGAAACGCTGCCCGCGGAGGGACGTGCGCGAGTGGGGAGTTTGGTCCTCTCAGGCCTGAGCCCCGACTCTTCTGGTGCTGAGCGTCTGTCACACATTCAGTAGCTTCTCCGTAGAGAAGCGCCTTCCCTCCCGGCTTGGAAAAGACCACGACCCCTTACGGAGACGCGGGACAGAAGTTTGGGCGTTCGGCCCGATAAGTCCTTAGTAACGAGAGTTCCAGTCAACAGCCCTTTCATCCCTGTCCGTTGCCGTCGGGACAGAGGCTGCTGCGGGGTGGAGGTGGGAGTCAAAGGCGGCGGTGGAAAATGCTGGTGCCCGAGGGGGACGTGCGCCGTGCGCTGCTGGGCGGGAGACGCCAGCACACGACACCCACTCTCCGTCCCTGTGCGCAGCGTGAGCTCCGGCAGGGACGGCGCCGGGCCCTGGAGCGAGGCCCCTTCAGAGCCGGGCATCGGCGCCCGCGTGGGACCGGCGTCGTTGGCTGCCCCAGCGGCCTCGGCACAGAAGGCGGGGGGGGCGGGCAGGGCGCTGTTCGGGGAGAGCCCGGGATGCCGCCTGCAGTCCCCGACGGCCAGGGGCTCCCCTCGCTGACTTCAGGGTGCTGGCGTCATCTGGGGCCGGAGCGGAGAGGCCCCGTGGAGCTGCCGTCTGCATGGGGTGTGGCCGGGGCGTGGGGCTCGCAGGCCCTCTCCGGGCTCCCTGGAAGCTGTGCACCGCTTGTGGCTTTACCTTTGAATGGAGGGATCACTGGCGACGTTTGGTCCTGAGTGTGGAGGGGGGTCACTGCCGGACACCGAGGGCCCACCTTGCCCCTGGGGGCGCACGGGCAGGAGCGTGCAGTGCAGGCCGGAGCCCTCGGGCACTCGCCGCTGCGGGCGAGGCTCTTCCTCGGCGTCGAGGAGCGGTGCACGCACAGCGAGCGCACGGCTCCCGGCTGCCAGCGCTGAGCCCGCGGGCCCCTGCCCGCCGGGGTGGGGCTGCTCCCTCGGGTCCCACCCACCCTCACTCCGTCTCCCTCCAGCCTGCAGGGGCGTCTGGGACAACATCACGTGCTGGCGTCCTGCAGACCTTGGGGAGACGGTCACGGTGCCCTGCCCCACGGTGTTCGGCCACTTTCACAAACCAGGTACCATCTGCCGTGTCCGGGCCCCGCAGCAGTTTGCGTCCGGCGGGTCAGCCCCGTCCTGGCTGAGCTGGGGCCGCCTGGGCCTTGTGAGCTGGGCCAGGTGGCAGCAGGGGCGTGACAGGAGGCGCCTCTCGACCCCCGCGCTGCAGAGAACTCACTCTGCTGCTGGCAGGGGTCGTGGGGTAAGCGCCCCGGGGGCCAGCGCTGCTGAGGACTCTGAACAGAGTGCGTGGCATGGCCTGGGGTGGGGGAGGGGTGGGAATCCAGAGAAGAAAGGCCGTTTTGTCCTGGGACTCGGGTGACAGTCGCTGGGAAGAAGCCGGAACACGGCGATGGCCCTGCAGTAGCCTCCCTGGTCAGCCCCGGGCAGGGGACACGTCACTTAGACAGGTGACGTGCTCTGCAGCCAGGGGAGAGCAAGGACAGCTGGGTGACAAACGGCAGCAGCACACGCCCCCAGCCGGCTGCCCAGCCCTGGGGTCCGGGCCCGCCGTCCTCTGCCGGGGACTGCGAGCAGGTCCCAAAGCCACCGGACATGGGTTGCTGTGGGACTGGCCCGGAGGCCGAGGGGCAGGACCTCTCTGGACAGCAGAGGCCACCCCAGGGCCACGGAAACATGCCCACCGCTCCCACTGCACTGATGTCTGAGGACCCTCCCTGCCCGGGCCGGAGCCCAGCCAGACGCCGTGACCGTGGCCCTGTCTCTGCAGGACCCTCACTTGGACTGAGCGAGGGACGGGAGTGTGTGGCCAGCTCTGGGGAGGGGGGAGCATCTGTCGCCGCCCCGCTGACGGCCCCCCTTTCTGAGGCCAAGCTCAGGGCCACAGTGGGAGGAGGCCATGAAGATGGTGGGGGGACTCCACGGTCCAGGTGGGGGAGAAGTCGCTCCCAGAACAAGGGGATCTGGGCTCCCCAGTCCTCGGGCGTGGACCCCCCTGCACCCCAGCCCCAGCCCTGTGTCCAGCTGCCCAGGCCTCCCAGGGCGACACATCAGCAGTGCCCCCCACCTCGCTGGCCACCACTCAGTGCCTGCTGGGATGCCCCCTCACCCCCACGGTCATTCTCCTGACCAGACGCTTCCTGAGTGGACACGCCCCTGTGGGTCAGCCAGGAGAAGACAATGGGATTAGGTCAAACTGCCTTTGTCCCAGGCAATTTAAACGCCCGTCCACGACCTTCTCCCCCTACGTCAGGGATGCATGGTGCCTGCCCGTCCACCCGCGTCCCCGAGCTGTGACGGGCAGCAGCGTGACAGCTGGCAGGAGCGGGACCAGGACGGGTCGGGGGACTCCGGACGTCTCTCACCTGACAAACGCACCCCGACCCTGAGCACTGGTCACGGTGCCGTGCTTGGTGACACGGACGCCCTCAGCCAGGGCCGCAAAGCGGAGGGGTCTCGTCCAGGTTTCAGGGGTGAGGGCCCCAGACCGGCTCCTCACAGACCCAGGGACGGAGCGTCTGAAGGCCGGGCTGTGACAGACGTGTCACCGCCGACCAACACCAAACTTCACTTTCCAGGAAACATCAGCAAGAACTGCACGAGTGATGGGTGGTCGAAGCTGTTCCCGGATTTCGGGGACGCGTGCGGCTTCGAGGACCCCGAGGACAGCCAGGTAGGGCTCTGCGCCCGTGTTTGCCGTCTGTCCCCAGAGCCCGTGTCCCCAGAGCCCGTGCAGCAGGCGTCTGCTGCCCCGCGGGGCCTGGCCCTCTGCGCAGCACCAGGTCCAGCCAGGTCCGGCGAGGTCCCCGAGCCCGGCGCGCGGCCAGCACTGGGGTCGTGGAGGCGGGAAAGGCTGGCTCCGTCCACGTCCACGCCGCCGAGCCGCGTGCCGTTCCCTGCCCCGGGGCTTCTCCCCCGGCTCCCACGGGGGCCGGCGCTGGGGCCGCCTCGCGCACGGGCCGCCGGGGCTCCGTGGTGGCGGGCAGCCCCTCGGCCACGCCCTGTGCAGCGCAGCGAAGGGGGACCCTCACGTCCGCCTCACCTCGCGATCCCGGGCACGACGCGAGCAGTCGCGCTTCCGGTTGTCCCCAGCTGCCATTTGGCTCGTGAGAACACCCAGACCAGACCGCCCGGGGCCCTGGAGCGAGACCTCGGGGTGTGCGGCGTTTAACCCCAGCCTCAGGCCGTTTCTGCAAAAGGAGGGGCTCCCAGGCCCACCGGGAGGACGCGGCTTCACCTGCCCCGGTGGCCCTGCTGGACGCGGTCGACCGTCTTGGGGACCAGGAGACAGGCCCCAGGGCCAGGAGGGCCTCCTCCTCTGCAGACGTGAGGGGGGCTCCGCGGTTCCCGGGCCGTCCCCTCTGCCCCCGTCTGCGGTGGTGGCCACACCCCGATGGACCTCGCCTGGCCTTCATTCACAGCCTTGTCAGGCGCCTGCAGGGGGCGGCCTCGCCCTCCCGCTCACTGCACTGTCCCGACTCCGCCCTCGGGGACAGAACCGCACGTGGCTGTGAGCACGTCGGGCGTGGGACCCTGCCGAGATCCAGCGGCCGTTCACGGCAGCCACGTGCATCCTTGGTCCCCCCGAGGACGTTGAAGCGAGGACGCTTCCGCCTGGCGCAGCCGCGTGCACCGGTCTCGGGCGTCGCTCCGGGGCGAAGCCGCAGGGTGGACAGGCAGGGCCAGGAGCGGTGGCCGCAGTGGTGGCCCCGCACCCCCACCCCGAGCTCCCCGCTGCGTCTGTCGGCCGCGCCCTTTCCCCCTGCGCCCCGTTTCGACTGGACTTCCTGCCGCCACGCAGCCAGACGCCGCCCCAGAGCTGCGCGCGGCCTCCGCGGGTTTCCCAGTGGATTCCAGGGAAACGGGTCAGTCTGCTCAGGAGCCCTGAAGCTGGCGATGTGGGGCGAGGGACTCGGGGTGAGGCCAGGGGGGAGCGCCGGAGCCGCAGACGCCCCGCTGGGCTGGTCCTCGTGTGGGCCCAGAGACCCTGAGGCTCAGGAGCACCCCGTCCGGGCCCGGCCCTCCGCGTGCCACCAGAGCCAGCCTCTGGGGCCTTCTGTGAGGGGCCCTTTCGTCGTGGGCCTTCTGTCTCTCCGTGGCTGGATGAAGGGTTCAGTCCCACTAGGAGGGTTTGCGGCCCCAGCCCCCACCCAGTTCCGCCGGGGAGCAGGCTGCAGGGACGCGAGGCCCGGCGCCCGCCAGCCTCCGGCCGTCCCGGCTGCAGCGCGTCCGTGGACGCGGCTCCTGCTTGCTCCGGCGTCAGGCCAGACGCTTCCTCAGGCCGGGCTCCCCCTCGGGCCCCATCTGCTGCCCAATGTCCCCCGTCTATGGCCTCCCAGGGACGCTGTGAGCTAGGAAACACGGAAGTGACTAGAAATGCAGCCGCCGGAGTGAGTCTGCGGCCAAGCGTAGCCCCCGCGGCCGCCCCTGACCGCCGGCCGCACGCCTCGCCGAAGGACGCGCTCCGTGCGGGCTGGACGGCCGGGTGCGCCCGAGCCCCCTGCTGTGACAGCAGCACAGTCCCGGCTGAAGGGCGCGTCTGGCAGCGCAGCCTGCCGCTCGGCAGGCGGACACATTTCTTCCCCGTTACACCAGAGCCCGAGCGGACGCTGCCTGCCCACCACGCGGTCTCCCCGCTGACGTCAGCTCCCTGCGGGCCCGGCGTGGCCTCTCGGCCCTGTGGGAACACCGGAGGCGGCGAGGGGGCCTCCAGGGAGTGCACACGCATGTCCAGCGGAGCCAAAGGGCCGGATGCCACGCCCCGGGTTTGCCGCTCCTGCCACTGCTGACCTACGGGCTTGGGGACGAGCGCCGTCCTTGCTGCGTGGCTCAGCGGCGCAGGGACAGCCAGGCAGGCAGGACACGGCCAGGCTCAGCGACGAGGCCAGGGCGCGGCGGGAGCAGCGTCGGCAGCAGCGGTGGCCGCCACCGGCCCCAGAGCCGCAGCCCGACTGCCCGGTGCGTGGCCGTGACTCGCGGGGGCAGCGAACGGACACGGCCCATGGCCACTGCCAGCGACGTCCGCAGGACCCGGGGCGGGATGCCCGCTGTGCGCCCGTGAAGGGCGAGTCTTCCCCGGAGGAGCGGGCGGGGGGCCGGCCGGCGGGACCTGGGGGCCGTGGCCACGAGCAGGGCGAAGGTCAGCGTGGTCAGGAGGGGGCACGGGGCACGCGGGGGCCGGGGTCAAAGGAGACATGAAGCAAGATCACCATCGGGGAGGGGCCCGGGCAAGTCCGGGACGGAGGGCACTGCGGTCCCGCAGGGGTGGGGGCCGCGCTGCCGAGAGCGAGGGCTGCTTCCTGCAGGGGGTGAGGGTGTCCCCAGGGCCCGGCGTCACGTCCTGGAGTGGAGCTCAAGCGCGGTCAGCACCTGCCCAGCACACTGGCGGGGACGCCAGGAGGCAGCCCGGGGACAGGCCGGCAGGGAGCAGCCAGCGGCCCCTTCGGGACGGGGCGGGTTCACCGGCAGACTCAGAGGCGAGCAGGGCCGGGGCGTCTGTCCCCAGCTCACCTGCCCGGGGCACACACACTCGGACGTGCGGCGAGGGAGGCGTCCGGACGGTGCTGCCTTCCTCCCGACGTGGGCGCTGGTGACAGTCTGAAGTGCGGCACGAGTGGAGCAGCCTCATACTCGTCCTTGTGACTGGTGGCTCTGCAGCCTCTTGCCCACTAAACCAGTGACAAGACCCCGCAGCGCCTGAGGCACCCGCTGGCCCCTGTACCTGCAGCCCCGCCCGGCGCCCACAGCCTCTCCCGGCAGCGGCCCGCACGGGCCTGCGGCCCCCACGGCCCTGCGGCCCCCAGCGCCTCCTTCCACCTGTGCCACCGGGGTCGGCCGGGGGGCACGAAGCTCTGACTCGAGGGCCGGCTTTGAGAAAAAGAACACGGCGTTAGAAACACAAAATGCCCAGCAAGTGTCTGCGCAGGATAAACAGCGGAACCACAGGTCACGGAGCATCGGACGCCGCGGCCCTCCTCGCCTGGGTTGCTCCGACGTGGAAACGTGTCCTTGTCACGAAGCTCCAGGCTCTCAGGGGGCCACGTACCAGGGACCCGATCAGCTGTCACGGGGCCAATGGGCAGCTGAGACCGGGCGAGTCTGGGTCAGCTGCGGGCAGGGTTTTCGGGTTGTCACTCTCGTTTCCGGATGACAGGCCTTTGGTAGCTTAGAGGCTGCTCCCTTGGGACCACAGCGTCTCATCCACAGGCAAACATGCAGCCGCACGCCCTCCGCTGTCCGTCGGCGAAGGCGGCTCGTGGTTTCCAGCACCCGAGAGCCATCGGGCAGGGAACAGGCACCCTCAGGTCTGAGGATGGTCCCTCGGTCCCAGGCTGCCACCAAAAGCTCACAGCGCTTTTTCTTTCTTTGCAGATCATGTTTTATGTTCTGGTGAAGGCCATTTACACCCTGGGCCACAGCGTCTCTCTGATCTCCCTTGCAACAGGAAGCATAATTCTTTGCTTCTTCAGGTAAGTAGCAAAAATGAGCAATTCTGCAACGAATTCAAGATGGGGGAAGTATCCATTTAGCCACCTAATCCATCGGAGGAGAGAAGGTCGCTGCCTTGAGCCTCTGTGGCCGAGCTGACACAGCACCTGGAGATGCCGTGTCAACGAGACGCCGGTGCCGACGCCGTCGCCCAAACGCCCTGCGTCCCTCACGCACGGCCGTGGGCTTGGCCTCGCCGAGCGTTCGGTTGACTGTTACCAGATACGGCCGCTTCGCAGGACAATGCAGGAGCCACATGGTGTTGCGCTTGCCACTCAAGCACCCCCGTGGGCCACGCTCAGCCGCGAGGCCCGGCGACGTGACCCCCAGCACGAGGCACGAGGCAGACGCCTGCGCTCAGCCCGCGGCAGCTTCTCAGTAGCTGTGACAAATTCCTTTGGGCAAATTCCTTAAATGCGCCTGCGAGGTGCGGTGCTAGTGGAAGGTGTTCCCGTTTCTAAAGCACAGCACGGGGAAGGCACGCTAGGCTTCGCCGGTCTTTCCCTGGCATCGAGGTTAGCGTCCCACCCCCACCTGGTACCTGACCCAGCTGCCGTCGGTACCTGACGACGTACGTGGTACAGCCGGTTGGGCACGGTCGGAGCGCAGAGGCTTCGGGCCCAGAATACACGACTCTGTCTTGGAAAAGCTAATGAGCATGTTTAGGATGAAATCCACATCTTAGGTATCAATAGCACTAAATAAAATGGGTGTTGTTTGGCTTATTTTAACAGGGTTTTGATCACCACACTTCTTATTTCTCTTTGCTAAAATATAATTCAAACGTTGACCAATATTCAGATAAAATCAATGTCTATCTTTAGAACCTAACAAATAGCCCATGAGGGGACCTGTCTTTGAAAGTAAAATAAACGAGCAAAGCTTCATGAAGAATACAGCTGAGAAATCCAGCCAATGTATTTAAATTACACTTTTCACTTTCTGGGCGTGTCACCTATAGCAGGTGGCTGACAGTTCTCAGGAAGAGTAAGTCAGTACCTTGAGCCCAGAACTGTGCTCTGAAAATGTGGGGAACATCTGCCAGATTCCAGCTCTTTAAAAAGCCCCGATACCATGTTGGTATGTGTTGTTCTATCTTCTATATTATACTACGTATTTTTAAATTTTCAAGTTGTTTAAAAAAAAAAAAAAAAAAGGAACATCCAGGGAGGTAAGCTGGCAGGCGTAACTTGAACCAAAAAATTTTCAGCTTATTCTTAAACAGCTGAACAGCCCCTGTTCCTGACATCGGCGGTTCACCCTCTGATTCGGCCTCGGTGGCACGTTTAATGAGCCAGCCCGAGAGCATCTTGGAATTACCAACAGTGTGGACGTGCTCCTTTAAGAGAACCTCAAAGGGTGTTATGGGTGTTGACAACCCTCTGTCCGTGGACGCTGTCAGTCACCTGCTGGTGCCACGCCCGAGTTAGAGAGGACGTCATCCCGCTGCCGAGTCCGTGTGTGACGATTGCCAGGAACAACTCCAAGGCTGGGAGCCCTTCTCGGCTCTGCACGCGACAAAGACACTGTCCCCTTCCCGCCCCGTCTGTCACATGCGCTCGCTTGCCCAACGCCAGCCCCGGGCGGCTGTGCCGGTGACTGGATTCTGAACTTCGCAGCTGAGAAGACCCTGCTCCGTGGTCCCAGCGACCACCGGGATGGGGGGTCTGCCGTCACGCGCTCTGGCTCCATCACGGCCCAGGCGCCGAGCAGCTGCAGGTAACCGTGTCCTCGCTCCGCACACACAGAAGGGGGCAGCCTGCCCCGAAGCGCGGCGAGGACTCGGCGAGCTGGCCCGCGGCCTGGTTTTGTGCGGGAGTCGTGGTGGCCCCAGCAGCTGCCCCCCAAGGGCTCACTGCGGCCCAGGCGCTGGACGAAGCAGCTGTGAACCCGCAAGGCCCAGGAGCCAGGCGGTGACGCCCACGCAGGCCTGGTCCGCCGGCCGAAGGAGGGACGTGCCACGCCCCGGTGGCCACGCAGGCGTGCGGGGCCTGCCGCGGGAGCTGGCGGGGGCCCTGGCACCATCGCTGAGGGGCAGGTTGGCCTGGCTCACGTGGAAGCCACACCTTCCGTTCCCCTCCGCCCGTCCTCGTCACTGGAGGGGACGTTGAGAAAGGAGCGATGAGTGACAGACACAGGAAGAAGGAGGGAAACGGACTCAGAGAGCGCGGGGAGGAGGAGGGGGCCGGAGGCGATCCGCGCCGCTGGTCACGGCCCCTCCCCTGGGCTCTTTGGTTCTTTCAATAGCGTCCTGTGATTTTCCCGGCGAGGTCCCGCACACCTTTCGCTGGCTGCCCCGAGGTGTCTGTCTGTGCGCTTCCATTTCTAGCTGTTTCTTGGGGGAACTGATTCTGCACGTTCGTCCTGCTTTGGCGAGCTTGCTGACTTCAGAGCAGGGTTTGCTCATCTCCCCGCCCCCGGCCCCCAGGAAGCTGCACTGCACCCGGAACTACATCCACCTGAACCTGTTCCTGTCCTTCATCCTGCGGGCCGTCTCGGTGCTGGTCAAGGACGACGTGCTGTACTCCAGCTCGGGCACTCGGCACTGCCCGGACCGGCCGTCCTCCTGGGTAAGGCCGTCCGTGCGTGTGCGTGTGCGTGTGCGTGTGCTTCCAGGCAGCCCCTCCACGCCCCGCGGCCTCGGAGCTCTGCCCCGAGGAGGGCTGGGGATCCGGCGTCGGCCCCGGAGCCGCCGTCCTGCCAACCGGACAGGGCCGCTGCCCCCGCCTGAGGGATGGGAGTGCACGGGGTGACTTCCCTCCCCACCCCACAGCCACGACCCGGGCTTGGGACGCCCAGGGACACCGCTGGTGGTGCCTGGTGACCTTCGGGACAGTCTGTGCACTCGCGAGTGCGGCCGCGGGGCTGAGGGGACCCACGATGGGCCGGGTCTCGGGGCCGGTGGGCTCGTGTTCAGGGCTCCAACCGCAGCCCCGTCCTGAGCACTGAGGCTAGGGGAGGAGGGAGCCGGGAGGACACAGTTGTCCCCTTGTCCCTTCCAGGTGAGGTTCTGAGACAGTTCGTCAGCCAGAAGCCCAGTCAGACCGAGCATGGGGAGCGAGGGGAAATGTCCTTTCTCAGTCGAGTTTTTGGGACAGTTTTGTTCCCAGCGTGGTGTGGCCAAACATTATTCTCCCCAGCAGAAGACCCGGGCAGCCCCCAAGGGGGGCAGAGGTCCTGAAGAACGTGACAGAGCCTCTTTTCTGCCCAGAGAGAGCTTCTTGCCGGGGCTGGCCACCCCTTCCCTGGGCCTGGACGGGTGGGGCCGTGGGGTCTGCTCCGGAGGGCACTGGGGCACACGGGAGGTCTGTGCCCTCAGGCTGCCTGGCCTGGGCAGCCCACGGCCCGGGTCAGAATGGGCCTCTGGAGCTCGGCTGTCAACACGCACGGGCGCTGACCCGCACACGCGGGCACACGTGTGCAACACACACAGAGGGTCGCACCCTTCAGAGGCTACCGCCCTGCGTGGGGTCCACCCTGCAGGGGCTGCTGCATCGGGACCCCGTGTCCCGAGGGCGGTGCAGCTGTGGAAGGGACAGGGGCATCGCCACGAGCACGTGTCTCTGCTGCCCGGCGCTGGCCTCTGGCCCCTGGCCCCGGGGTCAGGCTCACTGGGTGCCGGCCTGCCCCCCGCGTCGGGCGCCGTCACGGCTCCATGTGAAGTGCCCTGCCCTTCCTGCTCTTGACCGGCAGCTCCTCGCTCACCAGGAACTCTCCAGGGCCTGGAGACAGGCACTCGGGGTGGCACCCAGCCTGCCCCTGGGGCCTTGGAGGCCGGGCCTGACCCGCCTGACCCCGACCCTGAGTCTGACCAGGACAAAGACTCCTCCACCCCTGCCTCCTATGGACACCACCCTGGCCTGGAGAAGAACACCAGATGACTGCCTGGGGACCGGCCTCCCGCAGGAGCCCCTGGCTGAAGGCGGGGTGCACAGCCGTCGACGCCCCCAGGCGCAGTGGGGGAGGGGACAGGCCTGCCGGGTGACCTGCTGCTAACGGCCAGCTGGCCTGGGCTCCAGCTGCTGTCCGGGTGGTCCCAGAGGCCCCGAGGGACGCTGCTCGTGGTCACGCTGAAGACGACAATGACAGCAGAGGGTTTGCTGCTCCCCAGGCTCCGGTCCCCACACAGCTGACGGGGGCGAGCGAGTGGGGGCAGGGCAGAGAGGCCGTTCTCACGATCCCACCACGGACCTGGAGCCGCCCTGAGCACTTCTCCCGCAGGGCCTTCCCTCACGCAGGACGTCGAGGACGCCCTCCCAGCCCCGGCACAGTCCGGCGGGGTGTGACGTGTGTGCCTTTCCGGCGTGCCCTTGGACTGCACGCGTCACTCACGCATGCCCTGGTGCAGAGGGGCACCCGTGTCTGCAAGATGGAGCTCGGGAGTAACGCTGGGGCTCGACAGGTACACGTGTCTCAGCTCCCACCAAACACGCCGGATGCTTCCAGAACGCAGAAACCGGACACCTGTGCCAGCAGCGTGCGGGCCGCCGGCTCACACCGCCCGGCAGCACCCACCGCGAGCCGCGTGGCTTTGCCCTGGGTGGGCCGACCGCCTCCTCACGTGACGTTCAGATGAGCCACGGGTTTGCTGGTTGGTCCCCGTTTACATGGCTGTGTTGTCACTGGGCCTTCCACACATGGTGGCCATCACGGTGTTCGGTGGGGGACGCTCCAGGGCGCGGCATCAGCGAGGAGTGGCCGTTCCCCGTCACCCGTGCTGTCCTTAGACGGTGGGCAGGAAATCTGGAGCCGGCAGGGGAGGGCTTGGGGACGGGACAGGCAGGTGTCCTGGAGGTCCAGTCGACGCTCCTCAGCCCTGGGCTGTCGTGCGTGTCCTGTGCTGGTCACCCCGGACACACCGCCACACACGCACACACGCACACACACACGCACACGCAGCGGATCTGCCTAGTCTGCGTCACCGTGCTTGTTGGTCAGGGCACGGGACATGCACTGGGCGCATGGCCTGCGGACGTGGTGACCGAAGCCTCGGTTTCGTGTTCGCCCGTGAAGTTGACATACCGACGCACTCACGTATACGAAGGTTTTTATTTTCTATGCTATGTAATTTTCTCCAGGTAGAAATCCCTTTAATGCTCCCGGGACATGATTTATTTGCCTCTCTCTCTTGTCCTTTGCCTCTTGTTGAGAGGACAGTGGGGAAGAGCAGGGAGGAACAGGAAGCGTGGCTTGAGGACGTGGGAGGTGGGGACAGGTGGACAGCAGGGGACAGGGCCCGGCAGCCCAGCGAGTCTGCTGCCCACAGGTGGGCCGTG
>CM053515.1:0-21804 GCA_028627145.1 Eidolon dupreanum
GGGAGCCCTGGGGATGTGGATCACAGCGTCCGGCAGGCTGCCTGCTCCGGGTGCGGGGCGGGCACTGCGGGGGAGGGAGCGAGGCGCTCGGGCCCCGGCAGGCCGGAGCTACACCCAGGTCTCCCTTACCAGCCAGCAGAGACGCAGCGCCCCGTGGCACGCTCCCCCGTGGGGGGCCCACGCTGTCCCCACAGCCGCTTCCACCTGGGCCCAGAGAGGCCAGACTTTGCTACGTGTCACACAGCGACTTTGGCTAAGCCCTGGGGGGGCTCTGCCAGGCCCCCCGCAACGCCCTCCTCACCCCCACCCCATCTGAACGCTGCCTTCTCTAAGTCAGGAACAGGCTCTCCCCTGGGCGCCCGTCAAAGCTGTTCTTCGTGAAGTTCCCGGGGGGAAAATCCATTTCGCATCATACTTTCTGCTCCTAATTTAAGCCGCCTCAGTGCAGACTAGTTGCAAACGTCAATATCACTGAAATGCACTCAGCTGGCCGCCCGCCAGGCCACAGGCCGCTGTAAATCCACGCACTAACAAGCAGACGCACGGCCCTCGTCTGTCCTGCAGGAGAAGTGGACGGGGTCGTCCTGCCGGGCGGGTGGCCAGAGTGGGTCCAGCCGCGTCGTGTGGGCACCAGAGTGCGGGGCAGGTCGCCTTGCGGGGAGAAGGGGTCGGTGGGGCGGGGTCGGGTCCTCGTCGGAGCCTGAGGAGGCCGTGGGGGCCGCTCCCTGCTTCCGGGCCTTGCCGCCAGGACCCACCAGCGTGGGGGGCCGCCTCTGGGTGCCCTGGGCCGGGTGGAGAGCCGCAGACACCACGCAGCTGGTCGCCGGGAGACGAGGGCCAGCGGCCCCGTGTGCCTGGGCCGTGCCGCAGGACGGCTCAGCCCCAGCGCCCGGCCGTCCCGGGGCTCGGCGGGCGAGTGCCCGGCGTCGCTGGAGGGGAGCGGGCGCTCCGGCCGGCTCGGAGCCCTTGCAGCCAGGGCCTGGTGGGCACCCTTGTCTTCAGTCACAGTGTCGGGGGCTGGGGCGGCCCCGCCACCCGTCGGCCGTGACTTTAGGTGCTGGCAGGAGCTCGGCCGAGCTGGATGCTGGACCCGCGGGCCGCCCGGCCGCCCCCTGACCCGCTCTCTCCTCTGTCTCGCCGCAGGAGCAGCCGAGCTGGAGGCGCGGGACGCAGCCGTGCGGACGCCCGGGCTGGCGGGCAAGGCAGCTATGGTGGCCACGGGACGCGGCGGGCGGACGGCGCGAGGCGGCGGGCAGTGAGGGGGTGCGCCCCCGGCTCCCGCCCCGAGCGACCATGCGGCCTGGGACAGGACGGCCCTGAGCACGCGGCCACCTCCCCCGGGCCCCGGGCAGGCTGAGCGCGGGGCTCCCGCGGGGGCGGGCCCCATGGCCGGGTGCCGGTGGGGCGCGCTGTGGGTGTGCGTGGCGGCGGCCGCCCTGCTGCACGCGGGGGGCCTGGTGCGCGGGGACTGCTGGCTGATCGAGGGCGACAAGGGCTTCGTGTGGCTGGCCATCTGCAGCCAGAACCAGCCGCCCTACGAGGCCATCCCGCAGCAGATCAACAGCAGCATCGTGGACCTGCGGCTGAACGAGAACCGCATCCGCAGCGTGCAGCAGGGCGCGCTCAGCCGCTTCGGCAACCTCACCTACCTGAACCTCACCAAGAACGAGATCGCCTTCGTGGAGGACGGCGCCTTCTCCGGCCAGTTCAACCTGCAGGTGCTGCAGCTGGGCTACAACCGGCTGCGCAACGTGAGCGCGGGGCTGCTGCGCGGCCTGGGCCGGCTCGAGTACCTGTACCTGCAGGCCAACCTCATCGAGGCGGTCTCGCCCGGCGCCTTCTGGGAGTGCCCCAACATCGTCAACGTGGACCTGTCCATGAACCGCATCCAGCGGCTGCACAGCGCCACCTTCGCCGGCCTGGCGCGGCTGTCGGCCTGCGAGCTGTACAGCAACCCCTTCTACTGCTCCTGCGAGCTGCTGGGCTTCCTGCGCTGGCTGGCGGCCTTCACCAACGCCACGCACACCTACGACCGCATGCAGTGCGAGTCGCCGCCGCACTACTCCGGCTACTTCCTGCTGGGCCAGGGCCGCCACGGGCAGCGCAGCGTCCTCAGCAAGCTGCTGTCCGTGTGCACCGACGGCGCCTACGCGGCCGAGCCCCGCCTGCTGCCCGGCCCCCCGCCGCCGGGCCGTGCGTCCCCGCCCCCGCCGCCGGAGCCCAGCGAGGGCCCCTGTGCCCAGGATGAGTGCTTCTCGGGCGACGGCACCACGCCGCCGGTGGCCCTGCCTACGCTGGCCACCCAGGCCGAGGCGCGGCCGCTCATCAAGGTCAAGCAGCTGACGCAGAACTCGGCCACCCTCACGGTCCAGCTGCCCAGCCCGTTCAACCGCATGTACACGCTGGAGCACTTCAACAACAGCCAGTCGTCCACCGTGTCCCGGCTGACCAAGCCGCAGGAGGACATCCGCCTGACCGACCTGTACGCACTCACCAACTACACCTACTGCGTGGTGTCCACCAGCTCCGGGCTGCACCACAACCACACCTGCCTCACCATCTGCCTGCCCAAGCCGCCCGGCCCGCCGGGCCCCGGGCCCAGCCCGGCCACGGCCACGCACTACATCATGACCATCCTGGGCTGCCTGTTCGGTATGGTGCTCGTGCTCGGCGCCGTCTACTACGGCCTGCGCCGGCGGCGGCGCCGGGAGGAGGAGCACAAGCAGGCGGCCGCGGCGGCCGCGGCCAGCGGCCTGAAGAAGACCATCATCGAGCTCCAGTACGGGCCGGAGATGGAGGCGCCCGGCCTGGCCCCGCTGTCCCAGGGCCCGCTGCTGGGCCCCGAGGCCGTGACCCGCATCCCGTTCCTGCCCGCGGCCACCGGCGAGGTGGAGCAGTACAAGCTGGCGGAGAGCGAGACGCCGAAGGCCGGCAAGGCCAACTACATGGAGGTGCGCACGGGCGAGCCGGCGGAGCGCCGTGACTGCGAGCGGGGCCGGCCGGGCGCCGCCCGCCAGGGCTCGGTGGCCGAGATCTCCACCATCGCCAAGGAGGTGGACAAGGTCAACCAGATCATCAACAACTGCATCGACGCGCTCAAGTCCGAGGCCGCGCCCTTCCAGGGCGGCACGCCCGGCGCCGCGTCCGCCGGCGAGCCGCAGCTGGTGCTGCTGTCCGAGCCGCTGGCCGGCAAGCACGGCTTCCTGGCGCCCGTGTACAAGGACGCCTTCGGCCACGGCCTGCAGCGGCACCACAGCGTGGAGGCGGGCGCCGGGCCCCCGCGCACCAGCGCCCCGGCCGGCGGCTCCACGCGCAGCCCCCGGGCCTTCCGCGCCGAGGCCGCGGGCGTGCACAAGGCCGTGGCCCCCGAGGCCAAGTACATCGAGCAGAGCTCGCCCGCGGCCGACGCCATCCTCACTGTGACGCCCGCGGTGCTGCGGGCCGAGGCCGAGAAGGGCCGCCAGTACGGCGAGCACCGCCACTCGTACCCCGGGTCCCACCCCGCCCCGCCGCCCACGCCCCCGCCCCATGATGGCCTGGGCGGCCGCAAGGCCTCCATCCTGGAGCCGCTGACCCGGCCGCGGCCCCGCGACCCGGCCTACTCGCAGCTGTCCCCACAGTACCACCACCTGAGCTGCTCGGCCAGCCCTGAGTACTCCTGCAGGGCCCCCCACAGCATCTGGGGGCGCCTCCGCCTGAGCCGCCGGCGGCACAAGCAGGATGAGGAGTTCATGGCGGCCGGCCACGCGCTGCGCAAGAAGGTCCAGTTCGCCAAGGACGAGGACCTGCATGACATCCTGGACTACTGGAAGGGCGTGTCCGCCCAGCACAAGTCCTGAGCCCCGGCCACGGCGCCCGGCGCACGCACGCCACTGGACCAAAAAGGACACCGGGCCACTGCAGCTCCTCGTGACCGGACTGGGGCGCACGCGCACGCACACAACTCACAGCGCACACACACGCACGCGCACACACACAACTCACAGTGCACATGCACGCGCACATACGTACACGCACACACGTACGCGCACGCACACAGACTACACACACGTGTGCACATGCAAACATGCACAGCACACATACATGCACACACACATACACACACGTGTGCACACACGCACACAGACGCTACGCACACATGTGCACATGTACACGCATGCACAGCACACATACACTCGCGCACATAACACATGCACAGCACACACGTGCACACACACGTACACACACACAGCACGCGCGCGCACACACCACACACATGGTCGTAGTTGAAGCCGGGGCCCCACAGAGAAAGCGGGGAGGGGCGCGGACAGTGACCAGAAAGGGGACAGTTCTCACCATTGTGAGAGGCTTGTCCACACACGCACATGCGCACGCGCGCGCACACACACACACACACACACACACACAAAGGGACTTCAGAAAACTGTGTCTTAGGGATGGGGGTGGGGGAGGGGTTTTTCAGTATCTTTCCTCTTTTGAGTCTTCTCTGCCTTCTCTCTTTTCCTCTCTATTTTTTTTTTAAAAATATAATAAAAGTAAAGTTCTCTTAAAAAGACAGAGCACAGAGCTCTGACGCGGGGAGTGTGGCCGCCTGGCCCCTCGCACGGTCTCCTCCGTCGTGGTTTTCTGTGGACCCTGCTCAGTCTGTCTCTTCGCTGCCACCTCTGGAGGCCACCCAAGCAGGGAAGCGTGAATTCAGGGGCCCGAGTGGCCTCTGGGACATCCTGGAGCCCTGGGGACTCGAGGGGGCAGGGTGTCGCGGGAAGGGGCACGGGCGGGGGGGTGTGCTCCAGCCCAGTCCCCACTGTATGCTGTTGTCACCCTACTGTACAGAAAAAATATTTCTATATTTGCAATGTTTGCTGTAAAACGAGAAAGAGAAAAAAGGCTATGTCTACTAAAAAAAAAAAAATTCTGCAAAGGAAAAACCCACACACTTGTTAGTACTGGCTTTTTACTGTGGGGTTTAGGGGGGATCGGGTTCGTCGTGTCTGGTTACGGGGTGGTTTCATGCACGCGGGCAGCCAGTGCCGGGCGGGAGAATGGCCAGTGGCTCGGGGAGCGAGAGGGGTGTGGACGGGCAGAAGGGGCTGCGGGGGTGTGAGTGAGTGTGCCAGGGGCTCGGGGCCGGTCCCGGGGCTGTGTCTGTGTGTGACCAGCTGTGTCACAGAGCCAGGAGCTGAGTGGGTGTGCATGGGGCTGCGGACAGAGGTGACGGGGGTGTGGGTGGCCCCGTGGTGGCTGGAGCCACCTGCGGACAGCACGGAGCAGCTCCGAGATGACGGTCCCCACAGCAGCCCAGGACGTCCCAGCCCTGCCATTCCCCCTGCTCTGTGCCACCGAAGCCACAGCCCCTCTCGTCCTACCCTCGGGAGCCAGAGCAAGGCTTCGAGATGTCATTCCTGAGCCCTCTCATCCACCTGCCTATACAGGTGGGGTCACTGTGCCCACCCAAGATCTCTCCCACTGACAGCCTGGGGGGTCTGCACCCCACCCCCTCCCCCCACTCTGGCAGACCCAGTGTGGCATGAGTTGGGGCTGGAACTGGGCCCCAAAAAGGGCCCGGGCCGGGGAGAGGAGGCCCCGGGGCTGGTGGGTGGAGGCCCAGGGAGGGGCCCGTCCCTCCCCAGGTCACAGGGGACATGGCCAGTCCCGCCACGGGACAGACACAGGCCCAGGCCGCCTCGGCCTGCTGCTTCGTCACTGGGAGGAGAGTTGGCTACTTATAGGGCATCGGAACAACAGGCGCGGTCCGGAGGCTCCTGCCCGAGGCCAGCGGTGTGGGAGGGACATGTCACTGCCGAGAACGCTGCCACCGAGCAGGGCTTTGAGGGGAGAGGCCAGGGCCCGGAGAGGGCCCAAGGAGGGGTGGGTGTGGGGTGCTGAGGGGACAGGGCGCCCGTCCTGGGGCTGGACAAAGGCAGCGCTGACGGCCCAACCCCGGGCCGTTCCGGGGACACAGACGCACCTGTCATCGTGCCTGTGCGTGAAGGGTCCCAGCTGCAGCGACGAGAGGACACGTGGAGGGGACGCACACTCAGCACCAGGCGGGACGCAGGCCCAGGGGCCCCCGCCGGGCTGCAGGGCCGGCTCGCTCTTGCCAGTGCCCCTGCCCCGCACTGGCCCCCTGACTTGTGGCCCCCACCCCCTTCCCGTTTCAGACCGACGCCGCCATGCCCAGGAAGCCCTCCAGGCTCTGCCCGGGCAGTCGCACCCTTTGTGGCCTCCCTGAGCTGTGTCGCCTGCCTCTGCGGTGACACCCTGCTGGCCCGGGAGGCCCTGTTGCTCTGAGACAGGATCTGGGAGCCAAAAGCACGGCTCATGCCAGGCTCTGCCAGTCCTGACTGCGTGACCGCAGCAGGTCACCGGCCACCCCCCGCCCCACCACACTGGGTCCCCCCCAGGGTCAAGTGGCAGGTGAGACCGGACGCTGCATATGCCACGGCGGTTGTGCCAGTTACCTGTCAGCCTGACGATGCCACGTAGCAACCAACCCCAACACGCGTCGTGCTCACGGGCCAGCCTGCCCACGTATCCGGGGGGGCTGGTGGGGACGGGGCCCGGGGGGGACTCAGCTTTGCTCAGCAAACCGGGCCAGGCGATGGCCGAGACAGCAAGCCCCGTGGTCACACCTGCTAACGTTCTGTTGGCCCGAGCCAGTCACGCGGCTGAGCTCACTCAAGGGGTGGGATGGTCACCCCACCCACAGTGCCATGTGGCTAAGG
This sequence comes from Eidolon dupreanum, assembly GCA_028627145.1. Classification (NCBI taxonomy): domain Eukaryota; kingdom Metazoa; phylum Chordata; class Mammalia; order Chiroptera; family Pteropodidae; genus Eidolon; species Eidolon dupreanum. The sequence continues at coordinate 6,726 of CM053515.1, forward strand.
GCACGGACATGGGACGCGTAGAGCGTCAGCACCATCTGACAACAGAGGCCAAGTGCACGGCCCAGCCCACATGTCGCCCTGGCCCTGCACAGCACAGAGCAGAAACTCTGAGACGATGTCCTCGCCTGGCTCAGCACGGTCACACCTGGCTCCGCACGGTCACAGGGCACCTGCTGTGTGCCGGAGGCGGCCATGCCAGCCGCCCCCCGAGAGCCTGTCCGTCAGTCCCAACGGCAAAGAGGTGGTGCCCCCAAATCATCCACAGGGAGTGCCTACAAAGGGACCATTCCAGGGGGAGGAGTGGGGACCCCCAGGGACAGCAGCAGCTGTGCTGCCAGCCCGCCTGGCCCTCTGGGGCAAGGGCTGGGGCTGGAAGGAGAGGGACTGCACAGAGGGCCACCAGGACGCGGGGGCTGCGGCGATGCCACTCTGCTCTCGCCCCCCCCCCATCCTGGGGACGGGGAGGCAGAGCCCACATTCATCAGACATGGAGAGACCGGGGTAAGGAGCGTGTCGAGGGGCATGGAGGGGCTTGGGCGCTGCTCACAGAGGCAGCCACTGACCAGACACCCCGACGTGCAAACGAGGTGCTGGGGGAGCATGGAGGACGCCAGCCCTTCCCTTAGGGGATCGGGAGACTTCTCAGGGCGGCCAGTGCTCAAGAGGGACAATCAGAGTGGGCTAGACAGAGCTGGGGAGGTCGGACATAGGCAAGGGGCCCCCATGCAGAGGGAGTGGCAGGGACCAAGGAGCCCACCCACCACCCATCCCAGGGAAGGGCAGCTGGAGGCCAGCAGCTGGGGCAGTGGGGGGCTGGGGGCAGAGGGGGCATGAGTAGCATTTTACAGAATAACAACTTGTACTGACTTTTCCACATCTCAAAAATAGTCCTTTCATTACGCAAACTTTAGAAAACAACTAAATGTAAAAAACAGAAATCACTCAGTGTCACCGGCCATGGTACCCTCGGTGACATCCCCTCTCTGAGCGCGCAGCGGGCTTGGGGTGTGCAGCCCCTCACCTCGCTGCAGCCCATCTGACCCCCGAGTGCGTCCCCTCCAGGGTGTGGGCCGGTGCGCGGAGGCGGCAGCCCACGGGGTCTGCGGCCGGGCAGGGGGGCGCGGCGTGTGCGCGGGCGGGAGTCGGGTGGGGCCCTGCTCAGCGGCCGGGCTGGCAGCACCGCGGACAGCGCCCGCGGACAGCGCTGTGGACAGCACCGTGGACAGCACCGTGGACAGCGCCCGCGGACAGCGCCCGCGGACAGCGCCCGCGCGGCCTGGAAGCGGCCGACGCGTGGGGGGCAGGGCGCTCCTTCCCGCCTCGCCGTTCTGTTCCACTTTCTGGGATGTTTCACACTTTTTTTTTTCTTTTGAAATAATTATAAAGTCACAAGAGTTGCAAAATAGTGCACGCACTGGCCCACCTCCGTCCGGGGCTAACACCCTGTGTGACCAGGGCACAGTGTCAGAACCCGGGAGCCCCCTGCGACGGTTATGTGTCTAGACCGCAGACACATGCCACCGATGCAGGTCTGTGTCACCACCACAATCCGGACCCGGAGCTGACAGCCCCGCGCTGCCAGGCCCCCTCCCGGCCGTCCCGCCCACCCCACCCACCCGGCCTCCGGCTCCGCCGAGCCGACACAGAGGCGGGAGCATGCTCCACGCGCCTGTCTACGCCGGTTCTCTCAAGCCTGAGGCCCTCGAGCCTGGTCCCCACGGCACCCACGGCTCCTCCCTTCAGCGCTGAGTGGCGCCCCTCGGGGCCACGGCTGTCTCACCGGTCAAGGGGCATCTAGGCTGTTCCCAGGTCTGGCCGTCGCGAGAGCTGTCTGAGCTACGTTGCAGCTCCCGGGGCTCAGGGCCGCGGTGTGGGGTGCGGGAAGGGACCACGGTCTTCCCCAGGGGAAAACCGTCAGATCGCAAAGGAAGAGAGCAAGAGGAGGAGGAAAGGGAGGCAAAGCAGCCCGAGGACAATGAGCAAACCAGCAGTAAGAACATGTCTGCCGGCAGTCACTTTAAATGTAAACAGAACACATTCTCCAATCCAAAAACACAGGGTGGCTGAATGGACTTTAGGACAAGACCCATCTATATGCTGCCTACAAGAGACTCACTTCAGATGTAAGGACACACACAGACTGAAGGTGAAGGACGGAAAATAATGTTCCATGCAAACGGGAGCCGAAAGAAAGCTGGGGTGGCTAAGCTTAACGTCAGACGAATTGAGCTTTGAGATAAAGACTGTAATAAGAGACAAGGGTCACTGCATGATGATTGAGGGGTCAAAGAAAGTATAATATTTGTAAATACTTATGCACCTACCATAGCAGCACCTAAACATATAAAGCAAACGTTAACAGACACAAAGGGAGAAACAGAAATCAATACAGTAATACTAGGGCACGTTAATGCCCACCTTCAACCATGGATCGATCACCCCGACAGAAAGTCAAGGAACACAGGCCCTCAGTGACACATTAACCAGATGGACTTAACGGATGACACAGAACATTCCACCCAAACCCAATAGAGTACACATTCTACTCGTGCACAGGGCACGGTCCCCGAGATAAATCACGTACTTGGCCACAAAACAAGTCTTAATAAATTTAGGAAGATGGAAATCACATTAAGCATCTTTTTGATCATGCTGGCATAAAACTGGAATCAGTCACAAGAAGAAAACCGGAAAATTCACAACTGTTTGTAGATTGAACAGCATGCTCCTGAACAATTGACGGCTCAAACAAGAAATTAAAAAAAATACCTTGAGACAAATGCAAATGGAAGGACAACATCCCACAGCTGCAGGAATGCAGCAAGAGCAGTTCTGAGGGGAGTCCACAGTCAGAAAGATCCCGGATGAGCCGCCTGGCTCTATTCCTCAAGGACTCAGAAAAAGATCAAATGAAGCCAGAGTGAGCACGGAGAAGCAGAGACCACAGTGGGAATGAGCGACGCAGACTCATAGAACAACAGGAAGACCAACGACACCACCTTTCTGTGCTACGGGGACGGGACGCCGCGTCTTGACACCTGACTCCGTCCCCATCTCGCCACCCCGTGCCGCTCGCGCCGTCCCTCGGCACCCCATGGGTCAGGCTTGTTACCTCTGCCGTCCCAGTCTCTACTCCTAACCGAGTTCCGCCCGCCGCCGAGGGGCCGCTGGTGCGCGTGGGCTTCTGCCCTCACCCCTGCCCCTCGTCTCCTGCTGCCACGGCGGCTCGCGTCCTCGTCTCCCTCTCCCGAGTCTCGAAACGCTGAGCGCGCCTGCTCCAGCCCTGCTCCTGCTGCCCAGAGCCTCGTGGCCTACTTCTGCTTGCCGTGGGGAGTGTGGCGCCCGCTGCGGGGGTCCCAGGCCTGGGTTTGCTTCCCCGGGTCCCTAGGGCACTAGGCTCCCCTTCCAACTGTAACCCTTACCTCGCCATTCCAGGTTCACACAAAGGCACCGGATTCAGGTCCCAAACCGACAGCAGGGCTGGCCAGGGCCACAGGTGCCCAGGGGTTAACCACCAGATGCTCCCGCGCCTGGGCCTGACGGTCCCTCGCGGGCTGGAGATCGGAATGTCAGGCCGGGGTCTCTGTCCCCAGGCTGGGCGCCCAGCCCTCTGGCACAGAGTCGCTGGTCAGCACGCCCCTCTGCACTGACCTGCGGGCTGCCCCGCCCACTGAACCGACTCGCAGGGAGGAACCCAGGCCGAGCGCCTCAGACACCCGTGGCAGAATCCCCTGGGGCCTCTGGGGCCCCGCCCACGTCCGGAGGTTCGGATTCGGGCGTCTGGCGTGTGGCCCGAGAGCTACCATTTCCAGCACACTCCCAGGTGATGCTGTCACCGGTGCGGGGCCACACGCATGTGCATGCGCCTTTGCGTGTTGTAGAACCCTGCAGGACACGGCAGGAGTGGGCATCCCTGACCACCCCAGCGGTCTTCGACCAGGCCGATGTTCCGCCTTGAAAGACACGGTCGCGGTGGCCGCAAACTTCAGCACGCGTCACACAATCGCACTTCAATGTCGCACCACTATGCTGCACACGGAAACCAGTGCAACATCGAATGCCAACTGTAATCGGAAGAAAAACACACATACTTGCCATGAACGCGTTACCATTCGTTTCAAAGAGTCAGCTTCAGAGTTCATACGTTTCACTAATGACCTGCTTTTTACTATAAATTCGGTTTTTCATTTATTCCTTCTTATTGTTTTCTCTTTAGGTGTGTTCTGATGTTTAAGTTCTTGTTTTTTATTATTTCTTATTGCATAATGAAAACATTTCATCTTATAAGCTTTTCTCTTCTTAGTCTTAGCTGAGTGCCATAAATTAAAATTCTAACATTCCCTCCATCATTATAAAGTTTAAGTGCAGTTTTTAAATTTCCTCTTCAACTCAAGACTTATTTAGGAGAATATTTTTAAAGCCTAATTTAATGATAAAACGCTTATTGATGATAAAATGCTTAAGTTACAGCTCATTGCAGTTTGAGAATGTAGTTCTTATTGTAAATATTTTTTGTATTATTTCAATACACTGTCAATTGTTTGCTTGAATGAAAAATGACTGAACGTGTTTGTCTGTTAAGTAAATCCTATCACTAAGCGCGCTCAGATGCTCTGCCTTGTCGCCGGTCCCCGAGTGAGCCGGCCGCCTGCCTCCCCCGCAGCACATGATGGCCACACCCCGGCCTGGCTGCCGCTCTGCCCCGCACTCAGGGTCCCCGCGTTTCTTATGCCCCCGCATCCGGCTCTGCCCGCCGCCCGTGGCCACACCTTCCCGCTGAGGCCTGAGCCCTTGCCAGCCCGGCCTCCCTCCCGTGCTCTCCCTCGTCCCTGCACGTCCCTGTCCCCGAGCTTGACGATTCTTCACCGGGAACCTCTGCCGTGTACACAGTGTGGCTTCTGTCTGATTGAAAACTTGAAAAATAATCCCAAAGGAAACAGCAGGAAGGAGAAAAAGAGCAGAAATGAGTGAGAAAGAAAAACGACAGAGGAAAAAAAGGTCAATGGGTCCAAAACCTGTTCCTTTGAAAAGGTCAATAAAATTAGTAAATCTTCAGCCAGACTGAAAGGGGAGAAGTAACACACTAGCGACATCGCCGTGGGAGTGGTCCCTGAGAACGTCGCAGCCTGTGCTCGTGGACCCTGTACTCAGGGGCCCACACCCCTTGACAGACACACGCGGCAAAGCTCACTCTGGGAAACGGGGGCTGGCTGGTCCTGTCGCTGGTACGGAAATGAAATTCCTACTTAGAAACGCGGCAGAAACACAGCTGCAGGCCTGGCTGACCCCCGGCAACGCCCCGCCAGCCAAGGGGGAGCCCACACCCACCCCAGGAGGCTACCGTGACCCAGACGCCACAACCAGGCAAAGGCCTCACGACACAGGAGAATTTCAGAACGTGCCATCTTAACAAAGTCCCTCGGTCTGTTTTCAAAAATGAGCAAACCAAATCCAGCACTGTTGGGAAAGGACAGTACGCCGACCAGGCGGGTTTATCCCAGGAATGCAAGGTCGGCTCAACGTTCAACGAGCAAACTGCGCCACTCACCACGTGTACGAACAGAATCCACACGATGGAGGCGGACAGGTGTGCGCTGAACACCGCAACCATCCACCACAGAACACTGCGGATCATGGTGAGAAACGTCTAACGGGAACGAAGAGCTCGTACCACCCTGTTCACATGGGACAGCAAACGCCTGCCCCTTTTTGCCTGAAAACAAACAAAAACTCCACAACCACCGTGGCAGCCAGTCAGAGGGCAAAGAAGAGGGAAAACGATAAAAATGAGGTTTGAGGCAGTGAACCGACTTCATCCACAGAGTGACTGTGAATCACATATTAACAAGGAGCTTAGCAAAATCCAGTAGATGCCGTGTTTCAAGATACAGTGATCACGAGTGTGGAGTCGGTGACCATCAAGGCCACGCAGAGCCTAGACTGACCACACGCACAGCCCCAACGGGGGACACAGGAGAGCTGGACCCGGGGGGGCGGCGTTCCAGATGGTGCTGGAAGAACAGGATGCTCATAGGAGGACCCTGCCCTCTCACCACGCACAGAATCGATCTGAGCTGGGTCCCAAAACTATGAAGCTTCTAGAAGAAAACGCAGAAGGCTACCCTCACAATCTCGGCTACACAAGACGCCTAAAATATGCAAAACACACCGAGCACTGAAAGTAACAGACTGGGCTTAAAGCTTCCGTCCGGCAGGAGACGTCACTGAGGCACTCGGAAAGCGCGCCCACGGCCCGGGAGGGGTTCTGTGCACGCAGACGCCACGCCCGGGAGGCAGGGGGGCTCCCACAGACCGACGACATAAAGAAGACAGCCCCACTTAAAAACGGGCAGAAGGCGGCTTCCAACCCGGGTGCGGGCGGAGCTTGGGGGCGTCACGCGTCCCCTCCACAGTTAAACGCTGAATACGGTGAACACCAACAGCTGATCTTAGGTCATCAGACAGGTAAGGTCACCAGGGAAACTGCTGACCACAGGTGGGGGAGACCGATGTGGACGCAGGGAACAGCTTACCGGCGGAGACAGAGCGAGCACCCCGGGATATGGGAAAGCGGGCCCCATGAGGTGCTGGGGAGCCCGGGCGGCCGCTCCTGAGGTTCTGGCAGGTTCTCCAGTGAGGATGGGGGCCCTCCGCTCCTGCCGCGGCTGGAACCATTAAATAGGCAGGCCGGCCTTCCCAAGGAGCCCCACCTGCGCGGGGTGCAGGGGAAGGACGGGAGGCCCTGAGTGAAAGGGAGACTCACACGCACCTGGAGAGGCCCTTAGCTGGAGGGCAGGACCCCCGCCCGCACCAGGCCCATGGCCGGCTTCACAGGGTCCTTGGGGGCGTGGCTACCTCTGCAGGAAAAGAGCGATCAAAGCCACTTAAACAAGTCGCCCATGCTGCAGTTACATTATCACGAGAACTTTATCAAAAAATAACCCACAGGGGGTAAAAATCAGGTCACAAAGCGGCAGGACACATTTCCACACACAAACCAGCCTGATGACAGCGGAGACAATGGGGACACATCAGTAGGTAAAGGACCCCCACCCACGGGAAAGCGGTGGGCGCAGGGGCACCTCACAAGCGTGGCCCACAGCCCGGGAGTCCTCGAGCAGCGCCCAGCACCTGGTGACGGGGAGGGTGACAGCGCAGCGTCGCTGGTTGCGCGGGTGCGGGGTGGGCGGAGAGGCAGTTGGTCCAGCTCCTAAGGGATGAAGCTCCACCATGTGACCCGGGCGCCGCCCCTGAGTCCACCCCCGGCGAGCCCTAAAGCGACGTGTGCTCACTGGCGCAAGGGGACAACGCTCGGCGCGTCACAGCGATGCTTTCTAGCAAAAATCTGGGGACAGCCCAGGTGTCCGCGGGGGGAGGGGGTGTGACTGGATGAACGCATTTCTGGTGCGTCCACAGCGGAGGTTCACGCCCTGGCGCAAACGCGCAGCGACGGTGCCCACGGCGCAGGGACCTGGGGAACGGCAGCTGGGTGAGGAGCCCAGGGGCGCGGGTTCCGGGCCGGCGGGTTCCGGGCGCGGCGAGTTCCGGGCGCGGCGGGTTCCGGGCCGGCAGGTTCCGGGCGCGGCGAGTTCCGGGCCGGCGGGTTCCGGGAGAAGCGGGTTCCGGGCGCGGCGGGTTCCGGTTCGGCGGGTTCCGGGCGCGGCGGGTTCCGGGCGCGGCGGGTTCCGGGCGCGGCGGGTTCCAGACGAGGCCAGCCCGCCACTGCCAGGTTCCGTGCGTGTGACAGCGCGATCCAGCGGGCGCGCGCTAAGCCCTCGGGCCACGCGGTGGCTCCCGCCTGTGCAGTCCAGAGCCAGTGCTCGGGCCCAGCGCCCCGGGTGACACTTTCTCCAGTGTGTGCCACACGCACGTGGCCGAGTTAAGCAGATACAGCAGTGAGCGCACGCCCTCTCAAGAGGTAGGATCCCGCTTCGCCCGCCTAACAGCGGGGCCAGGAAACACCCAGGAGACACTTGGTGAGTGTGGGGGACTGCAGGCTGCCACGTGTCACAGGGCCTCCTCCCGCTGGGCCACCCCGTGATGCCATCAGGACCCCCTCCCTCTGCTCGTCCTGGGAGCACTGATGGTGCTCCTGCCACCATCCTGTCCTGTCACCAGCTCCCCCTCTGCATGTGGACATGTCTCCAGTCACCCATGTGACGTCCCCTAGCTTCTGCTCCGCTGTCTGTTGCCTCTCAGTTCCTGAGGTCCCTGCCTTGTCCTCCCATTTCTCATATCATCCTGTTTTCTTTGAATCAAGATGTCACCTTTGAACAGTGGTCTTGCTGGTGACTTAGAGTTTTTCCCAGGCAGCCCCTTGCTGGGCTGAGGACGAGAGGGTGGTCAGAGGGCAGCAGCAGGGCTTGGAGGGGCAGCCCGTGGGGGTGACATCCCCTCTCTCAGCCTTTGGGATGAAGGTACAGTGGGAAGCAGCTTTGCCCTGGTGTCTAAGCCCATGGTGGGCAGCGTCCATGAAGACGCTGGCTCCAGACTCCCAGACAGTCGTCCCCGGCAAACTGGCCCCTCAGTGGCACGTCCTGGGTCTCTGGGGGTTTCCTATGTGTGAACAAAGGCTGGCTGCTCCTTGTGTGTCCTCCAGTGACCAATTCACTAACTTTACGATCCATCAAAGATAGTCCCCTAAATACTTAACACTTGCACATTGAATGAATCCCAAGCAAGAAAATTAACCAATAACATTTCCCAGATATTTACATACTGATTATAAACTTGAATCAAATGCTTCCAAATGTTTAATTAAAATCACAAACTGCATCAGGTTTGCTTAAATGGCTCCAAACGCCTTTACAACTAAGTAAAAGTCACATGCTGTGAGCTGTTTGTGTCCACTGCCCCCACTCCCCACATTCACAGGCTGAAGCCCAAACCCCCAGGGAGACTGTATTTGGAGATTGGGCCCTTGGGAGGTGAGTCAGGTTGAGTGAGGTCACAGGGTGGGGGGGGCCCTGATCCCATAGGACTGTGGCCTTAGGAGGAAGGGACGGCAGAGTCCCTCTCTGCCATGGGGGGGGCACTGCCGATCAGGAAGTGGGTCACACTAGAAACCAACCTTGTTGGCACCTTGATCTTGGACTCCAGCCTCCTGAACCGAGGCATGAACGTCTGCTGTTTAAGCTGCCCGCCCGTCCATGGTGTGTGGTAGCAGCCCCAGCTGACTGAGGCGCCTCACACATCATCACGACTTAACCACTGGAGTTCAGGGGCTGGGGAGAGCGGTGGTCATGGGTACAGCGTCATGCCACAGAGGGTGCAGCGTGGTGTTTACGAGGATTCCTCAGTGAGAGGGGAAGAGGGAGCGTGCAGTCTGCCTGCACGCACCCGTCTCAGCAGCTGCTGGATCTGCACGTGGCCCTGTGTCACCTGCCAGGCCCGTCCGGCACAGAGCCACCTTTCCACAGTGGCTGCAACCTTTCAGAAAAGCGGAGAAGGGGCACGCCCTCTAACCGGCCACCTGCAGGATCCGGTTCTCAGCCACCCATTCTCAGTGAGACACCACAGGTCACTGTGCATCGGTGAACTCTGCTCCTCGTACCTGCAACGTCACTGGGGGCTTCTCGGGCGCCCTCCGCCCAAGGGCAGGTGTCCCCCAGTGAGGGGCTGGGACCTGACCGGCCATGCTTGCCGGCGCACATGGAGGAAGGCCCTGAGGACCAGACTCCCCGCACGAGGCTCGCTCTGGGAGAAGAGCTGATAAGTGACCTCTGTTTTCCGGAGACGCCCCTCCCCTCCCCAGACTTGGTGCCTGCGAGTCGACTGCAGACCGGTGTTTTCTGAGCAAGCGCGCCCCTGCCCTGGAGGGAGTGGGTGCGAACATCCCCCCACGCCCACGGGCTCTCCTGCACATGTGGCCACAGGAAGGGGTGCACGAGCTGGGTGTTCCTGGCCACCTACTCGCGTTTGGCTTCCCTGCCCTCAGGGCGTCCCAGACTCTGGCTGGCTCAGAAGGGGTTAAGATGCTCCTATGCAAATTAGATGTAATTAATCCTTTTCATCAGTTGCAAATATACCTTCTGAACCCTATTAAAAACATGAATATGCAAATACAGACCTTTTTAAATTCTCATTTTCAAGGACTTGGCGTTGGGGTTTGATTAGTGAATTCCGTTAACAGCCTGTAAACCTGCTGCAAAATTTAATTTCCATTTTAAGTTTGAAAAAAAACACATGGAGGCTGTTGGTAACTGGGCTGAGTTCAGCGTCACACAGAGGAGGCCACATGAGTCGCCAGGCGGAGGTGCAGGGGGCCCGTGCGCGTGGCCTCAGCAGCCCTGGCAGCTCCCGCGGCAGTGGCTTTTCTGGACGTGGAGACCGAGGCTCCGGGACGGGGGAGACCGCACCCGGCTGGCCGCTGGCTTCCAGGTCACTGCGTGTGCTGCCTGCATCCTCCCCGGGGAGAAGGGAACCTCCTGGCCGAGGGGACTCTCCGCCCTCCAGGCCCGCCGCGGCCTCTCCGTGGGAACGTGCTCACTGCTTCCTGGCTCTGGTGCCGTCATCATGACCCCCCCCAGGTGACCCTCTGGGACGCTGCCTAGTCAAGTGACGTGGCAGTGCCTGAACGTGCTCGTGGGCGCGAGCACGGAGTGGTCCAGGGACCCACAGTGGACAAGGCCTCCCGCGGTGCCGGTGCCCTGGAGTGGTCTTGTCCCGAACAGTGGCCGGGGGCCACGTGGGCTGCTCAGTGCTCACAGTGTGGCTGGTCTGAACCGAGGGGGGTGGCGGGCGCAGAACAGAACACGGGACCCGGAGCCCAAAGACGGCGAGGTGGCCGCGCCTATTATTCATGTCGATTACACATTACGGTAAAGTTTGGGACGCAGTGGGCTACATAAAATGCATTAACATTGATTTCACCTGCGTGTCTAGGTGTGCCAAGTTGCACACGTGTCGTCTCTGTCGGACAGCGCCGTCGCACGTGGACTTGCCCAGACCGATGAGGACGCGTCGTCCGTGCTCCGCGTGGCTGTCGTGAGCGAGACCGCGGGCGGGCGGCAGTAAGGGCCACGAGGGGCGAAGCCGGCCCGTGGGGGGGGACTGCCGTCAGCTCGGGCGCCGGCGCGGGGCGCACGGACCCGGCGGCTTGAACAGCAGGCCTGTCGCCCCGCGTCCCGGAGGCTGGAGCCCGAGGGCGAGGTGCCAGCTTCTCCTGGGGCCTGCCCTCGGCGTGCGGACGGCTGCCTCCTCCCCGTGCCCCTCTGCGTGCGTCCTAATTTATAAGGACACCAGGCCCCTAGGGTCCAGGCCACCTGATGACCTCATAGGTAACTTCGTCACCTCTATAGAGACCCTGTCTCCAAACACCACCGTGTGCTGCGATTCTGGGGGGCAGGGCTTCAACATGTGACCTGGGGACAGTTTGGCTCACGGCAGAGGACAGGACAGGCAAGATGTGGGGGGGAAACGCTCCCACGGGGGCCACGGTGAGGTGGGTCGGGGCCCCACCAAGGAGACCAGTTTTCAGAAACATCAACCTATTAGGAAGAAACCGGAAAAGCTGCTGCTCAGTCCTGAAAAGGTGCAGCTGGAAAACGGAGCCTGAGTGGAGCGGAGGCCAGACCGTGAGAAAAGGTCCACAAGCCGCACGCTCGTGAGCCTGAATCTGTAACTCAGCGTTTTGTTTGTTTAGTTTTGGCTTTTGTTTGTTTTCTGAAGTAATGACCAAAATAGTTCAGAACTATGGAAGTTCTGAGAGATGCTGTCAATTTTACTTTAAAATGAGAGTCTGGCGTTTCTTTAGGTTATTGTTTTCAATAAAACTTCTTAAGTGTTTGGAAATAACAGCACAAAACCCAATGAAATACATCAGACGCTTTCATGGAAAACTTCCAAGACGGTTTTTGTGTGAGGAAGCCAAGCTGCGGAGCCCAGAGTGCTGAAACCCACAAGAAGCAAATGGAAGCGGGCCTCGCATTCCTGCGTCCATATGCTGGGCGCGTGAATGCATCCGCAGATGGAGGCTGGGACAGGGGCCAGAGGCGGGTTTTTCCTGTTTATATTTCTGTTGTTGGAAAGTTTTTCTTTTAACATTGAAAATGCATTAAAGTTGTGCAGTTAAAGATAAAGAATGAAAAGAAAACGTAAACAAGGCCGGCAGCGGCCCAGCGAGGAGTCTGCAGGAGGGTCCCAGCTGCCCGTAGCTGGCCCTCCTGGGCTGTGTGAGCTTGGGCAAGGCCACACCCCTCTCTGGGCCTGAAGCACTTTGGCAAAGCCACCTGTCCTCACTGTGCATGTGTGTGTGTACATGCGTGTGACACAGGCTGCGCACCTGTAGCCAGGTATGCTTGTGCACTCACGCATGTCCACACGCAGTCCCACGTTTACACACCCATGCACACACTCCTGCCTGGGCGGCCTCCCCTTCCACACCCCTGGACCCGAGTCTCCCTGCGAGGCTGTCCCTGGAGAGAGGCCCAGCCTGTCGCTGGCTCTGGGACACTGAACCCTAGGGACGCGGGTCAAGTCCGGCCCAGAACTGGGGTGATGGGAGCCGTGAATTTGGTCGGGGGGGTGGTTTGGCATCAGGCCAGGCCTGACACACACGTGCATGTGACCTGGGACCTCAGCTCCTCCCCCGACAAGACCCGGCTCACAGGATCATTATGGGATGGGGCAGGCTCGCAGCCTGCAGGGGCTTGGCCCGTGGAAGTTCTCATCAGGTGAGAGCTTCGCAGACCTGGCAGGCACAGGGTCGGCGACGGGCCCGGCCCGTGGTGCACTGAGTCGCGAGGGGCTGGAGAAAAGCCAGGATTCATCCCCTCTCAGGAACACGAGGTGACAGCAGGCGCTGGGCGGAGGGGCCGGGCTCCCGTGGAGGCCCCAGCGGGCAGCACCGTCCTCCCTGGGGGCGGGGGGGGCCAGGAGCCCTGCTGCACCAAATCCTGCTCCATCGTGGCAATTACGGGTCACTGTGGCGGCACTAATCCCTCACAATGGGTCGTTAGCGGCTGGAGGGCCACTTAGCACCAGCGTCACTAACGGGCTGGCGGACGTGTGCCAGAACCCGAATTTCCCGTGGCCCGTCTGCGCCCAGGCTCCCCAAGCGACTTCATCCAGTCGGCCCCGGCCAGCGGGAGGGGCTGAGCCAGCCCGGGGAAGTCCGGAGCATGCGGTGGCCCCGGCGTTTTGGGAAGGGACGATCTGCCTGTTGGCCTCTGGGCCTGCCCTCTGCCCTCCATCAGCACGAGGTGGGTGGCCTGGGCCGGGGCCGGCTCCCCAGGGGGAGGGGCTTCAGAGGGGAAGGCGGGGCCTGGGGCGGGGCCCTCACAGGCGACCTGGCCTGGCTGCAGCATCTCTGTAACACTTGCTCACTTGCTCGTTCCTGAGCCGGGCAGACCTGAGTCTCCTTCAGCGGTGCGGGGGCGGGGCGTGGGGCCGGGGTGAGCTGGAGCCTCCTGTCTGCTCCTGGCACGAGGCACAGAACTCTGGGCTCCGGGAGCAGGGGGACCAGCCCCACCCGCCCTGCAGTGGCCTCAGACAGCTGTCCAGCAGAGCCGCTGGGCCGGGGGGCCCGTGGCTGCTCCCACCGCCTCCGCCGGGCTCGAGCGGCGGGCTCCCTGTGCACGACACTGATGGCCGTGTGGTGGAGGCTCACCGTCTGCTCCCGTCTGGACTCGGCTTCCCCGAGGCTTCTGAGGGTCCACGGCGCCGCCAGGCGGTCGGCGCGGCTGCAGGCCACCTGTCCCCGATGCACATGGCACACGGCTGGGCCTCGACCCCGGGCCCGCGGGTCAGGACGCGGAGTCTGGAGCCCCTCGGGCTCTGTGGGTCACACTCTGGGCCTCTTATCGGGGACCCCCCGCCCGTGAAGGAAGCCGCACCCCTGAGACCCAGAGCCCTGGGCCAGGGAGTGTGGGGAGCAGTCTGCCCATGAGCCCCACTTGGCCCTGGGGGTCTCGGCACGTGGAGGTGTGAGCTCCGGGTCCCCAAGGTCCAAGTCCCAGCATCACAGGTGGGAGGATGGTGGTGCTGAGGCCACCCATGGGTGCTGAGGCTTTGGGAGGCCCTCGCCCCCTGAGAGACCCGCCAACCCTTGCTGCCAGCACCCACTTCAAGGGCTTGGAGCTGCCTCCCTGGCCAGCACCGGAGACCACAGTGGGAGGGTTCCTTGTCCAGGGGCCAAGGTAGGGGTGAGCCTGTGCAGAATGTAGGGACCACCCCACCCCCTCCCGCCCTGTACCGGGTAAGTGGCCCGGTGCCCCCCCGTCCCCCATGGCTCCCCCGGGCTTCGGAGTCAGACGCAGTGAGCAGACAGGGTGGCCAAGGAGGGAACTTTATTTCGTCGCAGGGTTTGGTCTGGTGGCCACAGATGCACCTGCCAGGCGCCCAGCCCGTGGCAGGGCTCCTGGGGGGCAGGGAGCGGGCCCACGGAGCATGGCCCCGGGGTCCTCGGCAGGCAGCTTTCCAGGATGGGGGTGGGGGTGGGGCTCAGCCCCAGCTGGCAGAGGGAGCCACGGGTCCGGGATGGGCCACCGACTGGGCGCTCCGCCGGCTGCCGCGCGCTAGGTCACGGTCTGGCGGCTGAAGAGGTCGAGGGTCAGGGCGCCGAGGAAGGCGGGGATGCTGTCCTGGGTCAGCAGGTGCAGCTGGACGAGCTCGGGCACGGAGCGCGAGAAGGCCGTCTCCAGCAGCTGCATGGTGGCGCCCGACGGGCCCGCGGCCTGCAGGGTGAGACAGGGACGGCGGTCAGTGCTCCCTCCCCCACGTCCCCCAGCAGCGGGACAGGCAGAGGCAGGAGGCCCGGCGGCCCCCGGGGTGTCGGAGCTGAGCGCACAGGGGCAGTCCTGCCCCCACCGCGGCTGCCCAGTGAGGCCGGACGCCCCCGCCCAGGTACTTCCCAGCGGCGGGACGCAGGCCTCGCCCACGTTTCTGGAATCTGAAGACCGGACGTGGGGCGTGGCCTCCCCTCACCAGCTCCTCCAGGGGCACCCCATCCTCAGACCCCAGCCTGGCGGCGAGGACGGCAGCGTGACAACCTGGGCGCCCGAGGCAGGCGCCGTCCTGAGCTCGCATGGGGCTGTGGGCCTGGTTTGGTCCCCGTCACAGGTGAATGACGAGGTGACCG
>CM053515.1:22304-79338 GCA_028627145.1 Eidolon dupreanum
ACTTGCTTTTCTCGGCAGCTGCCCAGTGGCCGTCGGAAGTGCAGGACCTGGCGAGTGTGAAGCGGCCTGTGCGGTACGGCGAGGGGCCTACCTGCCACCTCCTCGGGCGAGGGCAGCCCCGAGGCCTGCAGGTGGGCGGGGGCCGGGCCGCCCCGCTCCAGGGCGCCCAGCAGCTTGCGCAGCCGCTCGCACTCCTCCCGCAGCCGGGCCTGGTCCTGGCGGAGGCTCCGCTGGGCCTCGCTGGCCGGGTTCACGCTCATGTGCAGCACCTTGGTCCTGGCCTGGTCGTGGTCGCCCTGCGGAGCACAGGAGGCGGTCAGCGCGGCCTCGGCTCCCGGGGCCGACGGCGGGCGCTGCCAGGGGCGGCCGGGCCCCAGCCCCGCCGGGCTTCTGCCCGCCACAGGCCACGGCGCCCTCGCTGGCCTCCAGGAGCCGACGGGGACAGACGGGGCGGAGGCCGGTCCCGCCTCGGTCTCCACCCCTGGTGTGCGAGCAGACCGTGACACGCGTGCTCAAACACGTGTGGCACTTCCGCACGCCCCACCCGCAACACGGTGGTGACGAGGGCAGGCTTCGCGGGCGTCACCGTCCTAACGAGAAAGCCACCTCGGCCACCAGAAAACCAACGCGTGCCGTGTGGGTCAGTGGACAGCACCACGTTTGGGGCGGGATGACCTCTGCCCCGGTCCTCACCAGCACCGACCGGACCTGTGGCCAGGGCGAGCGAGCAGCTGCACACGGAACCCCCGGGCACGGCTTTGGGTGACGGCTGTTAAAACACTTCAGCGTCTGGAAAGTTCCGTGCTGACGTGAGCCCCTTCTATGTGTTCACTGGGTTTCTTTACGTGCCGCCCAGGGAAGGCAGAGTCCTCTGGGCACCGGGCTGTCCCTGCACTCGCTCCCTCTCCTCCCTGCCCACTCGGGCCCCGCTGGGATGCGGGCGAGTGACCAGGGTGCTGGGCCCCGGGCAGGCGTGAGATGGCTGAGCACGGCCATCGCCAGTCTCCAGGCTGCCCGCCACGCTCCCCCTGAACCAGGCCAGCCCTGTGACGCAGGCGCGAGAAGTCACACGCCCTGTGAGCACAGCCTGCCGCAGGCTGATGCTGGGACCCTGAGCCCACCTGGCTTCTTCCCACGGCACGTTCACGTTGAAGAGCCAGAGGCAGCGCCGGCCGACGCCAGCGTCCACGCGGTGCCCTCCGGGGCCAACCCAAGGACGCAGGTAAAGCCTGACTCCTCCCTGAACTTGGGGTTCCAGCTGACCCCTAGACGCTCTTGAGCGGGAAGGGCTGCAGGAGGGGCGACCACACACCCGAGCTGAGGCCGAGCCCCGCCTCGCGCACGCCGCCGCAGTGGGAAGCCCCTGGCCCTGTGCTCGCACCCGCTGCCCCGGACGCTCCCGGGAGCCCCCGCTCCGTCCGTCTGGCGTGGTGCACGTGACGCGCCCGAGCCGGCAGGTGAACACGCCAACAGGGCCCCCCGGGGTGGAAGGCCACACGGAGAGGAGCCTGTTCCGTCAGCCACCCAGCAAGTCCCGCCACACGAGTGCCCAGGAGACCAGCAGTCACCTGCCCGCCAGTGGGAGATAAGATGGCTGCTGACGAAAGCCGCTGAGTTCTGGGGTCTTCGTAACAGAGCACCAAGCAACAGGCCCAGCCCCCGGCGGAGGCCCCAAAGAGATGAGGTGGGGCACCCCGCCCGAGGCCACCAAGGGCCCCCGCCACGGTCTCCACCACGCGGGGGCAGGCTCCCTGGGAGGCCTCTGGGCCAGTGCCTTCGGGACCCTGCAAGGTGAGAGCGCGCTGGCAGTCACGCTGTCCTGGCCGTGACGGGGTGGGCCCGCGCGCTGGCGGCCTGGTGGCGGCTCCGTGCGGGAGCGGAGTGGGCCCGTGGCCTGCGGGGGGGGGGGGACAGCAGCCACACGGGCGGGTGTCCCCGGCTCCCCTGCTGCTGGCGCTGGGGCCTCGGCGGCGGGGTGCGGGGTGTGTGCTGGGGTGCGTGCCCGTGCTGCCACCGCCGGCCTCTCGCCCGCGCTCCCCCTCGGTCCCTCCCAAGACCTCAGCTCAGAGGAGACAAGCTGTGAGCGGGGCAGGGGATGGAGGCTCGGGCGGCCAGCGATGTGCCGGACAAGGCTGTCGGCCTCCACGCCCAGCCGTTCGCTCCGGCCCCGGGGGTGGCGGTGACCCGCGCTCCTGCCTCCTGGACGTGGCTAAAACGAGTGGCCGAAACGCTGCTGCTACAACTGGCCACCACGGCCACCATGGCGTGGACATGCCACACGTGCACACACATGCACATGCACACACACACACACACACACACACACACGAACCGGCCACCGTGGCGTGGACAAGCCACACACGCACACACACACACATACGAACGTGCCCACGTGCCGCGTGGATCCCGGCGGGCTCCGGTGTGCTGATCTCTGATGAACGGTGCCACCGGCCGAAACCAGGGCATCGGCGCCCCCCTGGCGGAGGCTGCGGGACGTGTGCACGGCAGGCACCGGGCCGGCGTCCAGGGGCCCAAGGAGCAGGGACGGGGGAAGCGGCCCGTCCTGCAGCCCAGGTCCCGCACCAGCCGCCTGCTCCGTGGGCCGAGGCGCGGAGGACAGGCGCTGGCACGGGCCGTGCCGGGCTCGTGCTGTGGGTCTAGAAGCCGGAGCGCCTGGCTGTGGTCGCCAGGGGAGAGGAGCCGGCCCAGCCCGCTGCTGGGTGGCAGCCTTGGGCAAGGAGCGGGTGACTGTCACCTCCTGCCGCGAGTCTGGTCCACAGCGGAGGACACCACTGAGGCCGAGACTTGCAGGAACCGCTGGGCCCCACCTCTGACGTGCTGGGGCGCGGGCCGCCCCGCGAACGCGCCCGGGGGGCAGAGCTGGTGCTTCTGTGAGTGAGTGCAGCGAAGCGAGAAGACCCGCGAGGGGCGGGGGGCGCGGGGCAGAGGGGCGGGGGGCGCGGGGCCGAGGGGCGGGGGGCGCGGGGCTCAATGGGGCAGCCGCCTGGCGCGGGTCTGTGTGGGGGGAGGGGCACGCGGCACATGCAGCCTCCGGCCCCCTCTGTGGCTAGACCCCGTGCGAGCCCAGGTGACTGGCCGTGTCCCCCTGCCCGGGGAGGGGGCGCCGCCGCTCTCCCCCGCTGTGTGCAAGCTCGGCCCCCAGGCTGCCAGTGGCCCGGAGCCCTGGGCTCACGGGCCTGTTCCCCTCTGCAGAAGTGAGGCTGGTGAGCTTGGCCTTTAAGCACCTCTGGGGTCCAGTGCTTGAGAGACCTGAACGGAGGACAAGCCCCCCAGAACCCCCTGCCCGGCCTGGGGACGGACCTGCTGCGGGGTGGGGCCGTGGCCACCCTGGGCCGGGCAGAGGAAACGCTGCCCGCGGCCACACGCCGGGGAGGGTGCCTGCCACCCTGGGCCTGACTCGAATACTGAGTCCAGCCGGTAAGAGGCAGAGACGCGAGGAGAATTAGAATCCACAGTTAAATAACTGCCCGTCCTCATGCATATTTATAAATCACCCAGCCTCAAAACTAAATCAATAGCTCTCCAGGCTGAAGGAGCAAGCACAGCTCGGGGGGGCAGTGAGAAGCCCTGGGGTGCCGTGGGTCTGCGGGGCAGGGTGGAGCAGACCCACCAGAGGGGGTGACGCAGCCCCCGCGGGCCCACCCCCACGGCCGCCCGGTGCTCGGGAGCGGCGTGACCCCGGGCAGGTCCCCAGGCGTGGGCTCGTGTCCTGCACGCCTCGTGGGCCGGGTGAGCGTGCCCGCCTCTCGCTCGGCGCGTAGTGGGCTCACAGGGAGGGCCCTGCTCTGAAGCTGCGGACACAGCGGGCAGCCCCGGGAGTGGGCCCTTGGGGGCCAGAGCACTCACTGCAGCTCAAGAGGATGGAGGCACCGGCGCCAGCACGGCCGGACCCCAGACGATGGCGCCAGGAGCGGGCGGCCACCTCCTCGCTCAAGGACCGAGAAACAGGCCCAGGGACGCAGCCGCCCAGGGCCCGTCACGGGGGTGGGGCGGAGGGCGGAGAGGCCCAGGGCTGAAGGCAGGAAGCAGGAGTCTGAACGCAGCACAGAGTGCGAGGGCTGTGGGACGCAGCTGCAGGACCCTGGGGACCGTCCGGTCACCACAGAAGTCACTGGGGGGAAGAGGGCTCTGCGAGGCAGTCTGTTCCGGGCCAACACGGAGGTCACGGGTCTGGCGAGCACGGGGGCCGGGCCCTCCCTTTCTGCTCACCCCCCACCAGGGAAGCTCGTCGGCACTCCGTGTGCCTCAGGGCTGAGGCACCCTCCCGAAACAGACACGGTGTGCGCGGTCCCCCCCCCCCTCCGCCGTGGGCCGTCAGGACCGGGAAATGATTTACGATGGCTGCTTTAGATGCGCCCAGAGCCCCGCGCCCCACGGCGGGGCGGAGGGACCAGCCTGGGGGGGCGGGGACGGGGCCTGCCCAGCCTTGTCGCACCGCCCCCCGGGGGCCGGAGAACACGTCTACCCACCACGGCACCGTGAGGGGCGGGCACAGGGGGCTGCGGCAGGCTGAGCTCTGGGGCAGGCGCCAGCCACTCCGGAAGCCCCCAGGGAGCGGGCGGCCGGCCCTCGCCTGGCCAGGCCTGTTCCTGGTCCTCCTGCTGCCAGCAGCCTCTTTGGGCAGAACATGGGAGGGGCCCCCGGCTCCGCGGCCACTCCATGGGCCCCGTGTGAGAGGCGGGCGGGCAGGGCCAGGCCTGGAAGGTGGCGGTGGCCGGACGCTCACCACCGGGAAGGCGCACCGGCCCGGCTGGGCCGAGGCAGCACTGGCTGTCCCCGAGGAGCAGGGAGCAGTCAGCGGCACAGCCAGCACGGCCACCACCAGCCAACGGCGCCCCCTCCTCCCAGGGACGAGGGACACAGCCCTCTCCCAGACCCGGGACCTGTGCAGCCACCCGCTGCCACCATGGGGCTGCCCTACAGGCCCTGCAGGGTGGGGCTGATTCGGTGGCAGCTCTGGTAAGACTCAGGGGCGGCGGTGGGTGAGTGGGGGTGATGGTGGCCATTGATGACTGTGACGAAGCCTGGCCAGCCGCCCGAGCGCCTGGCCCACCTGCTGCTCCTGTCCAAGGCTGGGCCTGTCCCTAAGCTTCCAACACATCAGGGTGGTGTACACTCAGGAGTCCAGAGGACGCCAGCCACCCAGCAGGCACCAGGAGCCCCCGACACCAGCCACCCACCTGGGGACCTGTTTCCTGGGGGCGGGGGGGGGTGACACGCATTCGTCTGTATGTGCTTACCCCGAGCAGTCTGGAGGCCACTGCTCCTGGCCCCCCTCCCCCAGCCACGCTGCAGCCACGTCCCCGCCGGGCCGGGCAGATGGGCAGAAGCCCCTGCCATCGGCCGGCCTCAGCCACGTGATCTCCTGCAGAGAGCGAGCGGCCGGCAGCCTGAACCGCCTCCCCCGGGCCGGCGAGGACAGCGGGAGGGCCGCGCAGCGCCCAGAGCCCCGGCTGCCCACAGCACGCGCCACGGCGCTCTGCTTCTCCAGCCCGAGGACTGAGTCGCACCCGAAGGTGCGGATCGAAACCGCTCAAACGCTTGTTTTTGGATTGCAGAGAAATGCACATGAAATAAAATCCACCATCTTAACGGCTTTCAGGTGTATCGTTCATCGTTGAAGACGTCCACGTTGACGTGCAGCCACCACCACCATCATCTCCAGAACTTTCCATCTTCCCAAACCCGGGCTCTGTGCCCAGGAAACACCACCCGCCCCCTCCCCAGCCCCGGGACCGCCCCTCCCACTTCCCACCTCGGTGACCTGGCCCCGCCAGGCCCTCCATGAGCAGGTCACACAGGACCTGTCTCTTCGTGACTTTCACTCCTTTCTGAGGCTCTAGCACATTGCACATGGGGACGGACCACAACACGCTCACCCCTTCATCCGCCGGTGGACATGGGGGTGGCTTCCGGCTGACGCAAGCGTGAGGTGCCTGTACGTTTGAGCCCTTGCTTCCAGTTCTTCGGGGCACAGGCCCAGGAGTGGGGCTGCTGGGACCCGTGGCTAACTGGAGCAGCTTTTTAGCCAGCTACGGCGTCTGTGGTGGGGCATTGTGAGGGCCCCTTTGAGACACTTCCTTTGGATTTGCCACGGCCACGGGGGGCTTCGGTGGCTGGTGCAGCAGGGACGCAGGGCCATGCCAGGCAGCCACCTGCGAGGGGTGAAGGGCACGGCCACCCTAAGGTAGGGCACAAACCCGACAGTAGGCCCAGAGTCCGCATTCTAACCTGAGGCGCTAAAACTGAAGGAAAGACTCACGGACAGTAACAAGAACGTGACCCAACCCCGAGACTCGAGGTCGAGGGGAAGCTGCATGGTAAGCAGGGTCTGTGGACTGCCCCGAGGGTGCAGGGAGGTCCGGACTGCTCTGGGCTCATGGCCCCTGGGCAGGTGAGATCAGGTGAGAACAGGTGGGTGGAGAAGGAACTGCCGGTCAGGACTGCCGGGTTTGGCCCTGGGGGGCGGGAGGCCGTCTGTGTGGCCAGGGCTGGGGCCGGGGGGGCCCTCGCAGGCGGGGGAGCAGCAGGCTGGGATGAGGAAGGGGGGTGCCTGTGACTGGATGGCACCGCTTGCCTGGTGACGCAGGGACGGGGTGGGGACGACCTCCAGGGCACCGTGCGCTTTCTGCTCACAGGGAACCCAGCAATTTTCTTCCCACTCCATTTCCAAAAACGTTGCCCTATTTAAAATGTCACTGGCTGCAGTCGGGTGCCCTTCTCGAGCACACTGCAGACTGGCATGGGGCCGGCCGGCCTCCGAGGGGGCCGCTCCCACGGGCGCCAGCGCCGACCACCACCTGCCTGGACGGCACCGGGCGAGCGCAAGGACGGAGGGCCTGGGCTCGGACCCAGAGATGAATTCTGCCTGATTACGGCTCCGAAGCACCGAGAGAGCAGGGTACAGATGTTCGCAATTTGCTTTAAAATGCGACAAAAACATTAAAAAAGATAGATGGGTGGGAGAGGGGAGGATAAATACGTCACGAAGCAAGCACAGGAGAACACGTGACAGGATCGGGTCGGACGGTGCGTGGACGGGTGTTCGTGTGAAACTCTGGACTTCACTGGAATTTGAGAATGTTCATGAAACGAGGGGAGCCCAGGGGGCTCCCCGCCCCCGCCCAGGGCACAGCACTGCGCCCGAGCGCGGGGCCCAGCAGCCTGACGGACAAGCGTGCACCCGAGCCACACGCCTCTGCCCTCTGGACTGGCGCCCTGGCAGCTGCAGGGACTCGTGGCCTTGGCAGCCCCGAACACGGACCACACGGACGGGGACGAGGGCGCTTGCTCAGCCCGTGCCCGCAGGGCAGCGGCGTCGGCTCTGCGTCCCGGCGAGCACACCGAGACCAGGGCCCCAGCCGGGGAGGGGCGGCCACCACCACACCCACTGCCTGCCTGCCGAGAGGCCATCACGGTCTGTGGGGACCAGTGACACGGCGCCCCGCCCACTGTGGTCCCAAAGCCCTGTCCCTGGTCCTGGGAGGCCCAGGCCACGAGGGCTGCAGGGGGAGGGGAGGCGTGGGGTGCCGGCAGTCACCTCCATGCCACTGGCCGGGAGCCACCACGTGAGAAGCACGGAGGCCCCGCCTCCAAACCCAGAGCTCACTCTGCTCAAGTGGCCTCGCCCGAGAACGTGGTGGCACACTCCAGCCCCACGCTGCCTTTGAGAAGGGTGCGCCTGAGTAGCGGTTCGTGCGCTGGCTGGCTGTGGGCCTCAGTTTCCCCATCTCTAAATGGGCCCCCCAGGCTCCCCGTCCTCCTGACGGCCAGGCAGGAGGCCCCGCCTCCTCGAGCCACAACCGAAATGCACAGAGCTTGCCCGAGACGAGGGTGGCAGTAGCCAGGGCAGGTGGCGCCCCAGGCCCCGAGCGCAGGGTGGGGAGGCTCTGCTCCCCCCCCCCCCAGCTACAAAGGCTCTAACGAGCGAGGGGTGCCCGCTGCAGCACGGCCCCTACCAGGCCCCACCGCAGCGGACTTTAATCAGCCTCCTCGGAGCGCCCGCCACGAAGATGCCTCTCCACAGGCAGGAGCGTCTGCACAGAGGGCCGGAGCAGCGCGCTGGGAGCTGCCAGGCGTGCTGGGGGCTGACGCGCCCCCCGCCACCCCACAGGGGCCCGCGGCTGGGCCGCGTGGAGGGCGTCCCACCTGGAGGGCGCCCCGTGCCCTCCTGCCGCTTCCGAGGGGCAGAGGTGAAGGAGGTGCGGTCCTCACGCTCACGAAGGCAGAGGCAGACACGGCGACGGGGACGTCAGCGCCTTCCGTGCATTTACCGGTGCCAGACGTGGCGGGCAGACGTGGCTCCGGCCCCCCCGTAATGCCCACAGGGGCTCAGACGGCAAAACCTGACCTGCCTGAGAGCTCCCGGCCAAGGGGCAGGGCCGGGTCCCAGCTGAGGTCTTCGGCTCACATGCGGGCCCCCCAGAGCCCCCCGGTGCCACGAGCCCAAGTCGCCTGCAGACCCATTCCGACGCTGCCTGGACCAGCTCCTCGGGCCAGACAGCTCTTCCTCGTCCATCTGCCATGGCCAGACAGGGCGGGGGTCTCCTTGAGTCCTGGCCTCTGCTCCTGCCTGCCTGCGGGGTGCGGGGGCTGGTGGGCACCCCTGTGCCTGGCAGGGGCTGTGCGGACGGGCCGCCTCGCACACAGGGAGGGGCGGGGTGGGAGAGCGCTGCCCGCGCCGCACCACAGTCACGTGGCACCTGGCGCTCCGACGGGGTGACCAGCACCACCTGGGCGTGACGCTCTGTGTCCTGAGCATCACCCGCCAGCCGAGTCAGGGGCAGCCGGCCTGGGCAGGGGCGGGCGGGGCCGGGCGTGGGTCCCCGGAGCTGAGGCTGGCTGTCGGGAAGCGGGGGCGGGGCGGGGCGCACGGGAGGGCACCGCACTGGGTTGGCAGCCGGCCCGGCCCCTATGCGGGGCCTCTGGGTGGCGGTCGCCTCAGGGAGGTGGAGTGGCGGGGTGCCGGGAGGGGAGCAGCCTCAGAGGGGGCGGACGCGGGTGCAGGAGACGCAGTGGGTGAGCGCGGGCCCTGGGGCTCGGCGGCGCGTCCCGCAGAGGCTCGCGGGAGTCCTGGCTGCGGGGAGGATGAGCGAGGCTCGGGGATGGGGACCCCCGCATGCGCACCGACTCTCCTGCCGCGAGGCCCCGAGGGCCTTCTCAGACCCCGGCTGAGGCCGCAAGCGTGGAGAGGGGCCTGGCGCGGGCCGGGGGGCCGGCACCTGCCGGTGCACTGCCTCAGGGTGCGGGGGCCGGCACGGCTGCCCGGACCAGCGCTTGGTCCCAGCTCTGAGCAGGTGGAGGGGCCCGGTGCGGCTGTGAGCGCGTGCTGGGTGCTGGGGCCGCCGGGGTGCCACCCCTCGCCAGGCCTGGCTCCTGGGCTCCCACCCGTGGAGCCTCGGCCACCCCGCCCCGGGGCCGCGGCAGGCACCCTCGAGCGCAGCAGCGTCAGCTCCCAGGGAGTCGGGGCCGGTGGTGGCAGCTGCGCAGACACGCGCAGCTGCACGTGAACTCGGTGCTCACGTGCCGTCGGCCGGTGCCCCACTCCGCTCCCAGAGCTTCGGGGGGCTTGGGCGCTGGGCCACACCCGGGCAACCTGAGCCCTCTGCAGCTGACGCGGATGCCACCCGCCCCCTTGACCAGGTGCAGCCCCAGGACGGGGAGCAGGCTCCGCCCACCGGGGCCCAGGCGGGTGTGAGGAGGGACCAGTCGGCACCGCCAGCCGCTCCTGCAGCGTGGACGGGACGAGGCGTGGCCCGCCCTCAGCTCCTGCCACGGGACGCTGGAGTCGGGGCACCCAACCCACACCTGGCTCCCCAGGGCCGGTGCTGGTGCAGAGCGGCCGCCAGCTCAGGGCTCAGCCGCAGCCCTCGCCGCGCTCACCAAGAGCCACGCAGGCTCCTCCTGCAAGGCCCCCGAGCCCAGGTGCAAGGGAGAAAGGGTCACGGCAGCGGGACCCGTGCCGCCCGGCCACCGGGAGGCTGGGAGCCGTCAGCGCCAGCCCCGGCTGTGCTCGGTCAAAGAGCCGGAAAGACATCGGCAGCCCTCCCGACGCGCCGCGGGCGGCGGGACCCCCCTGCCGACAGCGCCGCTCTCCTGTCTGAGGGCTGTGGCCCAATTAACCGGGAAGAGATGACAGGTCCCAGAGGAGCACAGTCCAGCCGCGACTCTCCGCACCGCGCTCTGTCAAAGCTGCCACTTCTACCATCCCCAGGAATGGTAATAAAAGCGAGATTTGATTTACCTCTAATAGGTGTCAAGACAAAATCAATGGCCTGTCCAAAGCCTGGGCGACCACAAACTGTGGGTTTTCTGCCACGGACTAATTTGGACAGGTGGATAAAATTGAAAAACGAAGTAAAACGAGGCAGTGTAAACAGCAGCCGCACCTCACGGATGCGGGGGGGGGGGGACGCGGACCCCACCACGCAGAGGAGGCCCCGCGGGAGCACGCCTGTCGGCCACGGCGTCACGGGCGCGGACGGCGGGCTCCAGGGCGCAGCAGCGGGAGAGGACCGCGAGGCAGGCGACGTGCAGCCCGCGGCTCGGGGGCGTGCGCGGGAGGAGGCCCGCTCAGCCCGTGGGGCGGGAAGCGGACGCGGGGACGGAGGGCAGCGGGGACGGAGGAGGGCAGCGGGGACGGAGGGCAGCGGGGACGGGCGGCGTCCGGCCCAGCACTCACCACCAGGCTGAGCTGCTGCAGCTGCGCCTGCAGCTGCTGCTTGTCTTCCTCCAGGCGACACCGCTCCGCCTCCAGCTCCTCAATCTTCAGCCTGCAAGGAGAGCGAGACCGTGACAGGACCCACCGCGGCCCTGGCCAGGGAAGCCCCGCTCTGGGGGCCCGGGGAGGGGCGAGCTACGAGGCACGGTTCCGCTCCCACGTGCACACGCGTGAGACACGTCAGGGGCGACACTGAGTAAAGGCTGCGAAACCCCAGGCACGGGACGGCAGGGTGCAGCCGAGGGCACCCGCGGGGTGCGGGTGGCGGTGTCCTCGCCGACGACGGCGGGAAGCGGGCACGCAGGGAGACCACCCAGGGGTGCGGCCGCGCATGGCAGAGGACACTGAGGCCCGAGAGAATGGCCCGAGCAAAGTCCCGCGAATGATGAGGAGACAGGGAGAGGCCCCGCAGTGGCTGTGGACATGGCCGACAACGGGAGGGGGGCCGGGGCCGGGGCGGGCTCCGCTGCAGTCCCTCTCCTGCGGGCCCAGTGGCCAGCACAGGCTGCGGGCCTGGGCAGCGCTCAGTAAGGATGTGCCTACCCGGGGTCACGGGGGTGGGGGTGGGGGGGCCAGTAGCAAGGCTCTGATGTGGCCCGGAGAGCAAACAGCCGGGGCCACTGGAGGTCCAGCTAGAAAAGCAGCACGTGGCCCAGAGACTTGGGACACATTCCCGGTGACAAGGAGGAGCGGCAGACGGCAGCCCAGTGAGGGCACAGGGGCTGCGACCCCACCCCACGCCGGGGCGCAGACCGGCCTCTCAGGGCCCACCGCCAGCCACCCCAGAGCGTCTCGCAGGCACAGGGGCCTGTCTCCCAGACGGATCACACGCCCTGGAGGTTAACAGCCCGTAACAAGCTTAAAAACTGAAATTTTACAAATTTCATTTATAGACTGTAATGGAATTAAAGCAGGTATCAGTAACAGAGGACAATCTCCAAGCATTTGGAAACGTAACAAGGCACATCGAGATAGTACCTTGTTTAAAGAAGACCTATGAAATTAGAAAGTCTTTTTAAATGGACGAAAATGAGAATATGACATGTCAGTCTGTGGGCTGCAGGTGAAGTCGTGCTTAGAGAAAATTCTGTAGTCTTAAACACCTCTTAGAAAACAAGACCTCAAATCAATAATCTAAGCTTCCACCTTAAGAACCTAGAAAAAGGAAAAATACACCCAAAGCGAGCAGAAAGGGTAAAACAAAAGCAGAAATCGATGAAAACAGAAAAACAATGAGAAAACGGAAGAAACCAAACACTGGTTTTCTGAGGAGACCAATTAAATTGTAAACCTCTGGCAAGACAGGCAAAGCAAAGACGCCGACGCCCGCATCAGCACCAGGAACAGAGGCTTCAGCCGCGGAGCCGGCAGCCGGAACAGATGCTGAACGACGCCACGTCCGTCCGTCAGCCCGACACTGACATGTGACGCTGCACCTCCACGAGCCCGCAAGCTACCCGGATCCACCGAGAGAAAACCCATCACCGGACGCCGTGAGACCAGTAATGAAGGCAGACTGTTAGTCAAAGCCTCTCACGACAGAAATGCCCAGGCCTAGATGGTTTTATTGGGTGCAAACATTTAAAGAAATACTGCCATTTCTACACAGTCTCTTCCAGAAAAGGGAAGAGAAAGGAACACTCCCAACTCATTTCATGAGACCAGCATCATGCTGATGCAAAACCGGATGAGGACAGTATAATAGAAGAAAACAAACCAATGTCCCTCGTGACTAGAGACACAAAATCATCGACAAAACGTTAGCACGTTGAATCCAGTAATATATAAAAAGAACAATACGTTACAACCAAGGAGGGTTTATCTCAGGATGTCAGGCTAGCTCAATAATGAAATATAAATCGATGTAATCCACCATATTGGAAGTCTAAAGATGAAAAACCACATGCTCCTATCAGTCAATTCAAAAAAAAAGAGAAAGGATTTGATAAAATTCAGCATCCATTCACGATAAATCATGAGTAGAAGAAAAATCAAGCCTAGAAGAGCACATCGCAAAAGCACACCTACGACAAGCTGGCCGCGGACATCCTTCTCAGTGACGGCGGAGCGCCCCCTGGAGCCGGCCGGCAGAGCTGTCGGCCCTCACCCCACCTCGCCGCCTGGAGGTCCCCACCACGCGAAACCCCAGGAATCGAGACCAACGGCACACCACTCGGAGAACGAGACTGAAAATGGACAAGTTTACAGACAACAGAGTGTCTGTGCGGAGAATTCCAAGGAATCAACCAAACACAGATGAGAAAACCCGTGCAGAACTACGTAAATTTAGGACGACTGCAGAATAAAGATGAACAACTAAAAAAATCAATCACGTATCTGCAATGACAATGTACAATAATAAACCAAAGTAAAACAAAAATTATAAGTAATACAGAGAGACACAGAGGGACAGATCTAAGAAAGTGGGCGAACTGCGGGAGAGGAGCCGCCCTGGCGAGCAGAGACGGACGACCACGTCCGCGGGGCGGAGGGCCGCGCTTCCCGAGCTGATGTGAAGACGTCACGCGCGCCGAGCCAAATCCCGGCAGGACTCTTTCTGCAGCTACAAACTGATTCTAATATTCACGTGGAAACCCAAAAGAACAGTTAAAACGACTTCGAAAAAGACGAATAAAATTGGAGGAGTCACGCTACCAGATTCCGAAGCTTACCGCCAGGCTGCGGAGCTGGGGCGAGCCCCCCGCACGCAGCAGGACAGGGCCTCCAGGGGGAGGAGCAGGCCCGACCGACGGCCGTGGGACGAGGGACAGCCTCGCCCACGCACGGCGCGAGAGTGGCTGCACGCCTCTCGGCAAAAGACCAAGATAAAACAAACCCTGACCTAAACCTCACATCTTACCCAAAACTTACCGGAAGGTGGATCAGACACTCAAATGTAAAACACGAAAACATAAAACTTTCAGGAAAAACACACAGGAGAAAACCTTTGCCACTTCAGGGGTAGGCGAGGAGTTCTCAGATCCAACCTCCAGAAGAAGGCGTTCCACAGAAGGAAACGTTGATAAATCAGACTGTATCAAAGTTAAACACCTTCGCCGTGTTGAAGATGTTGATGAGAATTTAAGAAGCACAGACTAAGAGAAGATATTTGCAAATCGCACTTAACAAACATACCTCCAAAGTACATAAAGAACACGCAGAATTCAAAAGTAAAAAAAAACAACAGCTGGGTCCAACAAACATCTGCGCGGCCGCTGCAGCTAGGGCTCAGTGGGCAGCGCGGGGGGCTCGGGGCCGGCGCGGGGGCCGCGCGGACTGGCGCACGGGGCACGTCGGCCCTCGGGGGACCCGGTCCCCAGGCACTTCTCACGGCGACGCTGCCGGCCATGCCCAGGGCCGAACGCGCCCGACGCGGCCCCAGTGCCCGCTGCCCCCACACGGACGCCGACTGCAGCGCCGCCGCCACGCCAGCCGAAGCGCCACAGCGCCCCCGAAGGGGCAGGGCTGCCGCGAGCACGCACAGGTGACGCTCGCCGCGGGCGCTCCCCAGCAGGCCCCCCCCACGCCCCGTTTTCGGCCAGTGAGTCAATTTAGGGAGAGCGCGAGGGCGGCCCGCTACACTCGCCTGTCACCCCTTCCACGCCCATCCCTTGGGACGCCCGAGCCTCCCCCGCGCACACGGCCCTTCCATCTGGAAGGCGCCCGCCTGGTTCAGCCTCCCTGGTCTGGGGCCGCCCCGGTCTCCCCCGGTCCCGCTGGGGCTTTGTGCCGCCTGACAGCTCCCTGCTCTCGGGACTCGGCGCGCTGTGCGCTTCGTGCCGGCTCCTGCAGTTCCAGAGGAGAAATTCGCCGTCACTCAAACTGATGTTCT
Organism: Eidolon dupreanum; assembly: GCA_028627145.1. Taxonomy (NCBI): domain Eukaryota; kingdom Metazoa; phylum Chordata; class Mammalia; order Chiroptera; family Pteropodidae; genus Eidolon; species Eidolon dupreanum. The sequence continues at coordinate 36,878 of CM053515.1, forward strand.
CTGGAGATAAAAGTGTTTCTCTCCAGCACCTTCGAGACTTTTTCTGTCTGCAGTTTCCAGGGCGACGTGCACATGCCACACGCAGACGTCTGGGGCTCGCCTGGTGCGGCCGCTCCGGTCCCTACGCCGGCAGCTCTCGCCGGGCCCCGACCTGGGGAGCGCTCAGCCGTTACCTCTTCCAATGTCTCCCAGTCCCAATCCTCCCCTCCAGGGGCCGCGACAAAGAGGACACCGTGCCTCCTGCTCCCGCTGTTCCAACGACCTGTGTCCAGGTCACAGCCCTGCCTCTCGTCGCGGAGCTACGGGGCGGCCTGTGCAGTGAGCTTCCGCTTCGGCTACTGTCCGAGCCCGTAAGTTCCATTTGGTTCTTTGTTAAAAGAAGTGATTTGTTTTTCTGCTGAGGTCACCACGTTTTCATTTCTTCACTGAGGATTCATGACCATTCGCTGAAGCTCTCTCGCCACACCCACTTTACAGTCCTCGCCTGGCATCCAGCACCGGTCACTGGGACGCTGCTGTCCAACAGCCGTCCCCTCGCCTCCAGTCCTCACTGTCTAGGTCTGGGCGTGGCAGTGAGTTTTACTGCGTCCCAGACACGCTGGGCCTCGGCCTGTGAGACCTGCACCTTGGCTAACGTCTGGCAGGAGGTCACCCCGCTCACGGGAGCCCTGCGCCCTGGGCCCTGCTGCCAGGGGGGCCCCTGCACACCGCGGGGTGCATGCTGGGGTCCCCGCTGGTCCCCTGGCCCCAGGGACATGAGGGTCGCCTCGCTGCTGGGGGGTGGGCGTGGGAGCTTTCTGCAGAGCCTCTGACCCGGGGCCGCCGGCCCTGCTGGACGGGGTCGGAGCAGGGTCGGAGCCACCGCCAGGGCACGGGAAGTCGGCCCCGTCCAGCCCTGCGGACGCGCGGCCGACGCGGGCACTGCCCGCTCCGAGGGACGGGGGGACGGGGCGCCCCTCCGACCTGTCTGACGCTGCAGGGAGGGGACCAAGTGCTGCTGCCCGAGGACAGGTGTCCCCGGGACACTGGGCTGAAGTGGGCCATTTCCACGGTGATGCCGAGCCCCCCGTCCTGTCCCCTCAGTCCCAGAGGCCGACAGCACCCACACTATGCAGACAGGAGTCTCCCAAGACGACCCGGCCAAGACGAGAGACCACACGCCAGTCCTGAGGGCCGCGCCCAGCCGTAGCGAGGCCACAGCACGCAGCCCACCCACGGCCCCTCCGCGGGGCTCTCGGCCCCCACGGCACGGGCAGACGCCCGGGGCCACCGCACGCCGAGGAGGGCGTCCAGCACGGCAGCCCGCACTCCGAGCCGAGTGGACGGAAGCAGCGACCCAGAGGAACAGACTACGTGGAGAAGGGGCCTCGCACGGTCCCGCTACGACACTGGAGAGGCGGCGAGTGTCTGTGCTCACGAGACCCCACCAGTGCATTTGGCATAAAAGAACGTTCAGACCTCAACAAAACGAGAAAAAGTCCCTCAGGAGACTAGAACATAAGAACAGAGATAAAATAAGATTGATATATTTGAGAAGACTTTACAAAAAATAGAAAAAAGCTGGAAAACGGGATAAACATCGTTTTAAAACAGAGAATTAGTTCAGGAAGTCCAACATTCAAATAAGTTTTAGAAGAAGAAAATGGGAGAAAAAAACATAAGAAAATCAATGAACGATTCAACAGAAATCCCAGGAACTGCAGGGTGAGAGCGCAGACCGGAAGGCCACCGCCCGCCCGGCAGAGCACCCGACGGCAGGCCCGCACCAACACACGCCCTGGGCGCAGGGCAGGCCCCTCAGGCCCCAGAGCGGAGAGCAGGCGTGGGCAGGGCCTGCGGGGCCTGCGGGTCGCAGCGGCCCCTGCGCCCACCACAGTCAGTGCAGCCGAGACACGTGACGAGCGGCCGGGCAGCGGAGGGGCAGAGGGGTCTCTGGCTGCCAGGGCATCACCCACGGTGGTGTCTGCAGGCCGTGCCGAGGTGGCCTGCTGACCACGGGCCTCCCTGGCGAGCGGCCGGTGGGGAGAGCGGGGCCGAGATGGCTCCTGAAGGCTGGCCCTGGTCCACCCATCGGACCTGAGGGCCTGGTGGGGGCCGGCGGCGCGGGACGAGGCCACCGGATGCCGCCCTGAGAGCCTGGTGGGGCCGGCGGCGCGGGACGAGGCCACTGGACGCCGCCCTCGGCCCGCGAGCAGCGCGGCGTGCGCTGCCTCACCCTGGCCCCCCTCCGCAGGGCGGGGTCTTCGGCCTGCCGGGGCCTGCCCTGAACCCCGCCGCAGCCCGTGTGCCACCCTCGACACATGACACATACTCTCTAGCTCAAGGGCACTGGCGTGCAGAGACTGTCACCACTGGGTGACAAAGCGAACCCACGGCACAATGACACAGCTCCTGAACGTTCGCAGGGTGCTGGGGTGGAGGCGCCCGCACGTGCCCGAGGAGGGGCGTGCAGTGACCAGGCATCCGGAGCACCGGGGCAGCTGCCGGCTCCGCGGACGCGACGCGGGAGCGGGCACTGGGCGCGGGCTGAGCCGCCGCCCCGGCCATCGCGCCACCGTGCCGTCCCCACGGAGCTCGAGGGCCTCGTGGCCTTGCTTTCTGCCCACTCCACTGGTCCAGAGTCCACCCAAAAAGGCCCGGGGCCCTTGCCGTGTGCTTGGGCCCCCCCCAGAGCCCTCCTGACAGGTGCGTCACCCCAGTACCCTGTCCTTGCCCGGCACGGGGCTGGGGGGACCCCAGGTGGGGCAGCGGCTGGCAGGGCAGGAAGGGAGCAGCTGGTGCAGGCGAGACCCAGCTCCCGCCCCCCGAGAGTGGCCGGGAACACCGGGGCTGACAGGCAGCTTCTCCTGGCAGAGCGTTCACACAGACACTGGCCTGACTTCTCGTCGTCGCCCCGCCTGTCCTGTCCTCGGCCGCGTGCTCCAGGCGAGCCAGGGGGACGAGGAGCTGAGATCTCGAAGCAAAGACGTCGCTGAGAAAGCCCTTGCTTCAGACCTCACAAGAGAAAATGACTGCACCCCACACGTGCCAGCCACAGAAACGGGCACAGCCCTGGCCACACGCACACCGGCACAGTCGAGACTGGGCAGCGGGGGCCCTGGGGGCCCCGGGACAGCGGGCGCTGGGCGTACGCAGGCCGCTCCTCGCCTGCAGCCACCGCCGCCATGCGGGATGCTAAGGGCTGAGGCGGAGCCTCGTCACCGTCCTCCGTCCACCACTGACGACCGCGGCTCCAGGGACGAAGGATGAGGGTCCAAGCGTCCGAGAGGACACTCGAGGCCCTGCGGGTTGGTGCCGACCACGGCAGCCCCGTCCCCCGTACCGCACGCTGCTCCGTGGAAGCGCGTCTGCACGCCAGGCCCCGGCCTGGCCTCCGGGCCCCGCTCCGCTCCGCCAGGAACGCTGTCGCCTCCCGACCCCGCCAGCCCACCGCTGACGGCAGGGCCGTCTCCATCACCGGCCGGGGCTGCTCCCGGAAGCCGGGGTGCAGGAGGGGTACTTCACCCGTCTCTGCGTGGGGACGGCCACACGCAGCCTGAAAGGGGCGTTCTCCCAGCAACCGCTCGCGGCACGAGGTGCGAGACGCGGGCCACCCTTGCCGAGGCTCTCCTCCGTCCGTCTCCGTGCCCTGGGCAGCCAGGGTCGCGGCAAAGCTCCCAGCGCGACCCTGTCGCTCCTGCGCTTTGACGCTGGGATGGCTTTCCCCGCTCTTGGGGACAAGGCCACAGCCCTTGCCTGGTCCCAGCCGCCTGCCCACGAGCACTCGGCCTGTGCTCGTTCTGCGTCCAGAGATTCAGGGGTGGGGGCGTGTCAATCTGCCCAGCAGCCAGCTTCCAGTTATAAACTGAATTAGCAGGGCCAGCTTGGGGACCCCAGGTCTCCCTAGAAATCCTGCTTGGGGCTCCCTCCCGCGGCCGGGGTGCTGGGGGCTGGGGAGAGACCGTGGGCGGGGCAAGCTGCCTAGAACACGGACGCAGGGCCTGGCAGCACGGCGGTTCCGAGCGGGTCTGAGCGGGTCTCTGCGGTGGGCTCGGAACGAGCCACGCACGGACCCCGCTGCCCCGGAAACGGTGCGCAAGGCCCGGGGGCTCTGCTGGCGACAGTCGGGGCCCGCCAGACGGCACCGCGACGTCTGAGCGCTGGGGACGCCGCGAGGCCCACACCAGTGGAGACAGGGTTCTGCAGAGTGCACGGGGTCGGAGCGGGGTCTAGGACAGCGCCCTCCGGGAGGGTGACAGTGCAGAGGGCTGGCGGGGCGAGGGACATACCTGAGCGCGCTCACCTCCTCCCTGGACAGCAGGACGCTCTGCTCGGCGGGGCCCGCCTGGCACTGCAGCATCCGCAGCTCCATCTCCAGCTGCGAGGAAGCACAGGACGAGGGTCAGAAATCCCGGCGGCCGCACCCCGTCTGCCCCCAGCCGTGCGGACGCCGCTTCCCGGCACCTCCTTCCTGGGGCACTGAAGCTGCCGGCCCTCCGGGATCCCGGCTGCAGACGGTGCGCTCTCCCGGCACGTCCCTCCGGGACAGACGTGTCCACCTGGAGCCTGCTGCGGGAAGGGTCAGCGCCTGGGGGACCACGGCCACGGGACCGCTCTCGCCGCTCCCTGCCGGCGCGCTGCTCGGCTCTGCCGCCGTGTTCCACCCTCTCGGTACTCGGAGCTCTGCCCGGGGACAACGTGGACGCGAACCTGCCCTCGTGCCCGGGGGACGCACGGGGGCGGGGGCGTGGTCCAAGAGCCGGCCGCGCTGACGGGAACCGGGCAGGGGGCTGGTTCAGAGTGGTGGGGCTCCGGCCGGGGACCTTCCCGAGGGCCACCCAAAGCAGCACCCGGCTAAGGGCCTCGGTGGCTCCGTCGGTCTCAGATGTGGCCGGCAGCCTGGAAGGACACACTCAAGCCTCGTCAGCTGGCTGCGGGCTCGGTGTCACTGTCCTCAGACGAGGCTCTGGCCATTCTTCAGCCCACCCTCAGAGCCTACCGCCCACAAGCCAACTTAGTCTTCGCGCCAAGGGACAGGGAGGGAGTGTCCTGGATCGCCCCAGCCGCCACTCGCCGGCTCCGCACCCGGCCACCCAGCCTCTGTCCAGCCCTGGTCTCTGTGCCAGTGCAGGTTGTCAAGGCGACCGCCTGCGGTCGCCGACCTGCCTGAGGCCTGCCCGTCTGTCCTGTGAGCCCAGCTCCCGGGCCCGAGCTGGCCGGCGTGCTGGCCGAGGGAGCAGAAGGGCCCCACGAGGGGAGCCGCGCCGTGCCGGGCTGGAGATGCAGGACGCCGGGCAGGCTGCGGCCCCGCTCCGGCCCGCGACGCCCCGTGCTCCAGACGCGGGCAGAAACAGGCAGCCGTCTAGGCCACGAGCCCCAGGGCTGAAGCCCCGGATGCCACCGAGCGAGCGTCTGCAGCCGCAGGGGGGCCGCCTGGGGCCAGTGCGGAGCAGGCACGAGTCCCCGCTTTGTCGGGGGGTGGGCTGCCCCTCCACGCAGTGCCTCGTGTCCTGACGCCCCGAAGGGAAGCCGCCGGCCCCAGTCCTCACGATGGCCCTGAGGAGGTGGGTGGTTTCAGGAGGGCTCACGGCGCCTGCCCGTCCGCACGGGCCAGCCAGGATGAGGCAGCCGGTCCCTGAGCCGATGAGGCCGCACGGCTGGCACGGCGGCCCCAAGTCCTGCCACAGCATGGGACGGCTCTGCCGTCCTCGGCTGAGGAACGGGACGGGGCCGCGGGGAAGGGCTGTGAAGGAGCAGGGCCGGGCAGGGGCAGGAGGTGGGGGCAGGCGTCTCCGCTGTCCCGCCCCGTTGCTGCTGTAGACGGGGACACGGCTGTCCCTCGGTGTCAGGGGGGTCTGAGTCCAGACCCCCGCAGGCACGCAGGTCCACGGACGCCGGGCCCCTTACGGAAGACCGTGTGCGTGCCCGCGCCCGGCCTGGCCCCCTGCGCCGGGCCACCCCCAGTGACTCCCGGCTCCCAGCGCAACGTGGAGGCCACGGGAGTACTGCGACACTGTGTTGCTTAGGGACAATGACAAGAAGCAAGAGCCTGTCCGCCTGGGCCTACCTGCCTGGTACACAGTGACAAAATACACCCCGACGTCCTCGACCCACGGGTGGCTGAACCCGTGAAGGCACGCAGGGCGGACAGGTTTTCCTCCGATGTCTGTCATGCTGTTTCTGTGTACGTGTGACTCTTAAAGTTTCCGTGTGAGTTCTGTTTCCCACGCTTTGACAAGTCACCCGGCTGGCGGCCGCCGTCCGCGGCTGGCCGTCTCGCCACTCGCTCCCGGTAGCCGCAGAGGGCAACGCGCCGCTGCCTCCTCGCACGCACGCCTCGGACTGCTTTCTCCCGCCCAGTTCTGAGGACCAGGGAACCCCCAGAATGATGCTGAAGGGTGGGCGTAATACTGGACACCCTCGTTTGCGGCTTCACTGGAACTGAATCTATAGTGCGTCAGCTTTGGGTTGAAACAGATATTTTCCCCGACTGAGAAATTTAGCCACATGTTCGTGTTGAGCTGCTCATCAAGACTGAACGCTGAGTGTTAGCAAACATGGAGAAGGCCCCCTAGAAACTGATCCTCTAACACCAGGCCAGCGCCCCTCCTGGAGACCCCTGCCTGCGAGCAGTGTGTGCCAGGCCCCCGCCCCCGGACACGTGAATGGGAATGCAGTGGGACGGCGGCTGGTCTGCCATCCGCGCACACGCGCACACAGGATGCGCAGGGGCTCGCCGCGGCTGCTGCCGCCACGCTGCTCAGCTGCCGCGTGTTCCCACCTCGCCATGCTCCGGGGGAGTCACGGCGTGGGCGGCGTCTGCATCGTAAGAAGTTGGAGATTTTTCCATGAAACTAACTCAGCTTGATTCCTTCTCTGTTTTTTCTTCTTGTTGGAGGAAGGCAAGAATGGCTACTTTGTGACAACTTTGTAATCACCAGTCTGTTAAAATGTCTCTTCTGGAGTCAGTATTGATAGGCTATAATTTCCTAGAAAATCATTTATTCCATTCAAATTTTAAAATTTAGAGCTGTAGTATAATTCATAGTTCTTTTAATAGAACTTCCATACAACTCACCATTCTCTTTAGATTCATTTTTGATTTTTGATTTTACTTATTCTATCATTGAGGTGAAGCTTACACGTGGTACAGCACAAATCTCAGGTGAACAGCTCAGTGACTTTCTACACACGTCTCACCTGTGGAACCGCATCAAGACAGTCTCTCACGCCCGGGCGCCGCCCCCCATCAACAACGCCACGGTAATTACTCTTCTTATGTTGGGTGTGATGCTACCTGTTAATTTTTTACTAGGATTGTGAATAATTCATATGTTTTACTGATTTTCTTTCACAGTGCAAGTATTTGGATTTATTTATTTTTTTCTACCATTTTTCACTTTCTTATTAACTTGTGCTTTGATCTTTACAAATTCCTATCTTTGCTTTACTAAAGCTTATTTTGTTTTCCTTTCTTTAGTTCTTAAGTTGGATACTTATTCTGTACACATTTGTTCTTTCTTGTTTAATAATATAAATATTTAAAACTGTGACTTTTCTTCTGAGCACTGTTCTGGCGTGTTTTCATTACGGTTTTTGTCTAGATTTTATGCACTTTTGAACTGCATTTCTTTCTTCTTTGACCCAAGTATTGTTTACAACAGAGATTTCTGTTGTTTTTTTTTTTTTTTTTTTTTTTTTAATTTTCAAGTGTTAGGAGCTTTCCACCCCCCTGGTTTTGTCCTTAATTGAAAGTTGTTTGCACTATTCTCCCTATTTGAATTTATAAAGGTTTTCTTTATTATTTAATGTATGATGAATTTTTGTGAATGTTTTCTGTGAGTACTTTTTTAAAAAGAATTCTTCGGTTTCAGGGTTAAGAGTTTTTAACATTATGTATATAAAGTAGATATTCTGTTTTTTCTATTACTTACTTTTTCCCCGCTGGCTATATGTGGATTAAGAAGTAAAATAAAATCCCCCACTGCTGGCATCTCGCATTGGCTTCCTATTGAACTGCTCCTCGTTTTTTGAACATCGGTGATATACTAGCTGACAGATATTCATCTGCACCTTCATTACTGAACCCCACCTCGCTTTGTGTTCTGCAAAGCGTTTTCACCTGAATTCAAATTTAACTGCAGCAAGGACACGACATTTGATTTCGTTGCCATTACCCTGCATTTTCCAGCTTTTCTTGGTTTTGCTTTGTAATCCAAAGAAAGTCTTTTCCTTTTGATAGGAGAGTTTAGCCCATTTACGTTTTGATATACGTTTGGGCACATTATCGTCGTATTACTTCGTTGCACTTTCTGTTTTATAACTTTTATAACCATTTAATTCTGTGGTCGTTTGCTGTGTTTTGTGAAATTTTCCTGATACTCATAAAAGTTTGCATTTTTGTGTTCTAGTGGTTGCTTTTATAACTCTTTACATAATAGCTACACGTTTCTGTTCCTGACAGTTTCTATTAACTCCCTTCGTCCCTGACCACTGAGAGGCTGTCTTCCTGTTCACCCTCATGCAGTCAGACACACTGTCAGCACGTGCCGTCACCCTTAAGTGATGCTTGGGTCTTCAGCTCTGGACGGTGAGCAAGCAGCACTTCCGCGCTTTCTCAGCCCTCCCTCTCCCTTCCCGATTACTAAGCGTGCGGTCCCGCGTCCGTCCCCCGCCCCCCCCCGGCCCCCTCTCTGCTCCCGGCACCCGCCCCCGACTCGGCGCCTTCACGTGTCCACGCTTCACGGATGCTACTGCTACGTTTTAGTCCTGCGCAAAATGCGCAGGTACAACTTTCATCTGCTCAGTGTCAAATTCTTTTTCTGTAAAATTTTTTGGTGTTTTTCCATAACATGTTCTGGTTTTACAAAACTGTGTGATGTTGCCTCTCTTACTCATCAGTGAAGATGTTTTATTGGAGCCAGTTTTGTGCAAACAGCTCCTACCGTGGAACAGACGGCGTTTTCTCTCCTTCTGAACGTGATCAGATGGTTCTGCGTGAGCTCCATCTGCCTGCACCACTTCTTCCCTCTGGTGCGGGAGAGGAGGCTGCAGGCTTTCCCATGGGAGCAGACGCCCTCCCTCCGGGCAAGGGGACGTCGAGACCTGTGTGCGGAGCCCTCACCCGGCCCGGCTCGCCTGGGCTGGCAAGCTCCCGCTGCGCCCCGTCCCCTCTGCTGGCAACAGGCGGGAGACGGCCTCTCCCGTGTGCCCCCCGCTGGTGTGCCCCCCGCCGGTGACGGCCTCGTCAGAGGCCCCTTCCCACCGGGAGGGCCCATTCCCCGAAGCACCGCATCTCGGCTCCTCCTGCACACGTGTCTGCTGATTCCCACGGCTGAGGCCCAGCTTCCTGCCACTTAGCAGCTTGGGTTTTAGCCATATTTCTGTTTTGCCCAAGTTTTAGTTTGCCTTTTTGGTTTTTAGTCTTCTTGGTACTTTTGGATGATTTCCAGGAAAGAAAGGAGAAATGCTGACGTATGTACAGCATTCAAAGCAAAAATAGGCTCTTTTAACTTGTAACCTTAGACTCATAACTAACATGCTTTCGACTTTATGCCCCCGTTAGGCCTTCCGCCCCCTGTGCCCGACACCCGCCTCCCCGGGCTGCAGTCCGCACACACCGATGGGCCCACGAGGCCTGCCTCGCCTGCCCGGCAGACACCAAGCCCTGCGCCTCTCCCGTCCCAGCCCAGGACGGAGGCCGGCAACGAGACACACGATGCTTGTCGACAGACCAGTTTTCCGTTCGCACCCCAAGTCCTGTCCAGCTTTCAGCCACCTCAGACGTCACCGTCTCCGTGAACCCACCCAAGCCGGGCGGGCATTCGACCGTGAAGTCAGACGACACACGCGTGTGGTTCTCCCTCCCATGGGCGGGGAACGCCTGCCTCACGTGTGGGCCCATCCCCAGCTCAGAGCTCCGCACACAGGGGGCGCTGCAGGGGCGCGGGGGGCCGAGGGCAGCCTGCACGGGCAGAGTGCGCAGCGGGCCACGGAGTGCCACGGGGCAGGCGAGGGGAGCTGGCACGGGCGGCTCCCGAGGGACCAGAGTAAACACGCGGGGAGCTGGGTCACCCCAGAAAAGATCCGGACTTGCTTCATCTGCTCGTCGCAGGACCCTCCTTGCTGCCCTCCTGTGACAGTCGCAGCCTGGGGGACGCAGGGCGTTTCAAACAGGAAGCGTAGTGAGGAAGCACTGTCGCCGCGCTGGCCGGGACGCGTGCCCGGCACGAGGGACGGGTGGACAGCCCGCCTCTGAGCCTTCGCACGGAGCCCAGCCCCGGCCTGGGAAGTGGGGCCGGCGCCCCGTCTGCAAGGCTGGAGCACGGCGGGAGCGGAGCACCCTCCCCCTGCGGCCCCCGGCCAGCACGCGCACGCACTCCCGCACACACTCACACTCACACACACCCAACACACTCACACCCAACACTCACACTCACCCCAACACAAACACACCCAACACTCACTCATACCACTCACACATGTACCCAACACACAAACACCAATACACATATACACTCACACCACTCACAAACGTACCCAACACACACATACCCAACACTCACTCTCATACCAAACGCTCACACACACACCCAACACTCATACACCATTCTCCCACAGACGCACTTAAGTGCACACACACCACTCACATACACCCGACACTCTCACAAACACACCCAATACGCACATACACCCAACACTCACACTGGTACCAAACACAAACACCCCCAACATACTCATACTCAACACACTCACACACACCACACACGCAACCCAACACACACACACACACACTTGCTGAGTGTGACAGTTGCCTCGCCCACCTCTGGCCCCCTAGCTCCCCATGTATCGTAGGGGGTTGGTGGGGGTGCCCTTGGGGGACCCCTTCTCGACCCCTGGAAGCAGGCCAGGCCGGAGCGAGAGGCAGCGCCCGGCCCCAGCCGCTCTGAGCCAGCGGCGCTGACCGGCGCTGACCGGCGCTGCTGCTGGCGGGGGACGGAGGAGGCAGCCGGACGGGCGTCTCGCTGCGGTCTGCGCCCGCCTGGCCCGCACCTCGCTGATGCGCTCTGTGTGGAGCTGGCCTCCAAGGGACCAAAGACCAACCGGACTGCGTCCTCGGAGACACCCTGCTCGCTGCCCCAGAGCCGTGGAACCCCTTCCAGAACGCACCCCGAAGCAAAGTCGCCTCCTAGCAAAACAGACCGCAAAGCAACACGGGCTGAGGGGCCGAGGCCTGCTCCCGCTGGGAAAACACCTCTCCACGCGGCCCCGGACGTCCCTGCCCGCCGCCGTCAGTCCCCGGCGCGCTGACACCCCCGTCCCGGGCGCGCTCTCTCGAACTACGAGGCGCGACCCCCAGCGTGTCCGCGCCACGGCCGCTCCAGCCGCGGGGAGGCAGCTGCTGCCGTGGCCGCGGCAGGGCCCGTGCGCCTGGGCCCCGCCCCAACTGCTGCGACAAGGCCAGGTGTCCGTCACGGCGCCCGCTTCGCACGGGCCGCCCGGGCTTCGGCGGAGAGCAGCGGGGGACGCTGCGGTGCGGGCCTGTGCGGGCGGGCCCCGGCCGGGACCTGGGGCCTGGGCTCTGGAGCCCTCCCACCATCCCCCGGGGTACCCCCCACGTCAGGAGCCGCAGCAAAGGGCGGCAGGGCTCAGGGGTGCCCTGGTCGCAGACGCTGGGAGCCTTTCAGCAGCCCCTGGCCGGGGGTCAAGACGCTCCTGGCGTGCGGGTGCTGCTGTGGCGCAAGCAGCCGCAGGCGCATGCAGACGATCAGCCAGGCGGCCCTGCTGTGCGCTCGGTTACACGGGGTCCGGGCACAGCGGCACGGCGGGCTCAGGAGTGGCGAGACTTCACTCTTGAATGAGCACTGCTTCAGGGCAGACAGCATGTCGTGAACACGCCACAGAAGCAAACGTCCCCAAGCAGCTTCACCGCCCCGAAGGAAGCTCAGAACCTTCACGGGATGCAAAGTGCCTGGCATCCAGCCAGCCCGATGTCAGGATTCACAGGGGGGAACCCGAAACAGCTAACGGAACTGAATCGCATACTTCAACAGTTAAGTGGAGAAACGGAGGAAAAACACCAAAATAAAATTTATAGAGACAGAAGCCACAAAGCCCAAAACAAAAAGACACGGATCCCCTTTACGGAAGGTTAGCTATTAACTAAAGGAAACGTCAGAAAACTTAAAGACACACACATGGAAACAATTCAAAATTTAAAGCAGAAGGAAAAAGAACTGTGTGAAATGAAGCGAGCATGGCGAGTGCTGGGACCCGCACCACGTCCGCAACGAGGTGGCCGACGTCTTGGCAGGACCCCCACAAGGTGTGCTCAGAGCTGAGGAACGAAAACCCCGAGACGCAAGGAAAAGCACGGTGCGGTCTGAGTGCTCAAAACCGGTGACGAAGAAACCACGTTAGGAGCAATCGCAGAGGACAGACATCACAAGGCGCGATGACAATCGGTCACCGCAAACGGCACAAGCGAGGAGTCAGGGAATGTCGTTAAAGTCCAGAAAAGGAAAGACCCCTCAACTAAAAAGATCAACAAAGTGAGCAACCCTTAGCGAGACCGACAGAGGAAGAGAGAGGAGCGAGCGTGGGGACGTGGGGACGTCGCTGCTGACCGGCCTTCAGGGAAGCGACTGTACGGGACACTGTGAGCTGTCCACCAAAAGCAGATGACCCTGACGAAAGGCACAGATTCCTAGAAACACATGAGCTACCAAAACTGACCCAAGAAGAAACAGAAAATCTGAACAGACATGTCACAAGTAGGAGACTCGACCCGTAATTAAAAACCTCGGAACAAAGTGTCCGTGACCGGTGGACACTACTGGCCGTTCCCAAACCCTCCCTTCCCAAATCCTCCCAAAGAGCTGAAGAGGAAGAAATGCTCTGCACTCATTTTGAAACCAAAGCCAGACAAAATACCCAAGATAACATGACTAGGACCGACGACCCTTATGAATGTAGGTATAAAACCCTCAACGAGACACCAGCAGACTGCACCCAGCAGCGCTTCCATGGGCCAGAACACGGGGGGCTCAGCGTGCAATCACCAAGTACGTGACACCTCACTATCGGAACGAAGGGACACAGCATGATCGCCTCGATTGAGGCAGAAAAAGCATTTGGAAAAAATCCAACGTCCTTCGTGATAAAAACACTCAATGACCTGGGATTAGAAGGGAGCTTTCTCAGTGTGACAAGAGGCACCTACTAACACCCACGGCGAACATCACGCTCCCTGGAAAGCCCGAGAGCTTCCCCCAGATCGGGAACGAGACCGGGATGCGACTCTCATCCGGGAGCCAGGCAGCGAGACGTGAAAGGCATCCACACCGGAAGGGAGCGGGAAGGACGCCTGTGGTCACAGGTGACACGAGCTCGTGTGCAGGAAACCCCAAGCACTGAGAAGCCAACGACTCGGCGAAGCCACAGGACGGCAGACCGGCACGCGAGGGTGGCGAGGCCACTGGAGGGGTCACTTTCCAAGCCTGAAGCGCCACCTCCTCCCACCGCCTGGCCCGGGCCCCACGGTAGACGCAGAGCCAGCAGCCAGAAGACAAGGTAACATGCGATGAAACGCCTACAATGACCCTAACAAGACACGTGCGAGCCTCACCAGAGGACAGCGGCCACCGTGCGTGAAGGATGCCGGGGGCCCGAGCACGCAGAGACGCACGCGGCTGTGGCCGGGAGCCGCCGACGTGCTGGGCCCCTTCCGCAGCGGCCCACGAGAGCGAGGCAGGGCCCACAGGGTCCCGACACAGACGCGACGCGCTGCCTCCAAGTCCACTCGGCAGAGGACACACGAGGACATCTGTGAAGTCGCCGGAAGGGAAAGGCCGTGCCACGTCGGGCGCCACACGCTGCCACCTGAGCAGTGTGGCACCTGTCCAGACACACGCAAGTGTCTCTCTAGCCCCTTCCACTTTTTGGAGACAATCCAAATATCTGCTGAAATCAAGGGCCACAAATTTCACCATTAGAAATTGATTTTCTAGACTAGAACACCACCTTCTCAGCCTGCGGGCAACCCGCTCGTCTTGGTCCCCATGTCACCTCTTCCCTTGAGCCTTCGCTGTCGTGCCCACCAAGGACGAAGCTCCCCAGTCGTGGTGGGGTTCTCGTGGCCTGGCACTCGGCCCCACGGCAGGCGGGTCCAGGTGACATGAGCTGCCATCGGTCACAGAACCAGGAGGCTCCTTCAGTAGCTTGCCGGAAGGCAGTGGCTGTAGCCAGATGGCAGGCAGCCGCACATTCAGGCCGTGACGCTAGCTCCTCCCTCCTGAGGGGCTCCTGGCCCCCACGCTGCCACTCACGATGGCGGGAGCGAGGCCCCCGGGGGTGCGTGGCGTCTCCTGGGGTCTGTGTGTGCGCCCCTCGGAGCCAGAGCAGGCGCTGCTGCTGCTTTAGGGTGACAGTGCAGGCAGCGAGAGCCCAAGGGGACGGCAGGCCCAGGAGGGCGTGTGCTCTCGGGCGAGACAGGCCTCGAGAGGGCCGGCCTCTCCGTGACAGGACGACGGGACGACTGGACAGCTGACCAGCCCGCGCAGGCCTCGACTCGACAGCCACCGTCACATCGCCAGGTCAGAGACGGGACAGAGGACGACAGGCAGCAGGACGCGGTCCGCAGGCCCTGCCCGGCACCGCCCCCTGCAGGGCTTCCTGGGAGGCGAGGAGGGGACAGCAGCGGAACGACTGAGGAAAGCCGGGACGGGAAGCTTAACCACAGGGCCGGGCGGCCTGAGTCGCTTAGGAAAGAAGTCTGTGCTCCTGCCCTGAGGCGTGGAAAACGTTAGAGGACTTCCTGCGGCTACAAGAACATGCTGGCTTCTCCAGCGGCCGCGGCCGCGTCTAATTAGGCGATGCATGCCAGTGACACACCTATAGCCTGGACGTGTCTCCTCGGGATATGAGTTGCATTAAAGAAAAAGGCATGAATTGTGCTCGTGCTTACAAATTAGCATGGCTTTGCTAATTAACAACAGAAAGTCGACCTGTCCAAGTCTCGCCATCTATAATGAGCTGAAGATGTTAAAACTTTTCTTCCTTTTTGTTTCCTTCCTTAGATACTGAACTGAACCTGGGCCAGAAATCGGCAGGTCGGGGTGCTGCGGGCAGGGGGAGGCGGCACGGGCCCGGCCAGCCCGCACACGGAGGCGCAGAGGGCGCAGTCGGCAGCCCTGGAATGGGGCTGAAGCCGGCTGCCCCAGACTCGTGGTGATGCAGGACGCTGTCCCTCCAACAACCCCCTCCAGCTCAGGGGCGAGCAGCAGGGCAGGACTTGCCCCAAACCGGCCACATCTCACTGGGAACCCAGTCCCTGAAAAGCTGAACCCGACGTCTCAGGCCCCAGGACCCCACCCAGCACCGCCCAGCCTGGCCTTCATCTCCTTGGGGGGCGGGAGGGGCAGCGCTCAGAAGACACCCCCAACAGGCTTGGCGGGAGAACAGAAGCTCGCAGGCTCTCCAGGTACATCGCCACTTCTCGTTTTCACCGTAACTGGGCGGGAAGAGAGACCCGAAATGAACGACGTGACACAGGCTGGCGATCAGATGGCCAAAGGCAGAGGCCAAAGGCCATCTGCGGGGACAGCTCCGGCCGCGTCCAGAGCCAGCCTGCAGGGTGCGGTGCAGCGCGCCCGCCAGGCTGCGGGTGGCGCAGGGAGGCGCCGGGGCCCGTGCTCCCGCCGCCTGAGCAGGGCCAGCGCCACGGGGACAAGGCACGTCCCACAGCTGCGCGCGGAGCACCGCGGCTGACGTCCGAGTCGCCCGGGAGAAGTCAATGGTGCCCGCTGCCCCCCCCCCGCCACGAGACCCGGTCACCCAGCCCACGGGCCACGCTCTGCTGCCCTCTCGGCTCCCGTCGCCGTGCGCGACTCGTGGTCTCTGTGGGGTCTGTGGGGTCTAGGCGCGGCCGACGGGCTCCAGCCTCAGCGCTGCCTCCCTGGCACCTGCTCGACTCCGAGGGCGAAGGACGCCCGGTGCTCCGCTGGCCCTGACTCCGGGGCTCCAGGCCCCGGGCCAGCGTCTGCCTGGCTCAGACGCCCAGCTCCCCCTCCACACCCGCACCCCTCACCTCCCGTCCCACCGTGACCCTGACGCCACCCCGACCCCTCGCCGCGCTGCTCTCTCCACGCGATCTGCGTCTGTCTCCAGTCTGACTGTGCCTGCCACGGCCCGGCGGGCCCCTGCCCGCACCCGCAGGGGCTCGAGTCGAGCCTGGGCCCCCAGGGGCTGGTGCCCGGGCCTCAGCCGTGGCTCCGCCCCACCTCATGAGAGGGCTGATTTCAGGTCTATCTGGCCCCGCCCTCCAGTTAGGGCCCACGGCAGGCGTGACAGCAAGGACACAACCACAGGCTGAGGATGGCTGACAGTGGAGGAAGCTAATTCAAGGACGTGTCACTTCAACCTGGCGGGCATGCCTACTTTGCAGGCGAAGGCCAGACGACTGGCTCAGGGCCAGGGGACCGACAAGCGATGACACTGGAGCGTGAGCTCTGGCCCCGGGTGCAGATCCTGGAGCCCGTCCCAACGCCAGCGGCCTCGCCCAGGACACAGTATGCATGGGACGAAGCTGCTCCCAAAGCGGCCGTGTGCCCTGCACGTGGCCAGGCGCTCTGCACGCTGCGGCACCCCGGCCCGCCCCCGCCTGAGCGCAGAGACACGCGGGCCGGACGCACCCCGGCTCAGGACGGGGGACGACGTGAGGACGACGCCGGCCCACGTGGGGCAGGTCGTGACCTCGGCAGCCAGCACGTCGCTGTCCCCACCTCACGGCGAGGCAGCACATCTGTCTGGGAGCCGGGGCTCGGCCCCGAACTCCATGCCCTTTCCAGCTGTGCTTCTGATGACAAGGACCAGCTGTCAGGCCCACACACTGCGCCTGCAGGCGAAGCCGCGATGGGGACGGGGCTCCTGCCTGGACCTGAGGCGCCCGGGCCGGATCCCCTCTGGCCACGGAGACCCCGGCAGGCATCGCAGGGACTCACCATGTCCGCTCTCTGCTTCTGGACTC
The DNA here is from genome assembly GCA_028627145.1 of Eidolon dupreanum. Classification (NCBI taxonomy): domain Eukaryota; kingdom Metazoa; phylum Chordata; class Mammalia; order Chiroptera; family Pteropodidae; genus Eidolon; species Eidolon dupreanum. The sequence continues at coordinate 53,883 of CM053515.1, forward strand.
CCAGGTCCTCCAGCGCCTGTGACAGCTGAGCCTTCAAGACAGGACAGAAAGTGGGGTTAGCGGGTTGCCGCTTGCCCCCCATCACCTCCAGGGACTGTGGGGGGAGGGGCTAAACAGCAGGAGCTGGCAGCTGAGGGAGACCCCAAATCCCCACTGTTTAGAGAAAGTGACTGAGGGGTAGATGGGAAGCTTGATGCTCTCGCCAAGTCTGTCCCCACACCTGCCGCTGGAAGGCAACTTGGGGGGGGGGGTTAGGGGCGCTGATGGGGGCTGGTTATTGCGTCTCGTTCTGGAGGAAGCGATTAGGGCCAGCACCCAGGAAAATCCCTGAGGCCTAGCCCCTGCCCACCCTGTATGGGCGCTGGCCCCCAGGCAGGGAGGCGGCCCACCCACCACCCACGAGGTAAGGGCGGGTTCTGCCTGCCCATGTCACCAGGCTCAGCTCCTGCCGTCACAGGGCCCTCACTGTCCCCCAGACCGGTGGAGACCAGGGGCTGCTGTGCTCTGCCCGGGCAAGTCAGCTGCATGTCATGTCTCCACGGCGGCCACCACGCGACAGGCAGCACCCCTAAATGGGGGTCCACTGGGCTCAGGCCCCAGTGGCTCACGCACCCCCACCCAGGCTCCAAGCCATGGGCGTGGTCTGCGTGGCTGCCTCAGGCCACACGCGGGACTTCCTCCTGGTCCTGGGCATCGCTCGGGTGGGGCTGCTCGGAGACCGAGACCGAGTGCTATTTTTACCCGGAGGCGACAGCGCCGTGGCCGGCCCACCGCTGGCCGGTGTGCAGGAGCCGGGCTCCCACGGGTTGGCCGGGGACAGGGGAGGCGCAGAGCTCCTGGGTGACCAGGCTGGAGAGCACCCCAGAGCGCCGAACGCAGTCCCCCTATACCTTACAGTGGGGAGGCTGGAGCCCAGGGAAGGCCCCGAGGTCACAGGTCACATGGAGAGAACCGGAAGGAGGCCTCAGGCCTCCTGCTGTTCCACTTCACACATGTGGCAAAGTGTAAGGAACATGGAGGACAGCACGCCAGCCAGACATCGCTGGGCCCTTCCAAATGGCAGCATCCAGACTCACTCCTGGTTTCTGTCTGGTAGTGACCCCAAGGAGCAAGGCCTCCCCCCACCACGGACGGCAGCCAGAGGATGAGCAGCAGGACACACCGACACGCCAACAGGCAGGCAGCTCATGCCGGGGGCTGGCGGGGACCGTGGCTCCAGTGCAGCCTGCCGGGTCCGCAGCTGCAGTGTCTGGGAACTCGTGACCAGTTTCAGACCCGCACCCCCACCCCCCGAGTCAGAACCCCCAGGGAGGGACCTGGCAGATGTGCGCTCGCACAGGCCCTGCGGGAGCCGGGGGTGCACCAGTCTGAGAACCATCGCCGGAGGACTTTCAGGTGAGGCCAGACCACCAGACCAGTCCCACAGCCTGCGTGTTGCAGCGTGCAGCCTGGAACGGAGGACGGGACGAGGGGCGTCGGTGGCGGCAGAGCAGTGCCGGCTGTCACCCCACAGAGCACTGGTGCAGACAACCACCTGTGGCCGAGGACAGAAGGATCAATGGAACTAAGAGCTGGGTTTTTAGAAAGCTCAAACTGACAAACCTTCAGCTAGACTAAGGAAAAGAGAGAGAACACTCGAAAAAATAAAATCAGAAACGAGAGAGGAGACAGTACACCTATACCACAGAAACACAGGGGGCACAGGAGACCGTGTGAACAACCACAGGCTGGACAACCTGGAAGAAATGGATGAACTCCTAGAAACACACAACCCTCCAAGAAAAAACCAGGAGAAAAACAGGAAATCTGAACAGACCAACAAGGAGTGAGGAGCCTGAATCAGCAAGAACCTCCCCAAAAAGAAAGGCCCAGAGCCAGATGGCTTCAGGGTGAATTTAACCAAACATTTAAAGGAAAACTAATAACAATCATTCTCAAATTACTCCAAACACTGAAGAGGAAGGAACACTTCTGAACCCGTTTTACAAGGCCAGCGTTACCCCAATTCCAAAGCCAAACAGGGATGCCACGAAGAAAAGAAAATCACAGGCCAATGTCCCTGGTGAACAGAGATGCAAAATTTCTCGACAGAAACGAGCAAACCCAATTCAGCAGTACATTAAAGGGTCACACACCACGACCCAGTGGGATCTAGTCCGGGGACGGTTCAACATCTGCAAATCAATCAGTGTGATTCACCACATTGACAGAATGAAGGATTAATATCATACGATCATCTCAGTAGATGCAGAAAAAACATTTAACAAAATTCAACATCCTTTCACAATTAAAATTAATTAGGTACCAAAGGGATATACTTCAATATAAGAAAAGCTTATATCATAAGCCCACAGCTAATACCACACTCAATGGTAAAAAACTAAAAGCCTTTCTTCTAAAATCTGGAACAAGCCAAGGATGCCCGCTGTCACCATTTCCACACGGCATAGTACTGGAAGTCCTAGCTGGGGCATTCAGGCAAGAAAAAAAAAAAAAAAAAACAGGAAAGGAAAAAGTAAAATCACTTGTTTGCACAATCTCATACATAGAAAACAAGACCCCCCGCCCAGAAAATTGTTAGGACTAATAAATGAATCCAGAGAAGTTGCAGGATAAAAAATCAAATTACAAAAAAAAGTTGCATTTCTATATGTAACAATGAACTATCTGAAAAAGAAATAAACCAATCCCATTTATGACAGCATTGAAAAAATAAAATACTTAGGTTTACATTTAACCAAGGAGGTAAAAGACTTGTACCCTAAAACTGTAAGACACTGATAACAGAAACTAAAGAAAACACAAATAAATGGGAAGATATCCCATGTTCATGGATTGGAAAAAGTGGTATTATTAAAATGTTCACATTACCCAAAGCAAAATGCAGATTCGATGCAATCCCTACCAAAATTCCAATGGCATTTTTGACAGAAATAGAAAAAAAAAAAAATCCTAAAATTTGTAAAGAAACACAAAATACCCCAAATAGCTAAAGGAATCCTGAGCAAGAACAAAGCTGGAGGCATCGTACTTCCCAATTTCAAGTTATATTACAAAGACATAGTAATCAAAACAGTATGGTACTGGCATCAAAACAGACACAAAGATCAATGAAACAGAATCCAGAGCCCAGAAATAAACCCACGCACATACAGGCACCTGACCTTGACAAGGGCATCAAGGCTACGCCCTTGGTCCCCCCACACAGCAGCTCAGGCCTGGCTGGGGCTTGGTGGCAGGTAAAGGGAGCTGGCTGTGCAGAATGGGTGCAGAGAGCATGTGGGGAAGGACAGACGACCAGCAACACACGGCCCGGTCCCAGCGACCCGAGAGCAGGAGATGCCCCTCGGCGCCCCCGTCCGTGTGGCGCGGGGTGGCTTTGCAGGAGGGCAGCAGGGCCAGCGTCCTGAGCGCGGAGGCCGGGCTCCTGGGGTAACCCCAGCCTCGAAGACAGAGGACCTCAGGAAGCAGAAGCAGGCGACGAGGAGCGCGGGCGGCGTGGCCCCGGGCACTCACCTCCATCTCCGAGCTGTGCGCGTGCACCTTCTGCACCATGTCCTCGGCCTCGCGCATGCGCCGGCTCAGCTGGGGCGAGTACTCGGCCGGGGTCAGCTCGCTGTCGTAGGACCCTAGGATGGCACGCATGCCGTCCCGCTCCTGTGGGCACAGGGCAGGGGTGAGGCCCGTGGGGAAGGGGTGGCGACCTGGTGCTGGAGGGGCACGCGTGACGGAAGGCAGGGCGGGAGAAGGGGCGCAGGATCGGGCTCGGGGAGCTCACTGCCCGGTGGCAGGGGGCCCCCACACAGCTCCTCGGAGTTCACGCTGAACCCTCGGCGGCCTCGACTCGGACAGGCCGACGGGCCGGCCGGGGCCTCGCTGCCTGAAGGGGCGGCGTCTGCGCGTCGGCACGCGCCCCGGCCGCAGCTGCGGTGGTCTGCTGCGTCCCCCGGCTGGGTTAGCGACTTCCTGAGTCTCATCAAACCGGCCGAGGAAAACACCCGCTGGAGCTGGGCTGGGAAGTGGTCTGAGCATCTTGCCTCCCGTGACCCCTGACCTTAAACCCAGAACACTCGGAGCATGCTTCCACAAAGGGGACATCCGTGTGGCATGCGGCAGCGGGCGTCCGGACGGGGCGAGAGCCGGCACTCTCTGAGGGGCCCTGATCCCACTGAGATGGCGCTGGCTTCAGTGAGCTCACGGGAAGCCCGCGGCCACAGTCCGGGCGACGTGCACCACCTCACCAGGGCCAGCACAGCCCAGGAGAGGTGTGTCTGGGAGACTCGTGAGCCTCGGCTCCCTGACTGACGGGGTGGGTGACCAGCCCACCTCAGAGGACAGCGGTGACACACTGCCCCGCAGACGAGGCCCGCACGTGGCCACAGAGCGACCGCATCCGCGTCGCCAACAGCCCTGTGCGCATCTGCGGGCGCACCCCCTCCAGCATACGCCCTGGGGCCCTGGCCCAGGGCTGGCATGCGGTGGCTGGCGGCCCGCAGCACTGCCGCAGAGGCAAACACGGAGCCAGGAGGCCCCGGGCGCCCCAGCCGTAGGCCCGAGGCCCCCTCCACTCGGCGGTCTCTAGGCTGGTGCTACCATGACCCAAGGCCTATCTGTGCCCGCTAGGGACTCGTCCCAGCCGCTCCGCCCCTCTGAGCATCGATACTGTCCCCAGCCCCACCCAAACCCTGCCTTTTAGGGCGAGCCTGGGGGATGCAGGCGGCAAGACCCCCGCTTTCACCACCGAGAGCCCTTCGGCCCTTCGCCGCTAAGCTTCGTCCCGCACGAGCCTCAGGCTCAGTCGTCCCCCAGCGTGGACTTCTAATTAGTCGGTGACAAAACAATTCAATAAGTGAGAAGTTAAAGTTATAGATCCAATGGGAACGGGTCACGTATCTGTGGAAACGTTTCCGTGGAAGGTTTATCGAGCGTCGTGGTTTTATTGAAGTCCTCCGTCTTCCCACTGACGTTCATGGCTCCCAGCTGGTTTCCGCTTCTCGCCGCGGAGCGCGAGGCCAGGGGCGGCCGGGCGGGGTTTCCCGCCACAGGCCCGCAGCGGCGGTCTCCAGCGGCGCAGGAGCGGGGGCCGTGCTGCTCCGACGGGCCAGCGGCTCCGGAGAGCTCGCCCCGTTCCGCTCTCGCTCTCGGCTGAGCAGACGGCGCCCGGGCTGCGGCGGGGCGGAGACTCGGGAGGCCGGGCAGACGGCAGGGTCGGGCCTGCGCTCCGTGAAGGCTCGCCGTCGGGGGCCTCGTGCACACGTGGCCTGACGTCGGCCCGTGTGTGGCCAGGGAAGGGCAGCAGCTCTGCGTGAGGGGCAAAGCCGTGGACAGGGAGGGCAGCGTCCGGGCTGCAGGGGACGAGAGGCGGGACGCGGAGAGACGGGGCTTCTTGTCCAGTCCCGCACACTCCGCTCGTGGGGGGCTTCCCGCCGCTCCCAGCCGAGGCCCCCGGACTGGCCCCTGCGAGGGCGTCAGGAGGGCCTGTGGCTGCCGGGACCCGCTTCACGCCTCCGGCCTCCACTCCCTCCCTAGCCCAAACCCGGGTGTGGGTGTGCAGAGACCCCGCGCTGGGCTGGGGTGGGGGAGGCTGAGACGCGGGCCTTTGGCGGGGGTCCGGGGGACCGGGCCTGCACCCTCCTGAGTGCTGGAGAGGACGTGCAGACACCAGAGGTCCCCGGGGGAAGACTGAGGGGCCCAGGGGCTCCCGGAAGGGCGTGGGCTTCCTGGTGGGGCGCGGCTGGGGGGCCCTCGCCAGCACCCGTGCACCCTCGTGAGAGAGCGGTGGCGGCGGCGGCGGCAGCCGGCCCTCCAAGGTGAGGTGGTTAACACTGAGCTCCGAAGTGCAGCCCGAGACACGCCAAGTCCCACGGGAGGAGGCAGACGCGCACCCCACACAGAGGCTGCGGAAGAACACGTGGGGCTGGGGCGCTCCCTGGGCCACGGGGTGCTTCCGCGCACACCACTGTGACACTCGGGGACACCCAGCCCTCGGTCTGCCGTCCGGCTGGATGACAGGCGTCCTTCAGGAAAAGCCCGCGACGTCGAGCCTCGGGCCCTGGTGTGGGAGGGGCAGAGGGCGGGAAGCAGGGTGGCCACGAGGATGCGATGCTCGGCCACGGCGCCCAGGGCCTGGCGCAGGGACGGCCACCGCCTGGGGCGGCGTGGAGCCCACAACGAGAACGCCCCGACGGGAGCGCAGCCCCCGAGGAGGCCAGCACCCCCAAAGGAGACGTCGCTGAGCACCGGCCCGTGCCTCCTGCCCCGCCCCACGCCTGCCTGCCCGCGGACGGGCCGTGCGCGCGCAGAGACGCAGCCGGCCTCCGAGTGTCGGAGCGCTCGACGGCGCCACGGCGCGAGCCAGGAACCCCGGGCCCCTGTGGAGTCCAAGCGCAGCACTGCGCACGAAGCACCGGCCAGAGCCGGGCGCCCACGAGGCCTAGCTCCAGGGGCACCAGTGGCCGTGGCTGCCACCACTGCTCCGTGACCACTCTCACTGTTTCTCCTGCTCACGTGACGACCACGCCTGCTTGGGACGGTGGCGGGACAGGCAGCAGGAAGGACAGGGAAAGGCCAGCCTCTCCCGCCGCCTGGCGCACCCCACTTCGGAAGCCCCTGAGCCGGGGAGGCTGGCAGGACCCGCGGGGACCCACGCGCCCACTTCTCAGGGGCAGGGACGTGCCAGAGTGACAAAGGCCTGCCCTGAGTCCCGTCCGTGTGCTGGCGGCATGCTCGCCCCCGGGGAGGAGCCCAGCCTACTGCCCCTGCCCCAGGACGAGGCGGCACCCTCGCCCACGCTTCTCCCCGCCGCCCGCCTCCCGGCCCACGCCACTGCAGCCGCCGGCCTGATTCCGTCCCGCCAGCCGCCGGAGCCCGCGTCCCACCCGCGCCCGCTCTGGCTGCACAGCGGTGGCGCCGCAGCAGCTCCTCGGCCCGTCTGCCGGGGCCCGGCCCCACAGCCTTTTCCTCCTTCCCTCCTTCCTTCAAGATAAAGAGGTGTTGCTCTTTGTTCCCGCCCCTCTGCTGCCAGCCTGTCCCCTTTCTACCCCGGTGCCTGGGGGCTGCGCCTGACCTGAAGCCCCACGTCACAGACAGAAGCCAGCGACACGGGACCCTGAGGAGGCGGGACCCCCAGGCCGCAAGGGCTCCCTGGGCCGCTGCCCTCCGTGCCTCGCCGCCTGCAGCTCTGGCAGCTGAGCAGGTGCTGGTCAGCGGCTGCAGGCCAGCCGAGGACACCTGGCTCCCGGGGCCGGAAGCCCCGACAGGGGGCCTGGGGATGGAGGCCGAAGGTGAGACGCCACACCTGTCGACACTGCCCCGACCCCAGAGCCAGGACGAGCTGCCCAGTCCCGAGTCCCTGGAGGGCAGACCTGTCACCCCCATGGCCGCATCCCGGCCAGGCTGCCCCTCATGGGGACACGCTGCGTGTCACCTAGCCATGCTCCTGACCTGCGGAGCCCGAGACCCTCGAACAGACTTTGGTCACTTATTTCCGGCCACAGCCTCCTGGCTCCCTGAGCCCCGTCGGCACGGCCAAGAGGCTCGCGAGGCAGGGCGGGCAGCGGCCAGAGGCGGTGAGTGGGTTTCCGGGACCAGGAAACAGCCCCCGTCGTCCCATCCAGAAGCCACCGGAGGCTCCAAAAGTGTGTGTGTGGTGGGGGCGCGGCGGACCAAAGCACCCAGCACACCTGTCACAGACGGGGGATGACGTGCCGCGGCCGCGAGTCGGGGACGGCAGGCCGAACTGCACAGCGCCCGCCACGAGGCGCAGGCCGACGGCTCGCCAGCCTCGCGGGTTCCCCAGGTGCGCGGGCGCAGGGCACGGCACGAAGACGTGGGCACGGAGCAAAGGCCGAGACACAGGGAGACCGGGTGAGCGACCACAGCCCGTCACGCGCGCGCGGCGGCTCAGCGGCTCCGAGCAGCCCCTCGCACGCGTGGCACCCAGCCAGGCACCTCGAACAGCGTGGCCTGAGCTGTGCGGGCGCCTCGTCCAGACGCGGACCTCAGGGGAACCCACGCAGCTCACCTGCACCGTTCGAGGGTCACCTGAACCCGGCTGCCCGGGCAGATGGCCGGCGGGCAGAGCAGAAGCTGTGCTTCTCTCTGTAGGTTCTTGATGACCCTCCCGTCTTCTAACATGTGTCATGTTAGTCACTGAATACGTCAGCTATTGAAAACGTACAAGAGAAAAATAAAAATTAAAAAAATAGAACTCAAATATAATAAAAGCATTTAAGGGAACCCTGGAGCTTTAAACTGTTCCGGAGGGGGTTAAAGATATCGTTACCCATCCACTACATTAAATATACATGGAAACCACTAAAAGAAGAAAAATAGAGAAAGGAGAGAAAAAAGAAACAACATGAGAAAAAAGCTCCAATAAATCCAAAAGGAGACAAGAAGAAGAGAAAGTAACAAAAAATGAGACTAATAAAAAAGTATTAAGTAAGATAGAAGAAATTAAATGAAATAAATCCAAAGAATAAACAACATAAAATTGACGAAACATTCCAATAACGAGATGAGGACGATCACACTGCAGCAGCTACAGGAGACGCCGCCACAGAGCTTCGGGGTGAGGGACGTGGGACAGTGACAGGGACGCTGCAGCTGCCAGGCAGGACGAGGGCGGCAGGTTCCACCGCAGGCCACGCGCGTGCCACGCGGCAGGAAAGCGTCCGTTAGGGCTGCGTACGCGTTTTACACGTGTAAGATACAAAATACACAAAGCAAATACTGATAAAACGGCAAGATTTTAACATATCTCTACGAATAATCAATAGATTGCGCAACTAAATAAGAGTAAAATGAAAATTCCAAATAGCACTGTTAATTTATCTAAAAGATATCGATAGAGCACTCCCAAACAAGTTGGAGTAACACACTGTTTTTAGGCACACAGAGAATAAAAATACTTAGAGAAATTTAGCAAATTCCATAACATAAAACATGTCTCCACCAATTTCAAATGAAATACCATTCAGAACTAATTCTTAAACTAAAAGGTGATTAGGTTAGAAATCAATTCAAAAAAGATTACTAAGAAAACCCAATACATTTACGAATTTAAAAACATACTTCAAATGACAACAGGTTGAGTAAAACACCATAAAGGAAATGTGACAACACACAGAACTGCGTGATGAGAATACATTCTGAAGCTAGTGTGGCCGCCGTGAAAATTCCTCGACCTTTCGTTAATGTTCTACTTCAACAAGGCATTTATGAAAAACGCTGCGCTACCCCGCCGTCCACGCGCATCCGAGGCACACGCGGCCCGGGACGCGCTGTGCACGCGCGTGCCCCGCACACGAAGCACACACTGCTGCGAGGCCAGGGAAGGAGCTGAGAAGGAAGCAGAGCCCGTGCTTACGTCAGAAAACCGAAAATCTGCCGACCGATGAGCTGACGAGCCCGTCTAAAACAGTAATGGAACGACACGTGCCAACAGGAAGAGAATGAAAATAATAAAGACAAACGAATAAAACAGCAAACAAAGCCCATGATGTGTCGACAGAAACGGCCCAACTGAAACGCAGAGAGAGAAGCGGAACGCGCACGGGGCGTCCGAGGACCGGGGACGCTCCCGGCACCAAGAGCCGCGAAGGCAAAGACAGCGAGGGCGGGGCAGAGCACATACGTGAAGTAATCATGGCTGAGATTTTCCAAAACTAACGACAGTCGCCACACCACAGGTCCCAGACCCGTACAAGTGAAATAAGAACGAAGGAAAATACTTCAGTGTTAAAAGCAAAAACCCACCAACCTAGAATTCTGTATCCACTGAAATTTCCTTCAAAGATAAAGGAGAAATAAAGACTTCCATAGACAAAAGAAAGGGAAAAACCGAGGGGACTTGCTGGCAGTAGCCCTACCCTACAAGGCATAGTGAAAGGAGCTCTCCAGAGAGAAGCCAAGAGACAGAGGCCGGAAAGTCGGCTCTGCATAAAGGAAGGCGCTTCAGAGAAGGACTGAAAAAAGGGTGAAACAGAACCTTTTACTTTCGTGGCTGATCTAACAGATCGGTGCTCAGAGGGAAACAGCTACGACGCGGTGGGGGATCACAGCACGTGGGTCGGGGGGGACGGCAGCAGCGTCTCAAGGGACATGAGGGGGGACTGGAGGGCCCGCTGCTGTCGGCCCCTGTGCTGCCCATGGAACGGACAGTGGTATCTAAAAGGGGACTTAGATTAGTTTTAAGTGTGCACTGTGAACTCTAGGGCAATCGTTTAAAAAATGTTTTTAAGAAGTAAAATTCATGCGACAGAAAAAGCAATTAAATAATACAAAATGCTCAATTAAAACCAAATAAGCAGATAGAGAAGGGAAGATTAAAAAAAGAAAGAAAAAGTAGCCAAATCGAAAAGGGCAATAAACATTGCAGATACTGAACAAACTCTATCAATAATCATTTTAAATGTGAATGACCTAAAAACGCCTATTAAAAGAGACTGTCAAAGTGAATTAAAAAACAAGATCTGATTACATGTTGTCCGTAAGTAATTTTAAACATGAAAACACGTAGAAGTTAAGGAACAGAGGAAGCTGTGCCATGCTAACGTTCATCAGGGGAAAGCTGGGGTAGCTTCAGGAATCCCGGGCAAAGCAGACTTCAGGACCAGGTGGGTGTCAGCAGTATAGAGGGACACCACGCAGTGATAAAGGGGCCGACACCCCAGGAGGACACGACAACCCTGAAGACAGAAGGTCAAAGCGCGTGAGGCGAAGCCGCTAGCACCGTGAGGGAACAGGTCCCCCCGTGCAGCTGGCAGGCTCGGCAGGCAGGAAACCAGCCAGGGCGTAGCTGGACCAAACGGCACCATCAGCCAGCAGGACCCGGCTGACACGGATGAGATGCTTAGCAGCGGCAGCAGGGCGCACACTCGGCTCAGGCCCCCGCAGCACAAGCCTGGGACAGGCCACCTCCCGGCCGTTACACAAACCGGACACATCTCAGAACAGAAGCCATCCAAAGGGAGCCCTCCGAGCCCACTGGAACCGGAACTGGGAGATCAACAAAACCAAAACCCGGTTCTTTGACAAGGTCGACAAAACTGATAAACCTCTAGCAGGCTAACCAGGGGCGGGGGGCGGGAATCACTAACGTCAGAAGTGAGAGGGGCCCTCGCTACTAACCCTCGGACATAACATCCGAGTAGGCCTAGACCCATCAAAGAAACTGAGTTAATAACCAATTACCTTCCTAAAAAGAAAGTACAAGGCTCAGGGGGTTTCACTGGTGAATTGCACCACATATTCTAGCAAGAGACTGTAGCGACGCTCCACAAGCCCTTCCAGGACACGGAGCGGCCACGCACGCATCCCCGCGAGATGCTGCGACGGCCGAGGCACGCACTCCGCGTCGTCAACGCCCAGAGACCGGGGCAACAGCGACCCTTCATGCGGCCTGGGCTGGTGACCACGGTCAGCGCTGGTCCCTGAACTGTGTGAACGCACAGCCCGGCCACAGGGCGTCCCGGGGAGACCAGACGGTGGCGGGGAGCAGCGTGGGAGGTCTGCGCCGTCTCCTCCGGCGCTGTCAGCCAACTTACTGTTCCCCAAGTGCGTTCACTAGAAAAGCAATTTCAGGAAGAAAAGAACATGCACATAACCCTCCTACCCAAGGCAAAGAGCGAACCCCACGAGCAGTGCGGGGTGAACGCGACGGGGACTGCCCACCTGGGGCTGTGCCCCACAGGACGGTCCTCAAAATGAACATCTGAATAAATGTACTTTCATGCCAAAAAAACCTAAAACGATTCCTCACCATCAGACCCACACCAAAGGAAATACTAAAGGGCATCGTGCGGCAGAAGTGACCCGATGGACATGGAGAGATGACACAGCTGGTAACGGAGAGCGATGAACGAATATGCATGAGTGTGGAAGACCTATCAAAACAACAGTAACAAGACCATCTTTCAAATCTGTGTGCGTGTGTGCGCGCGCGTGCGCGCGTGTGTGAGCGAGAGAGAGAGAGAGAGACAGACAGACAGACACACACACACACACACACACACACACACACACCTAACAGTGACTGCCTGCACATGGAGTCAAAGAGAAATCATGCAAGGGGTTTAAGGTCCGCCAATCATCTGAAAGAAAGATAAAGAGTCTGTTACAATCACCAAAACAGATACTAAAAAGTTACATAAAAGTACACAATAAAACCGCAAGAGAATAAGGGGAAATGGTTTATTCTCAACAAAGGATAAAAAGAAAGAAAACAGAACTCAAGCGGAAGGCAAACAGTAAGATAGCTCATTTAAATGTAAATCTGTCATTAACTTCATTAAATGTAACTAAATTAGATATTTCAACTAAATAAACAAAGATTTTCAGATTTAATAAAAATACAAAATCTATTTCTAACCTGTATATGAGACACATCTATAATAAAAAAAAATGAAAGTTTCAAGATGAAATGAAAAGAGAGGTACAAAAGCTGAAAAAAGGAAGCTGATATATCTATATTAATATTGCACAGATCAAAAGGACTCACAGATAAAGAATACTGCATAATAATAAAAGGGTAAATTGACCAGGAAGACGATTTTCAATATACATGGGCTTAATAAAATAGCATTCAAAGATAAACTGCAATAATTGACAAAATTAAAAGGAGAAACAGACAAACTCACAACCAAACTGGGAAATTTCGATATAAGTCTCTCAGGATCTGAGAGAAAAAGAGACAAATATCACCAAGGATATAGAAAACGTGAACAGTGAGATTAACAACTAACATATCATATATTTAGACGACACTGCATCCAACGATTGCAGAATACATATAATTTCAAGTGTGTGTGTGCCATTTACAAAAATTGACTTGTTACGGGATCGTAAAGCAAGTCTCAGTGAATTTCAAAGGACTGATGGCATTCAGAGAATGGTCTCTGAACATAACAAAATTAAGCCATAAATCAAAAATTAGGCAGAAAATCAAAAATGTTTGAAGATTAAGTAATGTATTTGGGAATAATCTATTGTTCAAAATAAAAACCACAATGGAATAATAATAAATATTTTGAACTGGAGAATACAACATATCGAAACTAAAGCATGCATCTAAATTCACAGCCTTAAATGCATACATTAAGAAAAAAAGGAAAAAACCAATCATCTATAGATACAACACAAAAGTTAGAACTAAAGTTGAAGAAGGAACTACTAAATACAAAAACAAAAATTAAGGAGACAGAATATACAGTACAGAATCAACAATACCAAAAGTTGGTTCATTCAAATGACTAATAAAATTAAACTACTGATGAGACAAATCAAGGGAGAGAATAAATGAAAAGATTAAAAAAGAAGACATAACTACAGCCCATAAAAATATTTTTAAATATAACATGATACACTGAACTTCACTAATTTAAAAGTTTATATAAAATGGATAATCTTAAAAAAAAAAAAAAAAAAAAAGCTTACCAAAACTGATTCAAAGAGAAAGAGAAAATCTGAATCATTTCAAAGCTATTAAAAAATAACTCAAAGCCCCAATTTAAAATCTTCCCCACATGTAACTCTAGGCCTAAATGCCTTCACTGGTGAATTCCGCCAAACCTTTAAGAAGAAACATCACTGACTGTACACAAACTATTACAGAGAAAAGATAGTTCCCTAACTCGTTTTATAAAGCCAAAAAAAAAACCATGACATCAAACCTGATAAGCACATTATAAGAAATGAAAACTAATTGTCAAGATCTGTCGTAAACACAGATGCAAAATCCCTAAACTACTTATTAGCAAACCAAATACAGCACTGCTTACAAAGAATTATCCATGGACAATTCTGCTTATTCCTGAAATGTAAGTTTGGTTTAACATTTGAAAATCGATTAATTTAAATCTCCACATTAAGAGAAAAAAAAAAAATCATGATCATTCCAATATATGCAAAAAAACCCCCAAACATTTGGTTAAAATTCAACATCTATTCATGATTTAAACAAGAAAACAAACAAAAACCCTCTTAACAAAAGAGAAAAAGGAGGGAACTTCTTTAACCTGATAAAGACCCTACACAGCGAAATGTCAGAAGTCTTCCTTATGAGATTGAAGGGGACATACGGCAGCTGTCAGCACAGGGCATGACAGTGCTGGGGACCCTGAGCAGCAGAGCGAGGCAGGGAAAGGCAAGGGATAAAGATCAAAGGGAAATTAAAAACTGTTCTTAGTAGGTGACACACTAAACGAAGAAAACCCAACAGAATGCACAAGAAATTATGAAAATGGGCAAATTTAGCAATGTTGCTGGAATAGTCGGTAAAGGCCAGCTGTCCCCATCAACCAGGCAGGCCAGGCAGAAAGACAGACTTTGGGAAATACGCTGTTTACAACATCATCACAAAAACCGCACAAGATACCTACCTAGAAAACTTTATAAAATATCAGTGAGAGCAAATAAGGGTGACCTGGAAACGTGTGCACGTGGGACTTGCACATGGGTGTTATAAAGATGTTCGGCCAGTGCATTCCCTACGAAAAGCCTGATGGGCTTACTGGTGGACGTGATGGCTGAGCTCTTAACTTGGCCTGAAAACACGAAGGGTCATGGACGGCCATGGCGGTCTGGACGCAGACGGGGTGGGCTCCTCTGGCCGACAAGGCTTACGAGCGTCTCAGGAACTAGGGCCATGGGCTTTGGCAGGAAGAGCGAGAAACAGACCACGGAAAGAACAGAGTCCAGAAACAGACTGACGCCTCCAGCGACCTTCAGTTCTAACGACATAAGCTGCACTGAGGAACAGTGGGTAAAGATGGTCTTTTCGATAAGTGGCGTCACGTCAACTGGGTATCCACACGGGGAAAATGGAGCTCGTCACAATATAACAGAGCTTTGCATTGTGAGCTTAAGTGCGAAAAGGCAAAAGGATGAGGAAGGTAATACTGAAATGTACCTCGGTGACCTGGGCGTGGGTGGAGGGTTCTTAAACAGGACACAAAGACTAACAACCACAAAGGAATTTTAAAATGGATAAATTAGATCTCACTAAAATTAAGGACTGCTGTTAAATAGAGTGAAAAGCCACCACAGGCAGAAGACATCTGCAATGTGACACCTGACCAGAGGCTAACCCTGGAACATAAAAGAGTTCTTACAGCTCAGGAAGGAAAATGGGCGGTGATCTGAAGCGGCTTCGCCGACAGGTAATTGCAAACGGCCAGCGAACACATCAGAGGCGTTCGCCCTCCCGGACACTCTGGGAACGCAACCCGAAGACACAGGGACATGCCACCCAGCCCGCGACGGCACGCCTTTCAGTGACAGGCACTACTGGTGTGAGCAAGGCGCTGGGGGGCTCCGGGAACACTGGTCACTGCCACTGCGTGTGCCAGCCGTCACCACCACCTTGGCAAAACTACAAGTGAGCACATGCGACACGCCGTGGTCAACACAAACACTCCCAGGGGCGAGCAGACGGAAATTCACACGCTTGTGCCCCAGGGACGAAGAATGGTCACAGCAGCGATGTTCAGGCACCGAGAAATGAAGAAACAGCTTCCAACGACAGAAGATTGAAAAAACAATGCCTGGAACTCACGAAACAAACGCACATGAAAGGGACCAAACACAAAACATTACACACGGGACGATGCCCCCCGTATGCGGTTCAGAAACAGGGACCGCTGCCGTGTGGAGTGTGCATCGGGGTGGCAGTCCTGGGGCGCGGGGAGCAGCAGCCAAGGAGGCGGCGAGGGAGCGGGGTGCTGGGGTGCCCCAGTCGTCCGTCTCCGAGGGGGTGGCACAGGCGGGTCAACTTTATCGTGACTCAGGTCCTCTGGGGTCAGAGCACGTCTCACAGGTGTTTTCTATACTCCAAGGAAGAGCTGGGAAAAATATTTCCTGCAAAAGACTGTGCTTTCAGAAGCACAGCTACGCGGTCGTGCAAACAGCTCGTCAGAAACGCGCGCGCGCAGCCCGGGGCGCACACGCAGCCCCCGGGGCGCGCGGACTCTGCGGGTCCAGGCCGATTCACCGCACGGGACGCACGTGGGAGGGCGGCAACGGGTGACAGAGGGTTCCAGCACCACACGGGAGCCCGGGGTGCGGGTTCTGAGCATGGAGATGAGCTCAATCTGGGAGTGGGGGGGTCACAGTGAGTGAGATGAGGGGAAACGAGGAAGGACCAAGAGGAGAGATGAACCGTGCCCCAGGCCGACGTGAGCACTGGGAAAAGACGGTCACTTCCCGCCGCGAGTCCCCAGGCCTTCCTCTCCAGAAGACTCGCTCCACAGGCCTGCGCGCTTCCAGACGGTTCGGTTTGCCCGAAAATGCCCTGAGGGACACCCCAGGAGCAAGAGGAACCGACGCTCAGTGGAGGCGGCGGCCAAGATGGCAGTCCTGCTTCTGCAAGCCGCCCCTGGACGGTGACAACAGCAGAGTGAGGGGCCCACGGCAGCCTGCCCGCCCACCATCCACATCCAGACGGACGCGGCACGACCCTGATGACGCGGTTCAGTGCGGGATTGAGGGGGAAGGCTCTTGTGACAAAAGTTTTCAGGGCACTCAAAACTCATCGACTCCAGGTAACTGGATAAAAAGGCCAGTTGGACTGGTGACGAGCGAGCCAGGGTAACCCTAACAGGATGCAATTCTGCTGAGTTCCGCACAGTAGCTCCGACCAAGTGTCGCCACAGGCCTCTCAGCCGGCCTCCCTGTGAGCGCGCGGCGCCTGCGCGGCCCACGCGCTCCTGCTGCCACACGTGTCCCACGAGGACCCGCGAGCAACCTGTGCTTGAGGACGCTGCCAAAGCAGACCCGACCGCCCGTCAGGGGACACGGAGGGCAACGGGTTTTTAACCTTCCCGGGTGAGCTGGCTTGTCGTCAGCGCCCGCTGCCACATCTGAACACGGCCACCCTCACCAGTGAGCGGGGTGCACAGCCGCTGGGCCCAGTGTAAATGCCCACAGCACAAGGGCTCTGCCCCTCGCGGCTTTCTCGGGGCCTCCCGTCCCCTGCGTCCATGACCACCGCGCTGGCCGGCCACCTGGCTCCCCTGTCCGCACTGGGTACCGCCTCCTTTCCTGTTTCCCAGGACCTCCTCCTCTGCCACTCTGCACTTTTCATTCCCTGCCTTTCCGTCAGCCTCGGTACAGGCGATCTTACGACCAGCACGGCTAGTCTGCTGTTCCCCAAACTCATTCCTGCTAGGTTACCAGGCTCAGAGCGGCCCGTAAGGGGACAAGGCCACCTGACCTGCAAGGCAGCTTGCGCAGGCTCTGATCCGTGGGGCGTCCTGCCCCGGGGCAGCAGGAGGCCGAGGCAGCCCTTGCAGAGAAGGGCCGGGCTCCATTTCGTTCACCTGCCCTCAGCCCACACCAGACACCAGGTGCAAAGAACAGGCCTGCCGCCCCGCCAGGCACAGCTGTGAGTCAGCGGAGGCCCAGGCACTGCCTGGCTGCTTGTGTCATGCCCCTGCCCGCCCCCCACCACCTACTCTTAGCCAGAGGGGGTCGGGGACGCTGCTCTGTACTCTCACCAGCAGCTGTGTTCCTGCAATTTCCACCTCCTGATAAAAACCCCGTAACACCTATTGGAGGAGGAGTGGGAATCAATCGAGAACTCCTGACGTGGTGCTCAGCTTGCGCACCGCTCTCCCGCAAACCCCACTTCACGTGTGCGCGCTGGACACCCCCAGCCTGGGGGCCGCCGCGGGGAGCTGGCGTTCAGGGGCGACGCGCGAGGCAGGAAGGGGCAGGGCTGTGGGTGCCGGGGTGACGTGACGACCCCCAGGTCCCCGCAGTGTGTGCCCGCACCGCACGATGGGGGCCACAGGCTAAGAGTGACCGCGGGCGGCCTGGCTGTGTGCGAGGCACGATTTATGGGACGGACACAGAGGAAAAGCTGGTAACACAGGGACAAGCCAGCTCTGCCCGTCAGAGGAGCCCCGCCCTGTCTAGCCTCAGTTTCCCCACCTGCAAAACAGGGCGAGACAGACAGATTGGGTGGCTGCAGTTAAACCCGTGATGCTGCCGGCAGCTCTCTTCATGGAGGTGAAGCCACAGGCGGCTGGAACCCACGTGTCCGCGCCGAGGGGCAGGCTCAGCACGGGCTCGCCTGGTGCCGCCCCCGCTACCGCACGCCGGCCCGCACAGCGCCCGGAGCTCAACAGTCAGACAGCCGCTCAGCCGAAAAATGTGACTGAAGCGTTCGGTTACTCAGTCTCCAGAACCAGCCACGAGGCAGGAGCTGGCACCCCGTTTCAGGCAAGGAAATGGCTCACTGCGCTACAGGACTCGCCCAAGACCATCGACAGTGACAGGGCTGAGATCCGGGGGGGCGAGAGCTGACGACAGGGAGGGACGGGTGCTCCGAGGGAGGCACACCGTACACGCCGGCCCGCTCTTGGCTGAAGGACCTGAACGCAGACGGCACCGGCGACCCCCAGCCCTCACCGTGCACTGAGGCACCTGAACTTCGCGTTTCCAGGGAGCGGCTCTCCCTGATTTAGAGGGTCCCTCCTCGACTCAGAGGCCAAGCACCAGAGGGGACTCCAGGTGCCACGACCACCGACCAGGTGACGGACGAAGCCACAGAGAAGCCGCGGCTGCGCCACGTCCCAGATACGAGTCCAGCATGTCGCCTCCAGTTCCCTCCAGGGTCACGGGGCGTGGGGGAGCATCCTGTTCACCAAGACTTCAACATTGGGGTTGGGACACGTGATTGTGACAAAAAAAAAAGAACGCAGGAGAGAGCCCGGTGGAGGGGGGGCCGTGGCAGGGGCATGGCACCGGAGCTGGCCGTGGAGACGGGGCGGGCCCCAGCTGCACACCCGGAGGGACAGGCGCTCCAGCAGCGGGGACGGCCGTGTGTGTGCAGGCCCCTCGCAGGAAGGACGTGGAGAGGGCTGCGGGTCGGAGGACTGTCTGAGCCCTGCCTCCCACCTTGTAATGCCACCTCGTGTGCACGTGGGCCCGCAGATCTCACCCCCTCCGCCACACCTGGGCTCCCACAGGCAACCCGCTCCACGAGGCTACAGCCACGTGCTCACACACGCTGGGCCGGGCACACCTATCTGATGCCACCGCAAGATGGCAGGACACCAACAGCTCACACCCTACTTGACCAGTTCCATTCATTCATTCCACAAACGTCCTCAGCTGCCCAGGCCTTGTCTGTCCCGTTCACGTCTGTCCTCCCAGCACCTGGAACAGGTGTGGGAACGTGGCTGGTCCCACGAGACCTGGCACACCAGGCTGTCCGACAGCAACTGGAGGACAGACGGATGGATGGACAAATGGATGAATGGGTGGGCGTTTGAGTGGATGGATGAATGGATGGATGGATGGATCATGGGTGGGTAGATGGATGGATGAGTGAATGGGTGATGGATGTGTAGGTAGTTGGATGGATAGATGGACGATGGAGAGATGGATGGGTGGATGGATAAACAGATGGGTGGGTAGGTGAGTGGATATATGTACGGACAGATGGGTGATGGGTGAATGGGGGATGGATGGATAAATGGATGGATGATGGATAAATGATGGGTGGATGGGTGGGTGGGTAGACAGATGGACAGATGGATGATGGAGAGATGGATGGATGAGAGAATAAATAGATGAATGAATGACAGATGAATGGATGGGTGACGGATGGATGGATGGACGGATGGACGGATGGAAGGAGGAGAGGGAAGGAGGCGGACATGAAGGCCGTATAAAAACATGACATTAGCGCTGCCTCTGGGTGAAGCGATCAAGGTCTTTGGAAGTCCTCTTTATACGTTCTGGCAGTTTCCAAACACTTCAAAACGTACAGTATTATAACCCAGGAGAGAAAAGGCGCCATACGCTGTGTGTGTGTCCGGGATGAGGCACCCCAGGACACCGCGGCCTGGCTGCCCACCAGTCTGCAAACACCAAGCCTGAGGCCCAGGGAGGACGGGCAGTCCCTGCTTCCCTTCCAGCACGGCAGCGACTCCCCAAGGGCCCCGGGCTCAGCAGGGCACGGAAGGTGTGCAGGTGAGCCCACAGCCCGTGCCAGCTTCCCAAGGGCACGAGTGCCTGGGTGCAGCTGACGGGGAAGGAGACGTGGCGGCCGGGGGAGCTGGTGGGAGGAGGTGAGCCGGTCCAGCCCGCTCCAGCCAAATGGCCACACCGCCGTTCGGCGACCTCCGCCAGAGGGCACGGGGCCCCTCCCGTCCCACGCGGAAGCCGCGAGACGCTCTCGTGCAGACGTGTGTACCTACGTTTTCTTTCTTCGGGACGAGCACCCAGAGCCACATGGCCACCTTCGGGGTCACAGGGTCGCCTCCTCCGCGTCCTCAGCAGCACTGAGTGCCGTCACCGTTTTTGCAGCGACACCTCTCGGGGGTCTGCGCCGTCCCTCCCACTGGCTGATGCCGCTGCCGTCCCTTCCCGGGCATGCTCTCGGACATATCTTTTGCCCATTTTCTAATTGAGACTTTTCACTGACGAGTGCGCAGCGTCCTCTGTGAATTCCAGGTAAGTCTGTCGGAGACGCAGCCCACAGTGACTCCCAGTCTGCATCTTGTCTGTTCGCCTCTTACCGGGATCTTTCTCAGAGCAAAGCGTTTTCATTTTTAAAGTCTAATTTGTCACGTTTTCCTCTCACAGTTCACACTTTTAATGTGACATTTAAGAACTCTTTGCCTGGATCCTGAAGATTTTCTCTTAGTTTTGAAAAAGTGTTTTATACTCATGTTCTGCATTTAAGCTTGTGAATAACTTTCAGCTAATTTTTGTATAAAGTGAGAGGTTTAGATCGAGGTTCACTTTTTTTTTTTTGTCTCTGGACGTTCAACTGCTCCAGTACCATTTACTAGAAAGATGCTCCTTCTTCCACTGAATTGCTTTTGTACCTCTCAAAATATTATCAGTTGACCCAAGCAAGCAGGAAAAAAACGGTAAAGATTATAGCAGAAATAAATTAAAGTAGAACAATAAAGAAAATCAAATGATCCAAAAGTTGGTTCTTTGAAAAGATCAATAAAACTGATAAACGGTTAACATAGACTGACCCCGGAAAAGTGAGAGAGGCTTCAGATTAATGAAGTCAGGAATGAAAAAGGGACAGTACTACTGACCTTACCTGAATAAAAGCATCAGAAAGGTACACCATCAACCAGCATGTGCTAATGTCACATAACCTAAGTGAAATGAACAAATTCCTAGAAAGACGCACACCACCAAAACTGACTCCAGAAGAAAGAGAAACCCTGAAGGGACTGGTCCCAAGGACAGGGATGACGTAGCCACCAACGCCTTTCCATGGTCCCTGGGCGTGCTCCCGGCCCAGCCCTCCCCCCGAGGCGTCCGATAACACCTGCAGCGGCATCCCTGTCCACGGGTCCTGGGGGCTCTGCCGTTTTTCTTCCAGTGTCTTTCTCCGTCGCTCAGATCGGGCTATTTCTCCTTTTCCATCTCCAAGTCCACTCGTTCTGTCCTCTGTCCCCTCCACTCTACTGCCCACGGGTCACATTTCTACTTCAGTCCGGCACTCCCAGTTCTGCCTGAGGCATTCCGTCTGGCTGGTGCCCGTGTCCCCAGCCCTCTGGCTGGAGGGTGTGGCTTTCCTCCGGGCTCTCTGACCGCACCCTGTGGCATTCCTGGGCTGCCGCCTGCCTCGGTGCGGAGTCTGCGATAAGATGGAAAACTCACACGGGTCGTTCCTCGGGTCCCAAAGTCGCCAGCCTCCTCTCTGCGTCTTTCGTGTCAGTTTTATGCGTGGCGTCCATGCTTTCTAGCTGTTGTATTTCGCAAAAAGAAGGCGGGAAAATACGCCTCCTCCACCCTCCTGAACACAAGCTGCTCCTTGAAATCACGCGTGCGGCGAGTGGTCAGCACCGCCTCGGTGTTGGGCACTGGGAGACGCCGCCCTGAGAGGCTGGTTTAGGAATTACTCGGGTGCCCAGCACTGCTCCTGGCTCACCGGCGAGCTCACCACTCTGAATGACAGCAGATGAGGAAGGGCTCGAAGGCGTCTCATTCACTGACCGGTCACTCGACCTGCCCTGCCTGAGGAAGCGAGGATCCAGCAAAAACAGCATTATTTCCAGACTGCAAGGTGGCCCGCGGCAGGCATGGTGCAGGAGAAAGGAGAAACCACGCCCCTCCACCAATCTGCCACCGAAGCTCCCTGGGGACACCCACACGCCCGCAGCAGGTCAGGAAAACAGTCCCCGAGGACAACTGTGGGGAGGGTCCGCACTACTGAGCAAGAGACACGTGCACCCACGCACACACGCCACCCGAAACCGAGGCCCTCCGGCCACCGGAGCACCGCCCGCCCCGCACCTGCCGTGAACAATGCACCGCACGCCTCCTCCTCAGACAGCGCCTCCTCCTCAGACAGCGGCGCTAAGGCCACAGGGCAGCCCCCCGCTGACCCGCTGAGGCCGAGCTCCCTTCTCCAAGGAAGACAGGCCTTCCGAGAAAGACAGCCACTCACTTAGAAAGTTTGGTTCCTACTTTCTGTGTTCTCTTTATTTATAAAATTGCTTATGCAAAGATATTACCATGCATAATGCATTCAATCATGCAGCGTAAGATGTGGCCTTAATGGAGAAAACTCAAGTCAGCCATACAGACAGTGCAGAAAACATTTTTAAAAAGGCTGTGCCACTGACTCTGCAATGCGTCTGAATCGCGCACCCCGCACCATCCGGAGGGACACGACAGGCGCGTGAAACAGGGCTCATCTCATTTTCCCACTGGCCCCTGGCGGGGCAGGACTCCCAGAGCTGACACGGGCCTGCATTAGCATGTAAATAGCTGGCAGATACAAGGAAATGAAAGCAGGAACGAGCTCTTTAATTAACTTTAATCCTCTGCAAAGCCACAGCGCAGTCGGCTCTGACAGCTCGCCCAGGCCCCCACTCCAGGCCGGCGCTGCGAGGGTGGCTGCGAAGGGCCAGCTTGGCAAAGTGACATCTGGATGTCTGGCCCACAAATGCTGTGCCATGACCGTCGCCCGGGATTCCGGGCCACTCCAGAGCTGAGCCTGGGCTGGCTGGAGGTGGGGGCGGGCTGCTTGGGCTCACGCCCGCTGAGCACTGTTCCCAGTCACAGCCAGGCCTCACATGCACAGCTTTATGACACTCTAAATAAACCAGATCCACTGGTCAGCCTTTGCCAGTGATTCTTATTAAGCTCCAGTGACAGACACGTCGGTGGTGACGGGACCTGAAGGTAGGTCCTGGCCTTGTTCCCAAAGGCGGGCGCCGGGGAGCGCCCAGGTCAGCCTGCCTGGCTGCTTCCCGCTCGCCAACACCCACGCTGCCTGCACAGCGATGGTCCACGCAGCGAGGGTCTGTGCCGTGGCCCCTGAGGCACAGATGACCGAGGCCAAGGACGACTGGAAGCCGCCCCGCACCTCGCTCTGCAGGCGACGGGGAGCCGGACGTGGCCATGGGCTGAGGTGACATGGGTGTCGCCAGGCTTCCCGCACAGCACTGTGAGCGCACGGGGCAGGGACATGGGGGTGGCCGTGGGGGTGGCCGTGGCCACAGCCTGGCAGCACGGAGGAGACAGGGTCCAAGGCCAGCGGGTGGGGTGGGCCAGCAGGAAGGGCAAGCGGAGCCGTGGGAAGTAAAGCGAGCGCGGCGACCGCTCACCGAGCAGGTCCTGCGCCTGCCGGCTGCGCTGGGAGGGGCTGCGGCCGCTCACTTCCCGCCCCCCACCCCCACGACTCCAAGGAGGCGCCTTAAAACCGCTGCTGTCTCTACTGAGGACAGAGGTGTGGACACAGCCAGGGAGTGGCCAGGCCACACGGCGGGGACCGCTGTGCCCGGGACTTGAGCACCCACCCTCTGGCTCCATCCCCCGGGCCAGGGACCAGGACTGGTCAGTGGCCTGTGAGGACCCGGGCCGCACAGCAGGTGAGCAGCGGGCGAGCGAGCGCAGCTGCATCTGTACCTGCAGCCGCTCCCAGCGCCAGCGTCACCCCTCAGCTGCCACAGAGGCTGGGGACCGCTGCCCCACAGGACTTCAGGTCTGGCCACGGAGGGACCAAGGCGCCATGGAGGAGCCACCCGGGCTTGTGCTAGAAGGAGGGGAGACGCCCCTAGGGACGGAACGGCGCTTGGGGAACGCAGACGCCAGAGCCCGAAGCGACGGCGAAGGCACCGGGGGCGCTCGCAGAGCTCACGCGTCCGGTTTAGCGGGCGGCAGCCCGGGTGCGCAGCCTGCGGGCCGGGTGGGGGCACGGGACACGCTTGCCGGCAGCGTGGGCGCGTTTCCCGTCCCCCAGGGCTGCGACGGCCCTTCCTGCACTTGGGGACTGAGTGGCGCCCTCTTCTGCCCGACCTGGTTCCGGCGGCATCGCAGGAGCCAGCTCGCCCGCCTCGACGGCACAGGAGGGTGCCAGGCGGCAGGCGCACACACGTCTCTCTCTCGTGTGAAGGGCACATTCGCTGTCTCCAAAATCACTGTGCAGTGACACAGATGAGGAGAGCGGCGGGAACAGAGGGGCATCGCTGCGCCGGGAGTGGCCCCCGTTCCCCCGTGGTCCACAGAGGAGCGAGACGCACGGCCCGAGCTGCAGGCTGGTGGGGTCGGAACTTGAACCCGGGCTTCTCTGACCGCACCGCTGCCTCCCAGGGCAGAGTGACCAGGAGCCGGGGTCCAGGGAAGGGTCGCTGACCCCATGACCTAAGCCCCCTGGAAGCTGCTCTGCTGTCCAGGCTCAGGGCTCAGGCTCCCACCCGGGTCTGGCGCCTGGGACCAGGCCCCGCCCAGGACCAATGCTCCCGACGTGAGGCCACGAGACGGGTCTCCAGGCCGTCGCTTCGTGCAGAGGGAGGAGCCGCTCCTGGCGCCAGGCGCCCTCTCCACACGTGGGCCCGGCACTCGGCGTCTACACAGCCCTGCTCCTCCCGGGGCTGAGCGCGGCTGGCTCACACAGGAGTAAATCACGCTTCCGTAGCCAGCAATATTTCTTTAACTGGAGGTTAATAAAAATCACCGGCAAAGGCTAACCAGTGGATCTAATCTATTTAGAGACTTTCATAAAGCCGTGGATAAAGCCCTTTATACGAGTTTATTGGAGAGCTCCAAGGAAGCCCCAGGAAAGAGTGTCACTGACAGAATCCCTCAGAGGACGAGGCCATTTGTTACCTGCCGTGCTCACTCCTCAGCCAGTCTCAGGGAGAGGCCGGGCCCAGGGAGAGGGCCAGGCCGCTCCAGACGCCCTCAGGGAGGCCCGTCCCCAGGACACGCGCTCCCCGCTCTGGGGGGCACAGGACGGACACGGTAACAACGAAATGTGAACATCCTCCCAGGGTCCAGGAGACCCGACCCGCACCCCAGGGTGCTCACGCGCCCCGCACAGTACGCTGGGGGCTCCCGCAGCACGGGCAGCTGCGGCGAGCCCAGGTGGCAACGGGTGGCATGGAGCCGGCCCCCCCTCCACCGCAGCCCCACCCTGGCACGCCGACCCTGGCCTCTGGAAGCCCCCAGGCCACTCGGACGCAGGTGG
>CM053515.1:79838-136172 GCA_028627145.1 Eidolon dupreanum
GAACGGTGAGACCGAGCGATGGCAAAACCTGCGCTGGCCAAGGACCACTGCCCCAGGCGAGCTCAGGAAGCCGCTCAGCCCCACGGGCCGTGCACGACAGGCACACGCGCCTCCGATGCCCGCCAGCTCGTGGACAGCACGTGCACGGCGGGGGCCGCGCCCAGGCACACCTGGCACTCCACCCGCCCCCATCGTATCGTAACGTGTCACTGACGAAGTTTTTGAGCGATTTTGCACAGCAGGGTGACTTTTAGGAACAGCGGACGGGACTACAAGTGTGTGTTGAACGAATGACGCCAGTTTGCAATTTAAAGACGCTTTCCAAGTCTGCTCCGATCGCCGGCGCGCACGTCGGCCGTGCGGAGCGGCAGGCACGGCGCCGCCTGCGCAGGAGAGGAGTGAAGGCTGAGCGCGGTCCGGAGGCGGCCAGCGGGCTCTCAGCCCACAAAGCGGCAGCTCGGCTGCAGCTCGGAGCTCTGCGTCCGCGTCGCAGGCTCCGTCCCAGGGCACAGAGGCCGGAGTGGAGGCCAGGCCCAACTCCTCCCCGGCCCAGTGCGCACCCTTCCCTGTGCAGTGAGGCCAGCGCCGACCCTCGGGTGCTAGCCACTCGGGCCACAAAGGCCCAGGGTCGTGCCCAGATCCAAGGGCCCAAGTCCCTCGAGAAACCCAGTGGAGAAAAAAACAAGTTTCTGGAGAGGAACAGCTCGGCTGGCCAAGGGCCTCCTGTGGAGGTCCCCACAGCCCTGTAGTCAGGCCAGACCACGGGTACTGCGGACATTAGTGTCACTGTCCCACTGCAAGTTATCCCCACCTCAATAGGCACACCCTGCCACGTCGCTACAGCTCTCCCTGCTGGACGTGACTCTCAGGGGACGCGAGGGCCTGGCTGCTGCAGGCTGTGTGCAGGGGCAGAGGGTGGCGAAGGCCCAGCCTCCGGCAAGAGTGCACGGGCCCCTCCGGATTCATTCTTTGAGCAGAGAAGCCGAGAACAGCTCAGTAGGGAGAGACTTGCCCGACACAGCCAAAGTGCTGGCTCGGGGCTCCTGGCAGACCCCCGGGCCATGCCACCCCAGGCCAAAGGCAGGCACCCCTGAGCCAGGAGCAGCCAGAGGCGGCCGGCTGCGTCTTTAATCTCTCCAAGATGATCGCCAGGAGTGGCTTGGAGATAATTCAAACAACGGCAGCAAGAAGCTGAGGCTATTTTTAGCCCTAACGCTCGAGAGGCTGCCTGGCGGGGAACCATGTCTTTGAGCGTGACCATCAATTTTCACCTGCAGCCAACTTCCTTTCCTTCCAGAATGAAGGTTATTCAAAGATTTGGATTTCTTCGAAATTGAGTTAAAACGAGAACAGGTCTCCACAGTGACAAGAGGGGATTTTAAGGCACAAACAAGCCACTCGCTGGCCCACAGCCTGCCCTCCCAGGCCTTCCGGATGCCCTCGGCCGCCACAGGCGGGCGCAGGCCGCTGTGCTGGGTGGAGAGGCCTGGGCCAGGCGACCGGCTGGCAAGGCCTGGCTCCGCCGTGCGCCTCCGTCTCTCCCGGGGACTCACAGCCCCCGCACCTGGGACAGGAGGCCTAGGCCTCCGGCCTCCGCACCACAGACACGGGGCCTGGGGGCGAGCCTGGCCTGCGTGCTGAGGACAGGAGCCTCAGGACCAATTCAAGGAAGTGCCGACGGCAGTGTTTTAACGCAGTGTGTGAGAAACTCAAATTTAACGTGGGAACAAACCTTGAAAGACGTGTTAAAATTGCAAATGAAGATGAGATCCTCAGCACTCGCACACCTGCCCTCGCCTCTGTCCTGTGGGGACCCCGGCCCGGAGGTTCCTCAGAGCCGAGAACAAGCTCACCTGCCACGGTGACCTGGCAGGCTACGCACGCGGTTTTGCAGACCAGCCTCGCTGGCGCGGTCCTTCGTCACGAGGGCCTGGACCAGCGTCCTCGGGGATGGATGCGCGCACGCTGGCGCAGACGTGGGCGGAGCGCGCCCCCGTGGCACCGCTGCGGGCTACGTGCCAGCCCCACGAGCCACAGCCAGGTGGCGAAGGACAGGGATGGCGCCCAGGGAGCGCCGTGAGGACGCCCAGCCCGGCGGGGAGCGCGAGCGGAAGCAGCCGGCCGGGCGGCTGGAGGCTGAGGGCTCGAGCAGTGACCCGGCAGGGAGGTGCGACCGGGTGCAGGGCGACCCCGGATGTGGGGGAGAACGGTGGGACCGCCAGGCACACCCAAACGGCACGTCTCCCGCCTACCTGCTCGGTCTCATCCCCGACCGCGGGCCACATTCGTGCTTCTGCAACGGGTCTGCACGCCCCGGCGTGCGTGCTGCGCGTCTGTGACGGGCAGCGTGCAGGGAGCACGTCCAGCACAGACGGGGGAGAGAGCCGATGGCCCGGCCCGCACGCGGTGCCCCGGGACGCCGGGGAGCAGGAGCTCAGGGGGCGCCTGGGCCGCCGCAGGCACCGACACTCCCCCACGCCAGGCCCAGGCAAAGGGAGGCGGGCCCGTGCCTACCCCTCCAGCCCCGGCACCCCTTCTGCCCCCGACAGCTGCAACTCAGACTTGCACTGTTGGTGCAAAGGAACCCACACCGTTTCCAAGCTGCTAATTTTAAGCCACAGCATCAAAAACAGACACCTGTGTATCCGCTCCCTTGGACGTCCCCACACACCCCCGGGTGGCAGCCGCAGGGCGGCGACAGGGCTGCCTGCCCCAGGAGCCCCCGCATGGGCAGCGTGCATGGCGCGGACACTGCGTGGGGTGCAGCGGGCCGGGGTGGAGGCAGGAGGGGGCTCCCTGCAGCTCCGGGCAGCCACCGTCCAGCCTCCGCTCCCTCGGCGCTCAGACCGGCACCTGACAGGCGCGCCCTGAGCCCCACTGCGTGCACAGTGCCACGCTGTCCACTGGTGACCACACAGCAAAGGCCCTGCCCTCCTGGGAAACACAAAGAGAAGCCGGGTGAGTCGGAAGTTGGGGAGGCGGGTGCCAGGGCCCAGGACGGGAGGGAGGCGTGCGCCGTCTCAGACACACGCCCAGACACAGCGAAGAGTCGGGACCCTCCCCCGAGCTCCACACGGCGCTTTCCGGTCTGGGCATGAGGGGGGATGCCAGGGAGACGGGGTACTGCAGTTCCAACAGCACGGATGAGCCAGGCGCCCAGGACCTGAGGCCACTGGTGGCTGGGCACTGGGCGCAGCTGGTCACCTCCTGTGAGCAAAGCTAGGCGTGACAAGCTGAGTCCCTTTTAAGCTGCTCGAATTTAATTTGCTGTCATGAAATGGGGCACAGGTAATCACCCCAGCAAAGAGAACGGATCCAGTCCAGACGGCCTGAGAGCACCTCAGCGAAGCTCCCGTCTCCAATGCCCCGGCCTGCGGGCACACTCCCAGTCAGCAGTGGCATCTGGGAAGCGTCACTGAGTGGGCAGCGCCATTTCTGATCGCGTGTGCACCATGAAGACCCCTGGCAGAGGGTCCACATGTGCCAGCTGCCAGGGCGCCCTGGGCCTGTGAGCACCTCCCACCCCTACCTCCCCCAGCTCGTGTCCCCCCAAAGGCCCTGCCCAGCCCACCCGGCCTCCCCAGAGGCTTCCAGAGCCCGGGAGGGCTGGGCAGACAGGCAGACGGGCCGGGCTGTCCTCCGTCCGTGCATGAAGGTCAGTGAGGACTCGCAGCGGGCCATCTGAATGCAGTAGAACGCGCTTCCACACCGCGGGGACCCGGCTGGGGGACAGAGAGGCCCGCGGGCAGGGGAGCAGAGGGCCAGGCGGCCCACAGCCCCTCCCCTCGCATGCCCACAAGCCCCATCTTAATAAACATCTTCGACTTGGGGAGGGATAAACGGCATTTTGGTTTGATTTCATTATATTTCCTAAAATTGCTTTGCTCTCTGGAATTTTTTTTTCCTGAAACAACCTAGTTCCGGCTGCCCCCTCGGTGGGATAATGCAATAACACTGGTGACAAGACTGGCTTTCTAATAACGTTGCAAATGGCATTTTCCATAACAAAACATGTGGGCTTTTTTACTTAAACTGACGTAAAAGAAATGTCATAGAAGGATAACCTGAAAGCACAGTGTATTAACACCTGAAAATTAAATTTTATATCCAGGAGGGTCCTTCCAATCTGTGGAAGGAGGGGCCCCGCACATTAAGCAGAAGATGTAACCAAATAAGAGAGCAGGCTCTGACCTTGCCCTTGAGTCCAAAGAACGTGAACGCCACTGCCCCACGGCAGGAGAGTGAATTCCCAGGGCCGGGATGGCAGGTGGCAAGGCCAGGGCCGCGGGGGCTGCTGCTGGGCTCTGAGGTGCTGGGCGCCGGCTCCGAACCCCAGGAGAGGACGTGCGGAGAACACCGGCTCCTTTCCAGACCGCGGCCAGGCAACAGTCCAGACCCGGGAGGACAGCAGTAGCCGCTCCTGCCACCCCCACCTGGGTGCCCCCTAAGAGAAGGATGAGAAGGAGGGGATCCAGCGAAGCCCGGCCCTCAGGCGCCACCACCCTGGGCAGGGCGGCAGGGGGCCCGGCACGCAGGGGGGGCTCAGTGAGCACAGGGGCCCCTTCCAGAAGCCCGCGTCACGGCACCCGGCTTTTACAGAACGCCTGCACTGGTACCCACTTTCGCTAACCAAAACGAATCTGAAGAGGACTTTCACTTTCAGAAAGATGGCAGAAGACGAAAATACTGTTCAGTGTTTCCTTTGCAGCAAGCATGAGAGAGGGGCTCCCCGAGCAGCGAGCGCTCCGCCGAGCCGCCGTGGGGCCCACAGCAGGTCGTCAGACAAGGGTGGCACCCCACTCTGACGCCGATGGGACGCCACTGGAACTTAACTCTCGTTCCCACCAGGCACCCTCTAATAAAACTGGTTTCACTGCACCTTTGCTTAAAGTCACTGACGTACCGAGGACACCGAGGAAGGCCGGACGGGCACGGAGCAGCCCGGCACCAGGCCGCAGGGCTCTGAGCTGTGTCTGAAGCATCTGCCGTGATCGCAACCTACTCTGTGCAGCGTGAGCAAGACGCGCCCTACGGTGTCCGCAACCGAGAGCGCTCCCGAAGGTGTCGCGCTTAGTGTGAAACTGGGCGTGAGTCAGCGCCTCGATCGTGGTGGACGGAACGGAGACGTCCCGAGGGCGACACTCCTGGGCCCGGGAACGCTCAGAGCACCTGCTGCGTGAGCTGACGGCGCTGCCCGTCGCGCTGCGCCGCTCTGGCTCACGAGACGCTCCGCCGAAGGCTCTGCTTCCCGACGGCGGGGGACGACACCTCTCACGGAAGCCAGGAGTGGACGGACAGACCAACGCACCAGGACGCGGGGGCCGAGGTGGGGGGCAGCGGCGCCAGGCTGACCAGGGAGCAGGAGAGGGCGTCGCGCGCGATGCAGGCTCGCCACGCGAAGCTGCCCCGCGGGAGGTGCGGTTGGCAAGCTCCCGTCTGCCAGACCAGGTGTGGCAGCAGTCGTGCACCCCCGAGGACGCCCCAAAGCAGTGGCCCGCACACTGCAGGGCACACCCCGTGTTGCCGGAGGGGCCTCTGCTTCACAGAGGGCGTCTCGCCTCATGGGTGTGAGCGCACTGACCCTCCTGGCAAGCCGGAAGGATGGGGAGGCCGGAGTGACCACTACGGCCGTCTCAGCTGCCACAGAGGGGGGCGAGAGTGACTCGCTCATGGGCTGACACCCTCAAAGCACCCAGCTTCCAGACCTCCTGCTGCTGTGGAGACCGCCGCCTTGTCTCCCTGTCAGGACCCGCCGCTCCCGAAGCAAGTGCTCTGACCCGCGGGTACAAAGGACGCCAGTGACCTGTGTCCTTCTCCAAGGGACCACGTCACTCTGGACCTGGAGGCGGATGGTGCGTAGGAACGAGGGGGAGGGGAAGCTTTCCCTCTCATTAAAAAGTATTTCCCATGTAACACTTGGCTTTTAGTGCTTAGGTTCCACAAATACCAGGCCCTGTGGCCACGCTGTGGAATGTTAGGGGCACACTGGAAATAGCTCATTTCAAATAGGAAAATGGTTTGTGTTCACCCAGTTCTGGAAGCCAATTTTCAATTGCTTAAAATAGTCATGGTATTTTACCAAGGTAATTACACTCTTAGCTATCAGTAACAATTAAGCCCTTAGACTGGAGCCGCTTAATAAGGTCTCAAAATAAAAGCGCAAGCCCCAAGCGCTGGGCACGAAGCGCCAGGCACACCGACGGCTCCATGGGCCCCGGCGCCGCGAGCCCTACCGCGGCCGGGCGGACAGCGGCGCCGGCGGGGGCTCCACACGTGCCATCGCCCCGGGAGACGGCCAGGGCCCCTCCTCGGGAAGGACAGGGAAGGCTGGCACCCAAAGCATCCTGGAGGCCCGCAACCCCCGTGGGTGCCCGGAAGAGGAAGAGGGCGGTGGCGAACGCATACTCGGCGCTGACCGCGACGCAGCCGCCGCCGCCCCTCCGCAGACTCTCCTAAGAGCAGCTCTGTCGCGCCGGCTGGCCGGGCGGTCCCCGCGGCCAGGCCCCGGGCTGTGCGGGCCGCAGCCATCGACCCTCCTGCACACGCCTTCGAGCGACAGCTAGGATCTACAGCCTGGCAGCGCCTGGCTCACGCACCACCCCGAGCTCGTGGGGTGGGGTGAGGACGGGAACGCGACAGAAAGCGCCGTCCACTTCCCGCCTGCCGGGCCAGGGAAGAGAAGGGTGGACGTGTCCTGCCTTGGCAGCCCAGGATGAAGGACGCAGGCAACACCCCACGGACGTGAAGGTCACAGGCTGCTCAGGTGGGGGTCACCCCAAGCACCTCCAGCCGTGTGGGGTTTCTAAGCAAGTGCAGGTCTGAACGTCCAGGTGATCTTGGACTGATGACGTCCTGGTGAAGCGAGGAGGGGTCAGAGCCCACAGCGGCGGCCAGGCTGGCCCACAGAAAGCCGCCGAGACCAGCATGGCCTGCGGGGGGCCGTGTGCACGCTTGTGAAGCGCCGCGAGGTTCCTGGCTGCTGATGGTCAGGGGCCCAATCCCCCCGGATGCCTGCTCCTGGTGAACTTAACGATGCACCGGGACTCTGTGTGACACTGGCTTTTCTGAGTGCGTGCTTAAATGAAACTAAATCACTGCCACCTCCAAAACATAAAGAAAAGAATATTTTGTTTGGCCCACAAGGTGACTTAGAAATGGGAACGCTTCCTGTGAACGTCCAAACTGCTGGCTTCTCTCCTAAACTCAGAAGAGTCCTATGGGCCACGGCAGCGGGGCCTCAGGGGGCTGCCCCTTTTCGGGTGGGACACGTCCTCCAACCCGCCCAGGGCCCCGCGGGAGGTCCGCCGCCTGCACTCACGCTGCCGGCCCGGCCTTGACGGCACCTGCACTTTCCAAACCTCAGTGACCACACCATCACCCACCCTTGACCACTCCTGTGGTGGGCCAACAATGTGACAAGGCAAAGGGACTTCTGCAGATGAAATTAAGGTTAGGGACCCTAAAATAAGATTGTGCGGGGCAGTGCGGGTGGGCCACTCGAATCCCATGAGCTCCGAAGAGCCAAGACCTTTCACCAGCACAGCCGGACGGGCTGGCAGAGACGTCAGAGTGCCGTGACGCCCGGGAGGGTCTCGACCCGCGGCTGCGGGGGGGCCTGTGCAGGTGGAGACGACGCGGGGGTTCCAGAGGCGGGGACAGCGGCAGGCACTGCGCCCCGGCCTGAGAGCCCCTGGACGAGAGCGCAGCGCGGGCGCCAGGAACTGAGTGGCACGGCCGGCCGCCCTGGGCATGGTGCTCCCGCTGCACGGCACAGGACGCGGCCGCAGGCCCCGCACCCGCCAGTCGGCTCGCCGCTGCACCTGGGCGCTCTCGCCCGCACGCAGCCGGGCGCCCCTGCTCGGAGCAGCTTTGTGCGTTGAGAACCGGCCGCGCCGCATCGGTCCGGATGCTGCTCAGCAGGAGCAGGGCCCGCCGCTGACCGCGTGGCCCGGCGCCGGGGGTCCTGCTGAGGGGGAGGGCCGCGCTCCAAAGCCACGTCTGGACGATCCCACGTACGTGACGTTCTTGCATCGGTTTTCAGGAGCAGCACACGGGTCAGTGGCACCAGGTATGGCTGTGGTGGGCGGTGACTCCGAGTGCCCTGCACCGTGACGGCGGCGGTGGGGGTCACACGAACCTTCACGTGTGACGTGACAGAGCCACATGCACCACTGGGGAAACGGTGAGGGTACGAGGGGCCTCTGTTTGCCGTCTTTGCAACTTCCTGTGACCTACAACTACTTCCGACAGAAATCAAAACTGACCCTCGCTGGGGTGTGCGTGCTCACACTGCTCTACGTGGAGCAGCCAGGCGCGCTGCGGTGGGCGCTGGGACAGGCTGGGACAGGCTGGGACAGGCTGGCACAGCTGGCGGGGGGTGGGGTGGGGGGACGGCCCCTGTGCAGGGGACACCAGTGAGAAGTCGGGTGTGGTGGCTGCACACAGGAGGGCGCGCACCCCCGCTTCTTAGGTGTGGCCTGCACGGTGACGTCCTTCCCAGCAGCGGGACTGCTGGACCCGCAGCAGCTCCGCAGGGGCCTCCGCCCTGCCCGCTTCTCCTGCGGTTCTCACGGGGCCTCACGAGTGCCGTCCGAATGGGAGCCCATCAGGCTCGTGCACGGAGCAGCCGCGGCACATTCGGACGGGACCCGGACAGACCCGGCAACTTTCCTGAGGTCGCACGGAAATGGCCTCCTGCTGTCATCTCGGGAAAGCTCCGGGCTTCTCACATCAGGACCACAGCACACTCTCCATTTCTCACCCACGGGACGTCAAGTCCAGACGTCCCACCACCAGGCACACGCAGCCTCGCCCCCTCGGCCCCCGGCTCTAAGCGCCTCCATGTGTCAACTGTGGACGTCCTCGGAGGCCAGCACTCCAGCATGTTCTTCAACTGTCTGCGAGCTGGGTCCTCAGGGATGGTCTGCCGAGCCGAAGGCACCACGCTGTCCGACCCCACGTGTCTGGTCTGACCTCTGAGCACCGTCAGCACGCTCCTGCCCAAGCCCTAGCTGTGGCTCTCCCAGCAAGGCCGAGTTCTGCACGTACCTTCCGCAAACAGTGAACGCGCAGGTCTCGGCTCAGCCCTCAGCTCTCCAAAGGTCGCTTCTGAGTAACTAGCACTCCGTGCGCTGTCGCCGTTGGCGGCCACGTGAGCGCTCGTCTCTCCTGCCCCCGACCCACGAGCTGTAAGTTCTACCTGGGCCAGGAGACACCTGCAGCACAGGCACCTCACGACAAGCTGACACAGGAGACCCACAACGAATGCGGGGGAAGGGGGCCGCACCCACGGCTGGCCGGGGCCAGGGCTGCGCCCCTCTGTGTCCAGACGCGAGAGGCAGGCGCCCTGCGGGGCCACCTACCAACACAGGGCTTCAGAGGCAGCGTCTGTGGCCTGTGTGGAGCGGGAGGCCCCGGACCAGGGCCCAAGTGACACCACGGCACACATGAGGTCCCTTTAAGGACGACGTGGCATGGCAGGGAATGTTCTAGAAGAGCCGCAGAACAGCCAGCTTGAGTAACTGAAACCTGACTCTTTCTAAGAGATCCACGGTCAGGAGATCCCAGCAGCAAAGCACCTAGATGTTCATCAAAATGATCAAGAGCAACAAACCCTTGTCGGACAGCACCACTGCCCACGCGGGGCGGCCCGCAGCCCACTCACCGTCAGCCTGGGGCAGCAAGCGGGACGCCACCCCTGCCCAGGGAGCATCCGGGGACAGACTTGGCCTTTTTCCTTCCTCGTCTTCTGAAATTTCAGCATTCAAGGCAGCATTTTAAATAATATTCTCTCACACAAAAATGTGAATTCACGCTCCAGCAAACTCTGCTATCAAGCCAGACATCAGAAGCTTTCCGGGCCCAGAACAATTAGAGAGACGCGGCCCACAGACCAGGCTGGAATGAGGACGTGTCCGCCCAGCGCATTTGGACACAGGCGATGACGTTTTCATCCCAAACCCCGAGTGCACACCCGCTGCAGTTCACCTGCACTCGCTGGGCGCTGAAGGAAGGAGGGGGGCCCAAAGGGAGGGCCACCCCCGGAGAGGCCTGGGGGCTCAGGGTCGACCCGCTGCGTGCCCCAGGAGGTGGGCCCGGGCTGCACAGGGCCAGCGGGTGGGAGAAGTCTAGGTGCGGGCCAGAACCATCCCGGCAACTAGGAGAACACACACGCCCCACCCCCCAAACCGCCAGGACCCCACTTCCAGAGCAGGGGGCGCACCCGAATTGGAGCCGTGACTCGCGTCTAACTGACGGAAGGCGAGGACCGGCCACGGCAGGACAGGTGTGCGTGGGGGGGCGGGGGTCCCGACGACGTGGGTGGCCGGGGCGGGCGCACGCCTACCTTCGTCAGCAGCAGGACGCGCTTCTGCAGCCTCCGGGCCAGGGCCTCGTGCGTCTCCCGCTTCTTCCTCTCCTCCAGCAGCTGGGCGCTGACCTGGCGCACCTCCTCCTGCAGCTGCTGCCTCACCTTGTCCAGCTCCCGGGCGCTGCACAGAGGGGCGGCAGGGCAGAACGTGAGGCCCGGCCCGCGGCACCGCGCCGCAGCGAGGGGCCCACCGGCACAGGAGGCGCTGACGCACGGGCCCAAAATAGAGCCGCACGTGCAGCCAGCCGCTGGCGCCTCCTCACTTCTGAATAGCTACTCAGAGCCTTTCAGGAGTCTCTGCGCTCCCCCCGGACCCCGGCGAGCCCGCACGCATGGGAGCCGTCGCCAACGCGACCGCGGAGCCACGTCTGAATGGTGCGATCACGCCCGCGTCCCTGAGTCAGTCGTGCAGGTGTGCAGTGCGCCGGGTGGGGGGGCTGGGGGGGCTTAGCCTGGCTCGGCCCGCTCTGCCAACACCCTGCGAAGCCGGAGCCCAGCCACAGCCCGGACACCAACGCCGGGTCCCGCGGGCTCCTCCGGGGGCCAGCCCCTGGCCGGCTGACCGAGCCTCTGTCAGCTGACCTCCCGCCGCCTCTCCGGCTCCCGCGCCTGCGTTACTGCGACAGCCTCCCACGCGGGACATCCCTTCGGAGGCTGCTAAGGGAGGACACTTGATGGAGAGGCCTCCCCGCTCCTGACCCCCCAGGGCGAACCCCCCACCTTGGCGTGGAAGTGAAGCACCTTCAGTTTGGTCTCTGACTCTTCCCCCCAAAATGCCCCCGGCCCTTCGCAGCCCCGCTCGTTCCTACACAGTCTTCCGGGGCTGGCCCAGGAGCCACGGGGAGTGGCAGCCAGACGGAGAACCGAGGGCCCTGTGACTCCGTGTGCCACAGAGCTGCCTCCCCACACGGGGACGCCGACCGGGGGCTCCCACGAGGGGCCTCGCAGACAGGGGCTGGGGCGGGGCACCTGGGGAGGAGCTGACTCTGCAGGGTGCGTGTGGGTAAAAGCGGCCTTCATGCTATTTCTTTAAGTAGAGAAAACATCTTCCCACAGGAAAATTTTAAAACCTCAATAAAACAAAACAGAAACAGAATATTATTAGGAGTACGTTACAAGGTGACATTTATAGCATTTACCCAAGGTGACGGTCCATGAGGACAATGACATTGCTGTGAGGTGAAGGCCAGGGATGACACCTGCAGTCTCGTGTCATACCTGGCATCCAATTATTTCTGTTTTGCTTTGATTACGTGATTTCGAGAGAAACCTAATTCACAGGGATGGCACATACGCTTTCTTTGGAGGTGGTCTCCACTGGGCTGATTTTTTTCCATTTCACATCTGAGTGGCTGTAAGGAGTTTTTATTATTATTTAATATAATTCTTTTAGCAGCTAACTTTAATTTTAAAGTAAATGGGAATCACACACATACAGAAGTTCAGAAGCAACGGCGCGAAGAGCCCCAGGTCTGGGCCACCCCAGCACAGGTCTCGGGGTCTCACCCCCAGGGCCCAGCCTTTCATTTCAATTCAGCCACCTCGGAAAGTCTCACGTTAATATTTAATACAAAAGCACAGCTGGCCAACCACACCTGCCACCCCTAGGTGCTTTGTAACCAGACACATAAACTAAAATGAAAAACAAGTACAAATATTCATTTGAAACGGACACATTAAGAGGCTATTTTGAGTTCTAGTTCAATTTAAAACATCCGCAGACCAATTTAATAATCAAGGACTGTGAAACCGACCCGAATCGCTGAATTCGGGCGGGGCCCGCGTGCTTTAGGCTCCCCGCCCACTGTGGCCCCTGCACGGAACGGCTCGGCCCCCGGACGCACGCGCGAAGGCAGGAAGGGGGCCGACACTGTCTCAGGTGACGGCACGGCACCACGCCCGGCGGGGCCCAAGGACACCGGGGACCACCTGGCAGAGGGGAGACTGGCAAACCCCAAGCCCCACAGTCTGGGGAGCACGATCCCCTCAAATCCACATGGGCGTCAAACTGGAGACCCCCCAACCAAAAGCAGGTGCGAGTTTGCGCACAGCCGCAGGGTAACTGCAGAGCTGGACGCCCCCACTCCAGCGCCGGGGCTGGGCGCAGGATGCCTGCACCCTCGTCTGCTGGCCGCCGGCTCCCTGAGCAGCCCCGAAACGGGGTGGGTCTCCGCTCCCCAGGGAGGGGGAGCCAGGCCCTGAGATGTGTGACCTGAGCCGCCACCCCAGTCCTGCCAAGCCACCAAAGCAGATCCGCCCGCTGCGGGACACAGCACCAGTGGCAGTCTGGGGGCGCCACAGGGAGGCGGCCGAGCCCTTCGGCACTGTGGGGCTGTGCCCAGCTCGGCAGAGCCCCTGCGCCCGGCAGAGAGAAAGCCACCCGCCCCGGTGGTGGAGCGCTCTTCATGGAATGCAAGCGTGAAGGAACGGTGCCAGAGGACAAGGACCCTGGAGACCCCAGACCCGGGAGGGCCAGCGCAGAGAGGGCAGCCCACCTCAGCCCAGCCCGAGCGCCTCGGCCCCGCGTTACCCCGGGTCCCCAAGGCCTGCCACGGGCCTGATCATGTCATCACTACCAGACTTCTTAGAAGACGGAGCAAGACTTAAAATGCACCTTCGGCACGTCAGGGGAGACGCTGCCACAGAACTCTCTGGAGCCTCGTCACCAGCCGGCGCCGAGGTCCGCTCGGCCATCGTCCGCGCACCGAGTCCCGGCGGCACACGTCTCCAGGCCCTGGGGGGACGGCTGGGATCTGACACCCTGAAGGCCTGAGCTCACGGGCCCCGCGTTCTAGCGGGGCACGTGCCCCGCGGAAAGAGACCACCGTGTCATCTGAACAGAGAAGTAACGTGAAGCACCGTCGGCCAGGTGACAGCCGTAGCCAGGTGACCGGACGGAGGACCCCGAGACACCAAGGAGGCAGCAGTGTCGGGGGGGAGCCACGAAGCCTGGGCCCAGAAATCAGAAACGTCAGCAGCTGCAGGAGGGCCGAGTGCTGCTCAGGCACCACGCCCAGGACAGGGGCAGCTCCTTCCCCTCCCAGGGACAGGGCCGTGCAGCCCCTCCGCCCCGCCCTGCGGCCGCTGAGCAGCGCCCTGGACGCCGCTGCGGGGCAGCCGCTGGAGAGCAGGGCGTGGGGAAGGGAGGCTGCAGCGGGGCGCAGGGGGGCAGGGCCGGGAAGCGGCAGGTCATTGAAGCTGTGCTTGACCCCGTGAGAGGTGTCGGGGAAGGCCCCCATGGTGAGGACTCGGGCCACCTCACGTCCTGTCCAGGAGGGCTGCGCCTGGGAAGAGAGCAGGGGACGAGCGTCTGTTCACGCTGGGCCAGCTACCCGCAGAGGCCGCCGCGCCTTGGGGCAGGAAGCGGCGCCTTGGGGCAGGAAGCGGCGCCTTGGGGCAGGAAGCCAGCCAGAAGGGGCGAGGAGGGCTCAGGCGGAGGGGAGGAAGGGGGGTGGAGGGCCTGGCGCGGGGAGGGCAGCATGAGACGAGGGGAAGAGCCGAGACAGTGCAGGGGACCTGCTCAGATGTTCCCTCGCGGAAACTCGGAGAGGAACCGGCTGGCAGCTGGGAACGTTCACGAACTCTACGGGAAGTGGAGTCCTGGCAGGCGCCGTGGAGCGGGGCACCCCGACCAGGCTGGAGAGAAGGGGCACGGCGGCACGCGCGCAGGGGTGGCCTGCCCAGGGGCAGTT
The DNA here is from genome assembly GCA_028627145.1 of Eidolon dupreanum. Classification (NCBI taxonomy): domain Eukaryota; kingdom Metazoa; phylum Chordata; class Mammalia; order Chiroptera; family Pteropodidae; genus Eidolon; species Eidolon dupreanum. Next base: position 93,900 of record CM053515.1, read on the forward strand.
TTCTGAGGGTCCCAGGAATCCAGCCCAGAGTGATCAGATTAGTTTTCCAAACAGCTGCTGACACACGCCCCCGACCCCGGCATGCCGAGGGGCGGAGCTGTGCCTGGACCAGGAGGGACGGGTACAGCTCTGCCTGCGGACCCCGCAGTGACCCGACCGCACGCAGCACGTGGGCGCCCACACCGGACGCAACGCGTCTGCTGGGATTTTCACTCTGTTCAAGCTCAGCCTTTCTGACAAAGAAAACTCATAAAAAATTAAACCTCTAGTTCCATACTTAGGCTAACCTCTGAGGTCACTGGCATTTCCGGGAACCTTTGGAAGTTCAAAATGGAGCTCTTAGTCCTCAGAAGACGGTTGGCGTGTTTATCGATCGGTGCCTTGAGGACTCGTCTCTGTACTGTGACGGGCCACTGCAGCCACTTTAATGTAATCTTCATTAGAAAACTCCCAGCCCAAGAATATCCACTTTCAAGAGACAATGAAAGGACACAGCGCACTGGAGCAGCAGGGGCCGTTTTAACGACCTCCACCGAGGCCCGGCGGACGCTGGCTCTGCCCTGGCGCAGCCCGCGCAGCCCCACCGTGCGTCTGCCCACCGTCTCCCCGTGCAGCCCGCCGGCCCGGCAGTGCGCTGGGCGCCCAGGATGGGCGTCGCCGCCGACAGCCGTCACACTCGCCCTGCGGTGCAGACGGCCCGCAGGCCTGGGACGGGGCGGCGCAGGCCAGCCCGGGAAGGACGGTCGGCCTCTCTGGAGCACAGGCTCGTGCTCCACACGGAGCCACGTCAGCACGGCACCACGCAGCGCACAGCACACTGGCGGCCGCGGCCAGACGCAAACCCAGAGCAGAGCTACTGGGACCCGAGCAAACCTCCTCACCGGGAGCACGCGGAGGGGACGTTCTCACACAGGCACGGGGCTGTGTGGGCGGCTTCCCTCTGACGAGGCCCCCGGGGCTTAGCCCGAGGGGTGCTGGACAGCGCGCGGGAACCCCAGGGCCTCCGACGGACGAAGACAGCGACGGCCATGCAGGGATTCTCAGTGACGACGCTTTCGTGTGTGGAACTCGGAGAATGCTAATAAAGTTTAATTCACACTTCTGCAAGACCTCTAAGGCATCTTCATTCTTAGGGCTCTGACGAACGTAGATCAAAACCCACTAATGCACGTGATCTTTAAGCTTCTCCGTTTTATAGATAAGTAAATTCAGACCTCAAGTGACTAAGTCACTCACACGAGGCCACTCTGCCCCAATCAGGGCACGGGAATGCCTGACCCCCAGTTCTCCACTGCTGTGCCCTGTGCCACCGTGGGAGCCCCGTCGGCCCCGCCAAGCCACCACCAAACAGGTGACAACCGCTGTCTCTGTCTCTGGCATGAAGGGCCCCAGCGCTCTCAGGAAGCAAAAGGCACACACGGGCCTGACGCTGGGCTGCGGCCCGGCCCGGCCCGCCTCCCGCTACGCACAGTCCCCTGCACCCCGTCCCAGGCTGCAGAGCCACCAGGGGAGGCGGTCCGCAGGTCTGTGCTCCATCGCAGCTCATCAGGGAGTCTTGAGATGCTGCAAATTCTAGAAAGTCTTTTTCCTCACCAGTAGGAAAGAAGCCATTGCTCTCTGCCCTGCGTAACAGAGTGACAGGGACGCTAACAAGTCACATATGCAAAGCACGCAGGAGCGAGCATTCACGGAGTACGACCTCCCTCCTGTGTCCCTGCAGTCACCATCTGCAGTCATCTGGCCCCGAAGCACCTGACAAGACCTTGGCAAAGAGCTGACTGAGTCTCCTGTCACGATCCGCTTTGCGAAGCTTCCTGTGGGGCTGACGGAGACGGCAGAGTGGCCAGCGGCCAGGATGCCCGTGGGAAGCGGAGCCCTGAGGCCAGTCTCCCCAGCAGACGGCCCCGCCGGGACAGCTCTGAGCCACACAGGACACGCTCACACCTGGTCCTGCTGAAGGCCCCCGGGGCCCACGAGGAAGGGTGCAGCCACCACCATGTCCCCGTTCCCCGATGAGGGAACGAGCCTGGCCAGGGCCGCGCACCCGAGAGGTGGCGAGCCAGGCTCCAGTTGAGGCCCGGGGCTCTGCCTACAGGAAGTGCCCCACACCACGTGCTGACCTTGACCCACACGGATGACTGGCCTAGGTGGAAGCGGTGGGGCCACGGATTCTGCCACCTGACCACGTGGTCACTTTGGCATGTGTAGGGGAGAACGAAGGGGACAGAGAAGGGCGGGAGGTGGGCGACCCGACTCTTCAGGTCCTGCTCAGGCTCAAAAGACAGGCTGCCACGGAGAGGGAGCTGAGAGCCCCACACTGTCCCCAAGCAGCCTGGGCCCATGTGGCACACAGCTGTCCTTATTTACACCATCGAACTCCAATCTTAAATGCCTCCAAGTGTCATTACACAGTTATCCGAAAAAAAAATAAAAACCCAAACAGCGGAAACAAAACCAGAGAATCAGAAAAGCACAGGCTGAAATAATTACCAATCAAAGGAAGGGCCGAGGAGCAACTCCGGAGCTGCAGTCCGGCCTCCCGGCCATTTCTCCAGCGCCTCCGACGCTCCCAACATCTCATCAACGCGAGTCACCAAATTCAATTTGCATCCCCACGTAAACAGAGGCCACACAGTAAGCACTCTCATCTGACCTTGAAATGTGAGGAAGAAAATTACCCTTTGCAATTTCAATTCAATCCCAACCATAATGAATAATCCAATTTAGCTGATCAGTTACCAACGCTTCATGCGTGGGGGTGTGGGGTGCTGCCTCCCAACCACGGGTGGGGCTCTGCACACCCACGGCGAGGGTGCCACACACAGAGCAAAACGAGCTCCCGCCCCAGGCCCGGAGACCCGGGGAATGAGGGTGGCAGTGACCAGGGGCAAGGCCTAATGCGCAAGTGCCCTGTGCCCTGGGCTGCAGCTCCTGGGGGCCAGCAGTCCCCAGGGGTGACAATGGCAGAGGGTGACTGCAGACCGGTGACAAAGAGGGGCCCACCCAGTGCCATGGGGACGGTGCTGACCTCTCGGGATGGGGCACAGGGCGTGCATGCTCACTATGGCTCACTGCGCCCTGGGGGTGAGACCTGTGAGCCGTCCAGCGTCGCTCGTGGAAAGCAAAGACCAGAGACAGTCACACAGCTGGCAGGCAGCAGCGCCAGGCCGGAAGCCCAAGGAAAAGTGCCGAAGGGGACAGAAAGAGGCCTGGGACGGATGAGGCTGGCATGTGAAAAAATCAACAAGCTTCAAACACCCTGAGCAGCCCCACGACAGGTGCCGGGGTAAACACACGTCAACAGCTCTGTAAGGACACTCCGATGTCCTCGTCCAAGCAGCGTCGCTGAGAACTGAGCCTCAGGTGCTAGGCACTGAGCCAAAATGCAGCCTGCGCTCCAGTGCAGGAAGGCTGACGAGGCATGAGGGTAGGGAGTCTGGGGCCCCAGAGACGCTTCTGCCTCACGGCCGAACAGCGCTAGCTGTGCTAACGCCACCCGAGAGCAGGGCAGGCGGGGCGGTGGGGAGCCGCCGACCTCGGGCGCCGCTGTCAGGGCCCGGCCCTGCTGGAGACCTTGACTGCCGCACCTACAAAGCAAGGACGAGCCACGTGAGGCGTGCAGGGGACATGGCAGTGACAGCGTGGCCACTGGACAGGTGTACGTGGACCCGAATGGCCTGCCACCCCATGCCCTCGACAGGCACATGGGGGCACAGCAGTACCTTGCTGCGGCCATGGGTGCAGACAGGCTCTGGTGATGATGAGAGGCACCCTGGGTGTGAGAGAGGGGAGATGGAGGAGAGGTGGGTGACGGGCTGGTCCACACAGAGGATCCCCTCGGCCAACACTCACACCTGCCCGCCCACATCGGGGCGCGCCTGTGGCTCCTGCCAGACCGAGCTCCGGGCGGGGTCCTGAGTCCAGACCCCAGGTCAGGACCTACCATCAGTCCCATTTCCCCAGGAGACCACAGAAGGCCATGCTGGGAGCACACAGTGGGCAGCAGCCGCGAGACTCCTGCAGGTGAGCCCCCGCGCCCAGGCAGGGTGACCCTGACGCGCGGCCCACGGGGGTGCTGGCGATGCTGACGTCCCCCCGTTTACCGGCTGGAGCAACACGACCGCCTCCTCCACCGGCACAGAGCCAAACCTCAGACTCACACAAGGCCACGTACGTAGCCGTGGAACGACGATGAATAACTAGACGCCACGGAGAAGAGAGTCGCCGTCACCACCCCCAGGGCTCCTCCATCTGCCTGGAGGGGCCAGCCGGGCCCCAGAGCTGGTCCCCACTGTTAACGCACAGGGCACGGAGCACCTGCGCCTCCAGCCTCGGGCTTCCCGCCACGGAAGCACCAACAGTAAGCCGGGAAGAAGACCCTTGGGAGGGATCACCGCTCCTGCCCCCGGGGAGTCCGCCGTCCAGTGCAGGAGAAGAGACTACAGACCGCAGCGTGGACGACGGGGTGCGTGGACGCGGGCAGCTGGGAGGGAGCCCGGCCTGGCGCTGTCGCTGAGCTCCAGTGCTGAGCAAGCAAGGGCCAGCGGCCCAACAGGAGGGCCAGGCCCAGGAATGCAGAGTGAGGTACAGCCTGAGTGACGTGGGGCACCACCTCACGCTGCCTCACCCACATCCCCGGCTCAGAGCCGCCCAGCAGCCCCATTATCTCCTCTGACGCCCAAGCCCGGCGTCGCCGCCTCAATGGCAGAGCCAAGCCGCCTGTGACCGCCGCCTGCACTCCACTCCGGCTGCCCAGCCCCGGCGCCGCCTGATTCACGACGCCATTCTGCCCGTTCATCTTCCTGTCGATTTTGCTGTCCTTGACCCAAAGCATGAGAAGTCAACACCGGGGCCGGGCTCTGACAGCAGCACCCGAGGTCGGCGGCTCCCCACCGCCCAGCCTGCCCTGCTCTCGGGGGTGACGTTTCTTAGCACAACCAGCGCTGACATCAACTCTCTCCCAGAGCACCGCTGTCTCCCCTCGGGGCGAAGAGCCCCCGTCGGGTGTGCAGGACCGGGAGGGGGCACGTGGGGGGGGCACGTGGGGGCTCTCCTGGGCATCTCTCCACACAAGTGAAACTCCAGGCATCCAGAGCCCACGTGCTCTCTGAGACTGTCGCTCCACTAATAAACACCTCTACAGCATTCCCCATGCTCAAATAACAAAATGAAAGGAGAAAATGAGATTTTAGAAAATTATTCGTGTCTCTTCTATTAGTTTACAGAGAGCTGAGAGTAAGGGAAGCAGCCGCTCGCCCGTCACTATGTCAACACAGCAACTCACTTATTAATCCCACTTCCTCCTCACCCCAGGCTTGGGGCTCAGAGAGTTGACACTTGACTTGAGAAATGCCAGCTCTAAGCAGTTTATTTCCTCTTGAACTTTAAGAATTGACTAAGACAGAAATGACCTTTAAAAGGCAGGGTGAGTGCCTGTCCAACGGCTGGAGTATTCTCTGCTTACACATCAGGAGGAGGCGCTAGGCGACCCCCACCCTCGGAGGGCTGCCTGCCGCTCACCCGGGAGCTCCCAGGCTCCTGGCCGCACCTCTGCGGGTGACGCCAGGCGCCGGAGGAGGAAGGGCTCCCGGGCGAGTCGGGGTAGTGCGGGCCGGCACAGGGCAGCTGTCAGGAGACTCCAAGCGTGACGACGGCCGGCCACCCCGTGTGCTCCCAGTGGCCACGGCTGAAGCAGCAGTCTCATCGTGCGGTGGCAAAATCAGGGACACACCTGGGCTCCCCTCCAGCCTCCGCCACGGTCCAGCACAGAACCACGAACCCAGGAAACTGGCGCTGACTTCTCAGGTTCCAGGGAGAAACTAACAGCCCCCGACATACTGCGCAAGTCCCTTCGCCAGTCGCCAGCTGGGTGCCGTTCGTGGCTCACTGCGCAGGCGTCGTGCTCCTGGCTGCCGGGTGGGGGCTCCAGCCGGCTCGTCTCGCGGTCGGTGGGGGGACGCGGGGCTCCCTGCGTCGCCGTGACCGGGAAGAGCGCCTGATGAACTCGGACGAACTCGGGCGCCCATGAGAACGTGCTTCCTGCGCTGCCGGGCGCAGACGCGCAGCGGACCCGCTGGGGCACGTGGAAACGACGGCCGAGCTGGCGCGCCCTTCTACTCTGTCTCTGCGCGTCGGCCACGCTGGGACGCCCCGTCCAGGGGAGCCGCAGCGTGTCCTTTCGCGACTTCCTCAGTTCACTCGGCATGACGTCCTCAAGGCCCACGCACGGTGAACGCACAGCTTTGCTCCCTGACGACTGAGCGACGTCCCCGTGTGGACGGAGCACTTCACTCATCATCCGATGACAGACACTCGGGCTGCCCGCCGTTCTGACCACCGTGAGGGCCGCCACTCTACCGTCCCCACAGCGCCTGCACCACTCCACGCCCCACAAGCTGTGCCGAGGGGTGCGACGTCCCCACTTCCCCGCCAGCACCTGCTGTCTGCTGGCTCTCGACAGCGACGCTCTGAGGGTGTATCTGGTATCTCCTTGTGCTGCGTCCCCATTTCCCTGACGGGACGCGATGTTGAGCTTTGAAAGTGACATCTTTCTGACGTTGAGTTCTGAGAATTCTCTACGTATCCTGGATACCAGATCCTTATCAGATAAACGATTTGCAAATATTTTTTCACACCCCACGAATTGATCTTTCTTTTCCGATAGTGCCCTTTAATGCACTTAAATTAAGTGTTTGACTTTGATGAAGCCTATTTTGTTTATCTTTCCTAGTTCTCTGTGCTTTTGGTGTCACATTTAAGAAAGCATTACCTACTCCAAGGTGACAAAGACCTGCAACACCAACAGTGCTTCTAAGTTTTATAGTCTGAGTTCTTGCATTTAAGTCTGGTCCATTTACAAAAACTATACGGTTTAAGACACAGGTCCAAATTCATTCACTGAAGTTGTCCCAGCACCATAAAGTGAGTTGTAAGTAATTCTTCCTCTGTCTTTGGAACAGTTTGAGGAAGACTGGTGTTAATTCCTTCTTTAACTGTAAGGCAGAATTCACCAGTGAAGCCGTCTGATCCTCGGCTTTTCTTTGCTGGAAATACTTGGTTGTTGATTACTCATCAGAGATCTACGCATATTTTCTATTTCTCTGGGGTCAGTTTTGGTACTCTGTACACTTGCAGGAATTTGTCCACCTCATCTGTGTCACCTAATCTGCTGGCACGCCACAGTCCACAGTACTCCCACCAGCCCTTGTGCTTCTGTGAGGTCAATGACAACGGCCCCACTTCCGCTCCTGAGTCTGTCAACAGGAGATTTCCCGCATGTTTGTTCGGTCGGTCTAGCGAAAGGTTTGCCAACTTCAGTCATCTTTTCAAAGAGCTAATGTTTTATTTCTTGTTTTCCTCTATTGTTTCTCCGTTTTGTGTGTTGGTGCTCTTTTTTACTTCCTCCTCCAACTGCTGTGGGTTTAGTTTGCTCTTCTTCCAGCTTATTAAGGTAGAAAGTTAGGTTACTGATTTGAAGTCTTTCGTCTTTTTTAACGTTGGCATTTGCGGCTGTTGGGGTCCCTGTGAGCATGGCTTTTCCTGCATCCCGCAGGTTTCAGTGTGTTTCACTCTCGTTCACCCCAAAGTCCTTTCTGGTTTCCCCTGTGACTCCTGCCTCGACTCGCCGGTGTTACGGAGCATGCTGGTCAATTTCCACCTACACGCGAGCGTCCCAGTTTCCTCTGCTGCTGATTTCCAGCGGCCTTTCCCTGTGGCAGAGCATCCTCCGTACAACTTCGGCCCTTTTAAAGGTGCCCTGTCCTGCAGCCTCACACGCGTCCTGTCCTGGCACGTGTCCCGTGTGCTCGTGGAGGTATGCACTCTGCCGTCGGGCGGGGTGGTCTGCAGGTGCCTCCTCGCTGACTACTGGGGTAAGAACCCCTACCCATGAGCCTCTCACACAAATTCGAAGAGAGGTGCACAGTATCGACTGTGCCCTGCATGCACGGCGGGGCCTCTGACCCCACACCCAGCAACAAGGCAACATCTGAGACACACTCCCACACACTCCCACAGCCCGGGGAAACCCTCCCTGATCTGCGTGCTGGCTTAGCAACAAAGGACGCTCCTCAGGCTAAGGCCAAGGCTACACTGTGGTTTACTAGAAAAGTGTGACACAGAAAGGGGACCCATCACAGTGGCAGGTGAAAGAAAAAGACCCGGAAGTGCCGGCGCATGCCAGGGCGCGCGCCCGCGCACTCGGAGCCGCAGCCACCAGGCCGCAGGGGCAGGCCCCGCACTGACGGCCAAAGGCAGGGCCGCCGGGGCCTTCCTCCCATCCCGCCGGGTCCCAGACATGGGAGCAGGGCCGCAGTGTGGAGGGCTGTGGGCTGTCTCAGCACGCTGCCTCCTCCCCAGAGCCCCCTGCTTACGCGTCCCCCCTGCCTTTCCCAGGAAGCCCGCTCAGCAATCCCAAAGGCGTACAGCACCAGCAATAGGAGGAAACGGGCTGGTGACAAAGAAAAGTGCTTCTCTGCACACAAATTCTTCGCAAGCAGTGGGTTTCAAAGTGGCCATCTGTCGGGAGATTAGCATCCCAAAGCGCCACAGCCGCTCAAGCACGCGCCTGGCGCCGGCTGAGCCCAAACCTCATCCCGGTGCTAGAAAAGCCCATTTACGGGGGGACAATGTGAAGTGCTTAGGAAGCAGTTCGCAGAAAGAAGGCCCAGCGCATCGCTTCCAGCAGCACGGTGACAGACGCTCGGCCGCCCGCCCCTCCCGCCGCAGGCCCCTGGCCGCTGCACTCGGGGGGCTGGAAGCTGGGACCTTCTGTCGCCAGTCCCTGAGGAGAAGAGAGTGAGCAGGGGCACAGTCCCCAAGGGAGCACCGCCTCCGAGGCCACTGACCTGCCCGCAGCCCTCCCTGGGCTCCTGCCCGCCTCCACCCCGCCAGACGCCCCGGCCCTTCCCTACTGGTCCCTCCCATTCTCCCTTCTCCTCTTGGGGACGCTGCCCCAGAATGACTGCCAGCTCCCCCTGGGTGACATCCAGCTCTGAACGTCTGCACGGTGCCTCGCTTCCTTCCATCACAGCGTGCCCTGCAACGCGTCACCCTCCCTGTCCAGGTCAGACCACGCCTGCAGGTGGACGACGGCCCTGCGAGGCCCCAGCCAATTGCCCAGCACCTAGGAGGGACCGGCAAAAATGTCCTGAACAAACAAATGAACGCGTGGCGGACAGAGAGGCCAGAGCCCCAGGGCTGGCAGACTCCCGGGACGAGCTGCTGCAGGACAGCAGAGCGTGGTGGGCCCAGACCCCTCAGGGCGGACGCGAGGGGGCCCTCCCACTGGGCGGGGGACGGGCCCCACCCAGAACGCGCGCTGCAAGCGTGGCCGTCATCGGGAGCCCCGACGGCGAATGCTCTCGGAGGGCACCAGGAGGCCAGGACGACCCACTCTCCCCCAGCGGGATGAGGCGCTGCTGCGCCCGCCCAGCCCGGTCACACCGGCACCGCGCCCACCCTCACCCCGCCGCTGGGAACGTGCGCCGGGAGCACCGGGTCCGCCCTGCTGAACGGGGAGCTTCTGCTCGGCCGCCGCACTGCTCACTCAGCAGCGGGGACCGGGGGGCGGGCGGCGGGTGGCGGGCGGCACGGGGACCCACACGGGCCCGCGATGGGCCGCGCTTCTGCAAGAGGAGGGCGCGTCCTCCCCTCCGTGGGACGGAGCCTGAGGAACGGCGCCGGAGGGTCCAGTGGGCCCGGCCCGGCCCCCGAGGATGACGAGTGGGCACGAGCAGAGCGGGCTCTGGGACGCGGGCCGTGGCGGGCTGCTCTCGGAGTGCAGGGCGAGGACAGGCGGCGCGGCCGCTATCGCAGGGGTGAGTGCCCGGCGGCCCGGGGACACGTCTGCGCTCGCTCTTCAGAAACGGGCTCCGCAGGCAGCCGGGAAAGAGACGGGCTCTGCGAGGCGGCAGCAGCCGGGGCGCACGCGTGACCGACGCCACGCACATTCAGGAGAGGGCGACGCGGCCAGGGGTGCGTCCTCGCGAACACACCAACACCTGGTCACGGCCAGGACGCCACGGTGGTGGGACATGCACGCACGTCCTCAGACCACGGAAGATGCCGGCAGGGGGCGCAGCCGGGTGCCAGGCCCAGGCCACGGGCGCCACTGCCCCCGCTCGGGCGCCCTCACAGCATCCTGTGAGGTAGGGGCCACCAGTTCTCCATTTCAGAAACAAAGACAGCGAGGCAGAGACGAGGGGCTCAGAACGAGCAGAACCAAGATCAGAGGTCAGACCGGACGCCACAGCCCGTGCTCCCGACCATGCCTTCGAGGCGGGGTCATGGTCCTGGTTCATGGACCAGACGGGACTGGCTGTGTTGTGCCAAGTGTAGAAAGTGAAGAAAAGGCCCCGATGAAAACAACCAAAAAGACCACAATAAATAAAAAGAATGGTACAAATCTATAGGAAGACATTCATAAATACCAGGGAATACAACAGAAAACAAACCAATAAACAGGCACGTTCTGGGAAAGAGGATTCAAGCCTCAACATCATAAAGATGCCAAATCGCCCCTAAATTAGCACACCAATTTAACGCAGTGCCAATTAAACACCATTTACTTGGAGCTAGACAAACTGAACTTGAAGTTGACGTGAAAAAATAAATAAGATGTCAGGAAAAACGTTTAGAATGTAAAAGAGAAGAACCCAGCCTCTGGGTACTTAAAATACAGGTACAATAACAGAAGTAAAACTGAAAAAAATCCTAACACAGACTCAAATTTACATAGGAAATTCGCTTAGAAAAAGACTGGTTATCACACCGTCTGCTCACGGATGGACAGGACGACAGGTCGAGGATGACGACCCTGACCTAGAGGAAACTTTAAAACCAGATAAAGGGAGGATGTCAAATTGGGAAGTCATACATCAAAGGAGTAATTCCCTTAAGCTATTAAAAGCACCCCTAAAAATTAATTTTCAAGAAGGCTGAAACATGGACAAAGATTATGAACAAACAGACGAAAGACGACGTTAACTACCAAGTTCGCTCAGAGCAGTCACGAGGGCCCGACCGGGCTCCGGCACCGGCCAGGCTCGAGCTGAAGACGTCACAGCCGTAGCTGCCGCTGGAAGGGGGGCTCACGCGAGGGAGCACGGGCCAACCTGACCACCTGGACGTGTGCTGAGGTCACGTGTCCACGAGCTGTACATTAAGGTTTTAGCGTTCCTCTGCGTATGTGACACCTCACTAAGGTACTGTTTAGATACAAACAGTACTGATATGCCCTTTGCACCTACAGACTCTCATCTAACAAAACCAAAACGCCAGGCTGCTGTGACCAGCTGGAAGGAAACGGGCGACCTCGTATCACAGTACAGGCCCCAGGGGGAGCCGGCCCCAGACCTGTGCAGCTCTGCTTTCTCTATGGGGCTCAAAGTCCTGCCCGGGGGGCCTGGCACGGGCCAGGAGCACGGCACGGCCCGCTGCCTGCTTCCTGCAGGTGCTACTGCCACGATCTTGGCAAATACACTCAAGGTGATGAGCCCTGCGGCACTATGTCGAGCCAGGACACCTAACAGGGAGGAAGTCAGACCCCGAGATGAACTAAACCCCAAGCAAGACGAAGGGAAAGAGACCTCAGGAAAGGATCGGAGTATCAGGTGGAACTGACCCGGCCTCACTCGGGCCTCAGACACAAAACTAACGACGTCTCGATGACACGGTAATTAAGAAACCGGAGCTGCCAGGTCCCTTTAATCAGAGACTCCTGACAAATCACACAGTTGGTGACAAGGAGCAGGGCAAGGCAAACAGCAACAGCCAGAGACGAACCACACAGCTGCTGGCACGGCCTGCGCCCCCACCGCCTCTGGGGGGCGTGGGAGGGCTGCGACAAGCAGTGGACCGGACTCCCGTGGCCGCTCTGTTCTTCTCAGAGTGTGAAGGTGGCAGAGGAATGAGGCCCCAGAAGCCAGGGAGGGTGTGGCCAGGAACCCTGAGGTCACAGGCCGAGCTATAGGGAAATAAGATCACTTGGCGTTTGGGAAGACAACGGAGGAGGTGGCGGCCACGCATCTGGAGATCTGACTTCCAACTTCACTGAAGTCCTTCCCTTTGAAAATGGATACACGGGCGGGGGCAGGCTGCCCACAGAGCAGCGGCCCAGGCGTCATCAGGGAGCTGGGCTGCCTGTGCCACAGCCGTGCTGCTGGGCGCTCAACGCTGCTCACAGAAAGCGGCGTTTGCTGCCAGAGAATTCAAACCAGCCTGGATCTGGGGAGCCACAGAGAACGCAACTGTGCAGAAGCCACCACAGCGATCGGCAGTCTGCAAGCGCCGCTCTGCAAGGTGCTGCTGACAGCAAGGTCCGCCCGCGCTCCTGCCTGCTGCCTGCGCTCGTCACGGACATGCAGCCGGGCACAGGGGCCAGGGACTTGGCTGTGGGGCAGGAGCTGGAACGGTCAGGACTAAGCGCATTTTGAGAGTCTGCCTTTTTAAAAAGAACAGGTGGATGAAAAGGTTTAAGCCCCCTGGTATCCGAAACAGCATGGTAGGAACCGGCTGATCCGGGGAGAAACTGGGTTCCACGTCACAGCTGTGACCGTGCAGTAACTGCTCATAAGGACAGCCCTCAACAGGTAGGGGACAGAACCATGTCCACTCACTCCTACCCACCCCCGCCCTGAGGAAGAGGGATCACTGTGTCGCCAGTCACAGAACAGGAAACAGAAGCGCACAAGTACTAGCAAGCCTGCAGACAAAACCACGCAGAGCGTGAGTGCAGGAGGGGCGGGTGGAACCCTGCGCCCGGCTCAGGCCCATCCTGCGGACGATGTCTCACTAGAAGACGCTTCGCCTCCACAAGCCCAAGACGTACTGACAGCTCAGGGAAATGTGCGTGCACATACACACACACACACACACACACACACACACACGCACACACCCACAACGCAGTGTGTGGGGAGTGGAAAGTGAACTCACGCCGTACTGCTGGGCGCTCCCACCCTACGTGAAGATCTGGAGCTGCCTCCTCCTCCTCGCCCGAGGCCCTGGGCCTGGCCGCACCGTGGGGCGGCCGCACCAAGGCTCCAGAGTGAGCAAAGAGGAAGCGTGTGTGAGCTTCGAAGCCTGACTTCAAACCTCACTGACATTGCACACACACAAACACGCGCCAGCGAGTGAGGAGAGCGGACGGCGCGAGTGAAGACCGCCGAGGTGCCTGAGCGCCCGTCAGCTGCAGGACGGAGCGGCGGCAGGGGACCGGGGCTCCAGCCCTCTCCAGGGCGGCTGACCGTTTTGTTTCCATTCCACTTACAACCAGCCGCTCTGCAAATATATCCAAGCGGTGGGCGAGGTCCCCGTTCTGGCTGATGTCACGGGGTCCTTTCCACGGGGCTCTGTTATATGTAAAAACTTATGGTCAACCCCAAGATCATACACATTTTTCCCTATATTTTCTTCCAGAAGATCAAAAGAATTTTCTGAGAGTTAAACAAGATAATGGAGAGTATATAAAAGCACTTGGCCCAAACTAAATGTTCAAAGCTGTTGGCTTCTTTAAAAAGGAGAGAATACTTTCCGAATAACAATTCCACTTCTGACAACCTCTCCTGGGAAGCAAGCAGTCATGCAAAAAACGATTTGGAGACAAGTGTATTAACCAGAGTGTCATTTAGAATGACAGTGGAGGGAACAATTAAGTAAGAGTAAGAGTTTGGCTAAATCAACTATTCATAAGGAAGTAGTTTACAGCCAAAAAGTTGTATTTTAAAAGGATATTTAAAGTCAAAATTGTTCGTAAAAGATTGAACAAAATAGGAAGACCCAAACCAAATGGTGCATGCAGTGTCACATTTTTCCCAAGAGCGACACCAGGAAAACACACATTTCACACGTGCGTGCACGAGCCAGGAGAACCTGAGCTGCCACGTTCACGGCGGCCTGCGTCGGGCAAGAGCGTTGCGGGCAGCCTTCGTTCTCAACTGTTCTGTTTTTCTTCTACTTTATCAAACGTTCTAAATGAAAATGTATTCCTTTTGTAATCAGAATTCTTAAAAAGTTATTCAAATAAAAACGCTGACGCCGCTTTGGCTTCCCTTCCGCCTCCCGGCCAGGTGTGGAAACAAGCCCCACCCACGGAGACAGCAGACACAGCAAACCTGGAGGGAGCCGGCGCCCCGGCAGCCCGCTGCCTCCTGCACCCCGCCCTGCCCGGGACACGCAGGAAATGCTCTGTGCCGGCGAATCCAAGGAAAACAGAGCGGCTGCCAAGAGAAGCTCAAGAATGCTGACCAAGTCCTCGCGCGGGGCTGAAGGTGGGGCCGCGAGAAGAGCCCAGTCAGCCGGAAAGGGACGAGACGGGAATGTCAGGTCGCCAGCTGGGACATCCGGAAACTCTCCCAAAGACGTGGACACGACCGGCAGAGACAAACAGGGAAGATGGAGCCACAGGAACCAGACAAAACGGAAGTGCCACCTCGGGAAAAGAAGAGGACCCCTAAATGTGTGGGGCCCTAAACCTAGGGGCTGGCCCAGGGGCCGAGTCACAGCCACTTGCTGGTCACTGTTCTGAGCCGTACGGCCACGGTACCAGGTACAGCGGGCAGCCATCACGGGGTGGCCGCAGGCCCCTATGCAGACGCGGGACCAGCAGCTCTCACCTGTGCCATGCACCATGTGTTCATCCACACCCCAACAGCTGCCAGCTGATGGCAGGGAGAGGAGGGGGACACGGAGGAGAGCTGCAGAGGAGTCACGCAGGGGAGGCCGCTGCTAAGATGTTTTGTTTGCTCTCCGACAGGAAGCCACTGAGGGTTTTCAGCAGCAGAGTCCACGACCTGGCTGACGCTTGCACTGCCTTGCGGACCGCTCCTGGAGCACAACCACACACACCCGTGGGCGGCCAGAGAAACACCAGGGGCAAGGGCCGAGTGGCCTGCTCCAGGGCGACAGCTGTCAACACAGAAAGAAGGAGTTCAATACTACATGTGCTTTGAGGACCAGCAAGAGTTAGCCTATTTCCCTACAACTTCAGCTCCTGCTTCATTGCCACAGCCCGCAGCACGCCGACCTCATAACCTTGCTGATCTGAGCGGCCATAAAGGTGACCCCTATTATCTGCCCTCTCCGCGCCTGCCCTGTTCCCCCCGCCACTGACCCAGGGAGGTCTGGCCGTGTCCTTCCAGCAACCACGTCTGCCATGATCCCAACGAGCGGCTGTCCCTTCCTGCCCTTCAGGCCCGCCGCAGTCCCTGCAGCCCACAGGCCGCTGGTCCCCCGTCGCTGCCCCGTGCTCACTTCTCTCCACGCAGTGGGGACGCAGCACCAGGCATCACGATGAGCCCTTCGCACTCGTCTCCACGTCCACTGTCCCTCTCAGGTGCGTCGTGAGCGGACGAAGCCCGAGGCAGGTCCACTCCGAAATGCCCCACCGCTCACGGCCCTCGCACCGGCACCGCACACCTCCTGACGCTGCCTCACCCCTCCTCCAGCTCGACACCCCGCCCGCCTGGCTGGCCCCACTGCAAGTGGGGGACAGCGACCGCCGCTGACACCGCCTGCATGGCGTCTGCACCGCCCTCAGGCCCCACTGGCGGGTGCTGCTGCATCTCACCAAGAAACAGCGCGAACAAGGGGCTCCTGCGGGTGCTGCCCGCCCCGCCGGCCCACCTGCCCCCGGCCCGCATGCTGGCTCTCCCTCCCGCCGCCACGGACGCCCGTCCGTGCTCCGGGCTGAGCAGAGCCTGACCCCGTCCCCTCTCGTGATGAACGACGCAAGCATCCCGGCAAGGCCCGCCCCTCCCCAGCACCCCGTTAGCGCCGTTAGCGTAGGAACACACGACGGCGCCTGTCCTCAGACACCTGTCTCGACTGCACACCGGCCCCCGGGTGCCACCCCGGCCCTCCCACGCGTCACAGAGACCAGCGAACCCGCCGCCACGCTGTCGGCCCTCCCTCTCTCCAGCCCACGCCAGTCGGGCCTGCCATCGGCAAGGCCACCGTCAAGTGCGCTCTGCGACCTCTGAACCCTCGACTCACAAGATCGGTCTGCAGCGCACGCGCCGCAGCCACCCTGCGAGACGCCCTGGGTGCCTGCCTTCCCGCCCACCGCGCCCTGGGCGCTCCCCTCCCCAAATGCTCGCCTGCGTCGCCTTCGCTCCCCCACGCGTGGCCGCTCTCTGGAGGTGGAGTTCTCCAGGGGTCAGCGAAGGCGCCGTGTGCTCTGGACCTTGAGGGCCGACTTCCAGGGAGGGGAAGGGCAGGAAGGAAATGGAAGGGTCTGGAAAGACGGGCGCTGAGCAGGAATGGAGGGGGGCTGCGGCCGTGGCTGCCACAGCGACGCAGGCTGGGAGGAGCCTGGGCCTCAGGCTGGCCCCGAGGGGCCGCTGTGTGCACTCCTGGGCTCCCCACTGCACACCAGCTCCGAGCTATTAAAACAAGTTCAGGGCCAGCAGCCAGGGTCTTTCCGCCACCCTGGACTGGACGCCTGCCCTCCACACTGCACTCCGCAGCCCGGGGTGCTCGCCAGGCCCACTCGGCCCCCGAACAGGTGCGCTCTCCCCATGCACCCCCGCCTCGTCAGCACCCAACGGCACCCCACTCCTCCCTTTGCCTTCTTTTGTGCTGCAGAGATTAGCAACGTTTCTAATCTCTGCTATCTCCCAGCTGCAAACATTCAAGCATTTTTTTTAATTTAAAGTACAAAATCTCATTTTAGATTTGCAAGAGACAGCTGCCCATCCTCATGCATGACCCATCCACCACCCAGAGGCCAGGCAGACCCTGCAGATGGAAGGGAACATGCGAAGCGAGGGGACATCCAGCCCCAGAGACCTCGACTGGAGGGAGCAAGTCCCTTCCAAGACCCCCCACACACAGCTCAGAGCAGCCTCCCCCGGCCCCGACCCGACGGCCACCCTGGGAGCAGTCCCGGGGCATGACCTGCAGGGAGACAGCCCTGGAGGCCACGCTGGCCACGTAGCCACCCCGACAAAACAGGCTGTTAACCCAGAGGGCTCCCCAGGGAGCCAGCCCCGGGGTGAGCGCCGTGAACAGGGGCACACAGAGGCCCCTGGCATCGCGTGGAGTGAACGAGCCACATGAGGGCTCGGCCCTCTGGGACTGCCCACACATCCCCTCCCGCAGCTGCGGGCTCTGGCAGGCGGGGCCCACACAAAGCAGAGCCCAGAACAGTCTGGGGGTCGCAGGCATTCAATAACCACCTATCGATAGATTGGGATGAAGAACGAAGCCAACCCCATGTAAGGGCTGAGGGGTTAGAGACGAATGCACACAGCTGTCGCAAGGTCACAAAAGTGACCCCACTGCCTTCAACTGCAAGACTGGAGGGGACAGGGAGCCGAGCTGACGACGCCCACGTGACTCACGTCCGAGTTCTTGTTTACCCCTGAAACCCTGTGAGAGAAACACGCAGCTTTTGGATTCTAGCTTTTTGGCAGGAGTGAGAGATTTAAAAGAATGTCGCAGCCAGGCACTTCTGAAAATGAAAAATCTTTTTCCTGCAGAGTGGTGATAAATGTCACCTGGCCGTTAACAATGCTACCATGTGCTCTGACCCGTCTGGCAGAGTATGGCTGGCTGCTCTGCTCGCCCCTCCCTGCCCACATCTGACAGAGCTCTTGGCCTCCCCGCTCCGGGGTCCTGACTAGCCAGCACGCCAGCCCCTGTGCTGAGCCCGGCCTGGTCCTCGGAGACAGTGGCCCCGACCAGCATCCAGGAAGCAGGTGAGAAACAAAGACGCTGCAAAGCCAAGTTTGCTTGCACCTCAGGGCCTGGCCACATATCATAACTTCATCTTGGCGACTTGTTCGTTTTTTATTATTTTAAGTAATTCTGGCCTGGGATGGATTTGAAGGGGTGGGGAGGGGGAGGGAATAGCCCCCTACCCACAGGAAAGCCCCAGTGACTGACGGAGGGCCGGCCCCTGCTTGCGCCGAGCTGCAGGAGCCCAGGGCCTCATGCCCTCAGGCTCACTTTCCTTCTCCAGACACATCTGACAAGTTGACATTGGTGTTAAAATGTTATCATTTATGTAACAGCTCAGTTATTAACCAAATCTCATTTGCACGTGTCAGAGGAAGAGAAAAATCACCTAATTAACCATTTTCCCCATCAGCAAAAGAAGGAAGGTACTGCCAATTTGTTTTCAACTCTTCCTTCGAACCCTCCAATATTCACTTCTTTAATCGGAAAAGATTTACATTCTCCTGTCATAAGGGACCAGAATTTCTCCTTCCACTACAGGAGTTTTGAACGCTGCCTTTTCACTATGGGAAGCTGCCACCAAGGGGAGACCCCGCATCCGCAGTGTCCAGCAGAAGGCTCCACTTCTGAAGGAATCTCCGCCCAGGAGGCTGTTCAGATACAAAACAGCAGCCAGCCCCGGGAAGAGCAGAAGGAACGGAGAAACCTTTCCATCAGCTCAACAAAATGAATGGCTCCCCAGGGCCATACGCTCCGGGTAGACAGGCACCACTGTGGCCCAAACCAACGCAGTACCTGATGTATGCTCGGTACATATTTATCAGATGGAAGAAAGGAGGAGGAGAGAGAAGGCCTCGCTCGCCTGAAGACGCTGCCAGGTGTGGGGGAGAAAATCCTGCCGCCCCTGAGCCCTCCTCTGCTGCACAGGAGGAAGAGTGTTCCACCAGAAAAGGCTGCAGCGACCCACACAAGACACTCTCAACAGATACCAAGCCTGTTGTCACATCCGCCACCGCCACCATCACCGCCATCACCGCCATCACCATTACTATCATTCATCATCATCACCAACACCATCACCATCACCATCACCTCCATCACCACCACCACCACCACTATCATCATCATCACCGCCATCACCATCACTATCATCATCATCACTATCATCATCGTTACCAATACCATCACCACCACCACCATCACTATGCATCATGACCACCATCACCATCAACATCATCATGATCACCATCACCATCACCTCCATCACCACCACTACCATCAGTGTCACCACCACCTTCACAACCGTCACTAGCAAATAAACTTTCAGTCCAGACATCACCCCCAGGCCCAACGCCACAGACAGCGTTTCTGCGGTGCCTCTGGGAGACCGAGGTCGGCATCTGGCACAGGCCCTGCAGGACGTCAGCCCACAACCTGGAGGAAAGCCCTGCGTCTCCAGACCCAGTGGCACAGGCCTGCCCCTGGCTGTGCTGAGCCCTCTCCGCCTGTGTGCCCCCTTCACCCGGACACCCCCGCAAGGGGACAACTCCTACTTGTGCTTCAGTGTCCCACTGTTCGGGGGGGCACCCCTGAAAACGCCCTCCTGGCTAAGCAGGTGCCCTGCAGCCACGGAGCCCTTGCCTGTGGCGCACTCCTGCTGCCTGCAGGAGACGGCCCACGGCGCACCGCCATGTGGGAACACACGGAGCAGGCGAGAGGGGAGGGCGAGGAGGGGACTGAGCTGCACTGAGACACTGCCTCCCTGGGGGCCTCAGCCCCCCGGGCTCCGCCGTGAGTCTGCCCGGCCCAAAGGAACTCAGTGGCTTCAGCATTCTCTCAGGAGCTGCAAATCATGGGCAGCAGAAAACTCAGACTAGGTCCCAAAGGGACAGTCAGTAAGAAACAGGGAGTAAGAGCGGGACAGACGGGCACAGGCACACCCCCAGAGAACTGCACAGTGTGGCACGGCACACCAAACCACTGAACACGGAGTCTCGGCGTCCCCACCCAGACTGACAGTCACAGTCAGTGCCTGGACTCCGGGCGTGGGTACGGAGCACGGGATGGGGGGACGCCACGCATTAAGCCCTGAAAACAAGCTATGAGAGAGGCCCCCAGGAGCGAGCAGAGTGGCAGATGCAGCCAGGGACTGCAGACCACGGCGAAGGCAGGGGTGTGTCTGCTGCCTGCTGGCCGGAGCGAAGGCGCTGCAGCCCGGTGGGTGACAACCGGAGCACCGCAGCCCGGCCGCGCAACAGGTGGTGTCTGTCACTGAAGGCCCCGCCTGCAGTTTGGCTTCCGAGCCCAGCTGGAAACCAGGCCAGCAGGGACAAAGGCACGCTCTAGGCCTTCCCAGCCCCTAGCAGGCGGCTGAGCACAGGCCGGGAAGTGCGGTGTGGCCCAGGAGGCCATGATCTCTAGGTCCTGGATATGAACGGCAACGACACTGCTCCCCACGCGGCCGCCGCACGCGCTCCAGCAGCAAAGAAGTGGCAACCAGCAGCAGCCACGTGATGTTCCACGGAGGAAGTTCCCCTTCACCAGCTCCGCTACTCGCGAAATTCTTAACCTGGAAACGCAACCGTGTTTTCCTTACGTGCCTCATCCTGACACCCAATGGCGTCCCTGTGGAGCCGGCAGTGTGGAACCCCACGAGCACACCCCAGCGCAGGTGAGCCACGGGCGAGCCCAGCACACCAGCCACAGCGGTCCCCACCGCGGGGCCTGCGCACGCCTCCCCTTCCCGCACGCGGCAAGACCCTATTCCCTGGGGGCTGTGCGGTCATCACACCGCAATCGGGGACCCTGCCTGGGGAGCAGGGGCAGGGGCCACTCCCCTCCCGGGTACTGAGACGAGAGAATTACACAGCCCAAGCCAAGCCAGAGACGGGCATCTGCCCAGCCCCCAGGGGCAGAGGCCTGCTGGACGCCGGCGCGAGGCAGGGCTCGTCCGGCCGTTTCTGAAAGCCACTTGGGCTTCAGGAACTTGCTCTGCCGCCGCTGCCCGGGACAGGCTCCCGTCTCCCCGTGCCCACCACGCAGGCACGGCTCACTCGGGGCTACATCGCAACACGCAGGGAAGCAGGGGCCCGACGCCAGGTACGAGCACGTGGACAGACAGACGCGACTCTTCAGGGGCTCCATGCCGCGAGGAAGACGAAGCGCCCAGACCCGCCACGATGGCGCGGTCACAGAGGGCCGCGCTGCCGAGACGCAACGCCGCCAAGGGGCTGACCAGGCACCGGGGGCCGAACGCCGCATCACAGAGGGCAGAGGATCTTTGGTGACCTGAGGGAGAGGACCGGACACAGAGGAAGGAGCTGCCACCGCGGGCCACAGCAGGGCAGTGACAAAGTCGAGGTGCGCTTTCTAACGTTCGCACAGCTGCCCTGTCAAGAGCGGACAAGAGGGGCTGCGGGAAGCCAGCCCAGGCTGCACAGGACCGAGGCTGAGGTCAGGCTGGGGCGGCCCCTGGAGAATGCAGCCGAACTGTCCCGGGGACAGGAAGTCTACCGAGCCAGGGGTCTTTGTCAAGGAACAGCCCAGGCCAGCTCCCAACCACTAGGGAGAAGGAACAGGATTCCTGCAGGTGCCCATGACCCTGACGAGGAGGACCCTGGGGCAGGCTGAAGCCCCCTCTCCTCTGCCCAGGACCCCAGCTCACCCCGCAGGTGGCGGCAGAGCCCTCTGTCTTGGCAGGTCCCGCCCCTCCTGCTACTTCTCCTAAGAAGCCTCCCCGGACCCGCATCCAGCAGCCCGGAGCCCAGCGAACATCGCCGGACGGACGCATGCTCGTGTCCTCCTCAGGTCCCGGCCCCCAGCTCGGGCCTGCCTCGGGGCCAAGGCCCCCTCGCTCTTCGTCCCTTCTGCCCGCCCTGCTGTCCCTTCTGTCCCCTCCCCAGGCTGCCAACAGCCGGGATCCCCGCTCCCGACAGCCTGGAAGACGGCGCAGGGTAAGCGAGCCCAGGAGCCTGCTGGTCCCCCGCAGCCGGGAGAGCCTCCGCGTTGAGAAGCCGCCGCCGCGGGGTGAGTGTGGCGGGAAGGCCAGAGCTGAGGCAGGAGGAGCAGGAGGAGCAGGTCGAGGGGGAGGTCTGGGGGCAGAGTGCAGGTGAGCCTGAGGGTGTGCCGGGCACTGCAGGGGGTCTTGGCAACTATCACCTCCCACCTGAGCTCGCCCTCCCACACCCCTCACCTGTCACCGAGCCCACTCCGGCCAACAAGCATCCTGCTTCCCATTCCAAAAAACGCTTCTCCAGGCTGGCCTTCACGTGTCAGCTAAATCATGTCGCTCTGCACCTGCCACCTTCAAATGGCTGGACACGGCGACAAATGACGCCGACCCCCACTCGGCCACCACGGCACCTCTGGGCCCTGGCGGCTATGCAATCCCTCCCCACCGCCCCCCGAGCCTCCCTCCCCCGCCAACTCGCAGCCTCGGCTGTTCTCTCACCCGAAGGGAGCCGCTCCAAGGGCCGGGCGCTCCGCCTCACCCCTCAGGCCTTTCCACAGGGCGAACACCCCTCTTCCCCCAACACTCAGCACAC
Source organism: Eidolon dupreanum (assembly GCA_028627145.1). NCBI lineage: Eukaryota > Metazoa > Chordata > Mammalia > Chiroptera > Pteropodidae > Eidolon > Eidolon dupreanum. The sequence continues at coordinate 116,123 of CM053515.1, forward strand.
CGCACCAGGCCTGCCCCGCTCGCCCGACAGCACCCGGACACCAGCAGGCTCTGCCACCTGATAAACACGTTGAGGACGGCTGAAACCCCGAGGAGCCTCGTCCGTGGTGAGAATTTAAACAGAGCTTACTCGGGATCTGACCCGGAGAAGAACAGAAGAAAAGGGTTCGCCAGGGCCCCAGACGGTGACGCCAGAAAGCACGCCGCACGCGGGTCCTGTTTCCCTTCCCCTCAGAACCACCAGAGAAGGCAGCGCCACCCACGCTCGACGGAGGAGCACACTGAGGTAGACCTGCCGAGCAGCCGGTCCAAGGGCACCACGGGTCCGCCAGAACGACCCCGCGGTTCTGCCCATCCGAGGTTCTCACGCCCAGACATGTGTCCTAGTGGCCTGGGGTTAGGCAGAAATACGGACATCCTGGCCGCCACCTGGAGCTCCAGCCAGCGTCCTGGGGGTGGCCTCTGGGCGCCAGCCACGCGTCACTGCTGTCTTCGGGCTGCGGCCATCTGGAAACACCCAGGACCTTGCACCACAGAGAGTCCAGGCCCGTGGTCAGCAGAAGACACCAGCGACCTCCAAGGTGCCCGTCCAGGTGCTCAGAAATACCTATTTTAAAACTTGCTGACCAAAGAATCCCCAAAATGGATCATTTTAAAATAAAAGCGAAAGCTGGAGACTTTCATCATGTGTAACAACGTTTCTATGAAAACAGACCAAACTCGGGGGTTCTATCAAGCCAGTTCCGGTGGGATTCGCGTCCGCTGTGGTCCCCTATTCAGGCTCTGTCTCATTAACATCGCAGGCGTAATTGGCGTTTCATGCCTGCATTGTGTCTCAGAAACGGGCAAGGTGTAATTATGGTAAAAAGAGCCCTCCAACGGTTTCAGTCTAATTCTTGCCATTCATCGCTCAGAATAAGCACAGATGTTCCCTCGGAGGACAGAGAGGAAGATGAGCGGCTTTCAAATGACACTTTTTAGTTTTAAACTTTATCTAAAATAAGTTATTTAAGTGAAATTTACAACAGTGTTTTTCTCCCTTTGTTTTACTCGCTATAAGGCATTAACTTTCAAAGGCTAGTTCCGCTTAATTTGATTTTTCATTTCCAAATGAACATCTGTGTTTAGGTCCTAAAAGCTGTTTGTTTAAACACAGAAGCCCCAGAAAGGGTCTGAACAAAGCCCCCTCTGCCAACGCTAGACCACCGGAAGGCCTGTTTTTCGGAGGGATCTGGGGACTGGCAGGTGGGAAGGCTTGCTCTGGCTCGCTGCAGAGCTGGGACAAACTTCCCGGGTTTTGGAGAGCAGACGGCAAAGGCGCCCCCAGTGGGAACGGCTCAGGCTCAGCGCTTCCTCCTGCCCCTGAAGAGGAGACACAGGCAGGAGCCAGGATCTCCAGGGTGGCGGCCCAGTCGAATTCCATCCCTCCCTCAATGGCCTGGGCCTGTGCCAGCTGCTGGGGGCACGCAGAGCCATCTGGACCAACGGGGCAGGGGCCACTCTGAGGCCCCCTGAACCCATCACCACCCTACCCCGCCGACACCCACTCCTTGGCTCAAAGCCAGACCACAGCTGAGCTGCTCTGAGTCCCGCCGAGGACAGGCCTGCCTCTGGGGCACCCGTCACCTCACTTTCCTCTGAGCGAGCTCTGGAAGGCAGTGCCCCGAGCTCTGTCCCTGGTCTGCAGCAGGCCCTCGAATGTCCAATGGATGGGCAACTTTCCCGTGCCTCAGTTTCCTCCTCTGTCAATGTGGACAACACCTGAGCCGAGCTGCCCACAAGGCCACTGGGGCCACACCCAGAACCAAGTGCAGAGAAAGGGTTCCACAAGCACACGGCATGAGCGAACGTAAATTCTGCCCCACCTTGGGCCCCACGTCAGTCAATCCCAGCAAGGAAACTCAGAAGCAGGGGACCTCAGGGGCTGCACGTGTCAGAGTTCAGGAGCCCAGGGGAAGGGGACAGGGGCCTGGCGACCTCGGCCGTGCTGTCTCGTGTTCCCGCGCAGGACTCCCCCAGAGGCTGCAGCCGCCCTCCCGGCCGGCGTGGGGCTGGAGCACGGAGCTCGTTGCAGCGGCGTGGGCCTCGACACTTTGAAAGACTTCTGTTTTTATAGCTCTATATTTAGAAACCTCTAAATAAAACCCACAGAGAGCGTTGCAATAATATACATTTTTAAACTCACTAATTGAATGTTGCCATTACAAGTGCTATTTTGGACCATCTGCTAAATATGTAATTTAGGAATTAAGATTCATATCTTACAGGATACGCTAATTCTCCCTATGAATCCATTAGGGTGCTTTCTGAACACACACAAAAAGTCCTGCAGTCAGCAACAATTGCCTTCTGTTCCATGGCACGGGGTCAAGGCAACCAAGAAAAGAACGATCGAGGGTCACTGAAGTCCCGGGGTGAAGGACAGTGAGTGTCACGAGGCCACACCTTTCCAAGTCCAAGAGGTGGTCCGTTCCGGGCTTAAAACCAACAGAAACTGCTACGCGTTAAGCCAGAGCCTTCCTTCCACGGCGCCCACTCACTGAAGCCGCAGTTCGTCCAAGGCCCGCACCCATCTCCATCCCCAGAACACAGCGCTCTGAGTAGCCTCAAAACCTCCTTTAGCCACCGTGCTGCACTCCCACACAAACAGCAGCACGCTGATGGCGTCCCCATCCCCACGGTCCAGCGTCCCGGGCTTCGTGAGTCGGGGACGGTAGTACTCTCACCTCCCTCCACGTGACGCTCTGCTTCCACTAGTACAGTTCAGGAAAGACTTCACTTCTCTCGTCACAACACCACGGGGACTCACTCTGGTCCAGACCCACTGACTGGGGTGCAAACCCCCAAGTCACAGCCGTGCCAAAGACGGAGATCCCGTCTCTGTCCTCAGCGTAGGCCGTGGTTTTCGTTCCCAATCAAATCACCGTGCTGAAGGATCCGGCCTTTCAGACTGTGAGGGTACGTTAGGCTTCTCCCCCGGTCTCCCCCGGGTTCGTGACCGGCACATGCAGGTTCTGTGCCGAGGCTGCCAGGCAAAGCAGTGGAGACACACACCGCCGTGCCACCGCCACTCCCAGGACAAGCTCACTTCCCGCCAAGCGAAGCGCGTCACCTCCTGAGTCTCGGCGCTCTCTCCCTGTTCCCTGTGTCCTCTACACATCTCGAGGGAAGAAAAACTGCAGGAAACAGTAAAGCAGAAGCAGCAGAGAACTTGGACGTGAAGTACACGGGGCGCACGGAGCTAGGCCCGCAGAGGACAGTGAGGTGGGAACGAGAGCGGAGCGGAGGAGACACGCCCAGGGGTGGGCCACGCGCCCCGTGTCCGCGTGCACACTGCCCCCTGCAGCGAGGGGCGGGCGACTGTCCCGGAGCTGAAGAGGGGCTTGGACAGCTCCAGCCACTTGCCCACGGTCAAGACAGCCAGTGAGAGGAGCCGCGGGCCAAGGCTGGTGGACGCCGGACTCCGCCGGCCGCCCGCTCCTCAGCCGCTGACCTGGACAAAGCGATGAACCTCCCAGACTGTGACACACAGCGAGCGGTGCTCGCTCAGGCCAGGCGGCGATGCCACAGAGAAACGGGCACCGAGCTTCCCCGGTCACGGCAGAGTCGCAGTGAATGACAAAGCAGGCTGCGAGAGAGAAGGACGATAAATGACCTTGGGGTGCTCTTCCTAAGTGTGTTACGAGACAGACCCCCACCCCGCCCCCACGCCACCACCGCAGACAGACGAGGTGGCGAGTCGGCACCTCCTCGGATCAGACCCAGTGGCTCTGGCATGGGCCCCCCGCCTGCGTTTGTCCGTGTGCAGTGAGGGCTGTGGCAGCCACAGGACGTGACAGGACACAGTGGAACACAAGGGCATTCGGACGTGTGCTGCTGCTCTGACGCCCTTGCCGCGAGTCCCCGCGAGCCCGGACGGGCGCGCCCCGCACGCCTCCCTCCCACCGCAACCTTCCAGCGTCGGGTGAGGAGCGGAAAGTGTGAATGAAGCAAGTGGGAGGTGGCTCCCGGGAAGCGCACGCCGGAGGAGGAACGAGGCTCACGCCCGACTCATCTCTGCTTCCTGAGCACCTGAGACGCCCATGCAGAGCAGGCGTTGAACAAGCACTCCCTCGATGACAGACAAGGAGCGTCTGTCCCCCGAGAAGTGAGACTCTGGTCCAGGAGATGAGCGTGGGCAAACGCCCGCAGAAGAGGCACCCCAGTGGAGAGGAGACAGCAGGAGGGGTGCGGAGCAGAGGGACGGGCACGGGCAGGGCGTGGATGCGGGTCCTGTGCGCGCACGAGGGTCAGAGAGGTTGCGCTCAGTGAAAAGCTGGACCAAGCCACAGGACACGGGGCAGGGTCCCTGGGGACGGCGGGCACACAGAGAAGTCGGAGGCAGGCGCAGCCCCATCGCACCCCATCACGCCCGGAGCTGCCTCGCCTGGAGAACAAGGTGCTGACCGCAGGTCTGGGCCTCTCCCTGGCATCGGCATCCCCAGAGCCGGGCGCCCCGGCATGGGGGCTGGGAAGGTCATCATCAGGTTCACGCCCTCCGTCCGCAGGAAGCGTGTGTGAGCGCGACACACAGGGACCAGGCCCGGGGCATGCTGCGGGCCTGCGGGGGCCACTGGCACCAGGGCCCGAGGACCGACGCGGGACCCCGGGGGAGAGAGCGTCTCTGAAGAGCATGGCCGCCACCTCCGCCTCACCCCCCTGGAGGGCAGGGGTCCCCCTGCCCTGCCCCCAGCCAGTGCCACCAGGACACAGTCCACGCAGGCAGAGGGGCAGAGGGGGCAGTCCGGGGGAAGTCCTCTTTGTTAAAAACGGCTGCCCTCGCGAGACGGAACCGCCACTGCCGGTATCGTGCGTCGACTAAACTGGGGGGAAAGGAGCACTTCCTACTGCTTCCTTTTAACCAAATAATTCCATGAGAACTGGGAAACACAGCTATTCCACTGCCGCTGGATGGCCTTGGTCCGTGCAGAGTGGAGCCGGGGGGCCGGGGATCGTCGGCGGGACCTGGTCTTGTGCAACAGCGGGTGGATGGCGTCGCCTCTCGGGACAAGGCACAAGTCCCAGCCCAACACCGTGGGCCACTTCTGTCCACCTCGCCCACAAGGGTAATCAAGAGAAGGCCGAGCAGTGGTCATCTCTGCACCTGGCGGACATGCGGGCACCGGGGACCTTTGGGGCGAGAATCCTGTCTCGACAGAGTGCGGGTTGCACAGGTGTGCACCTACGTAAACACTTGGAACTGTCCAGGTAAGACTTGTCCTCCGTAAGCACGTCCTGTCCCCTGCACCTCAAAACAGTTCACTGGTTTCCAGTGGTTTGATCACATCACTTAAAAATCTAGTCACCGAGTGAGTCCAGGACCCCCCAGGCAGGCAGAGCCACAGAGGCCAGCTCCTGAAGGGGTGGCACGGCCCCAGGGCAGTGAGAGCAGTGCCCCATCCCTGAGCCTCTTCTGGGGGAGGCCTGGCCAGTCGGGACAGGCGTCACAAGCCCAAACTTGCACAGATGAAGACACTGAAAGTCACCCGGCGGTCCCAGCTGGCAAAGGATGGGACAGGACTTCACCCAGACATGCAGCATCCAACTCCTCGCACCCATCAATAAAAAGGCTGGTGCAGCGGAGGGTCGCTGTTCTGCCTGCAACACTCCTCTCCGATGGGGGCCTGGCCATTTGCTGTCCTCTCCCATTCTTGTGACACTATCTGTCCATCATGCCCTGGCCGCAGGGACAAGCACATAAAACAAGACGATGCTCACAGCGCCCCGCCTGTCTGCTGACACTGTGCCAGCTCGGGGGCTGAAATGCAATTCTGTGACAAACCCCAGGACGGAGGCCCTGGGCCACCAGCAGGAAAAGCCTGACGGCACGTGAACTTGGGCGGGGGCAGAGCAGAGGGGTGCTGGTGTCGCCCCTGGTTCTGTCCGTAGCTGAGGCAGACACCCGTTCCCCAGCCACCGCAGAGCTGACACACCGTGTGTGTGCTTACGCCGGTTACGGCTGGGCTTGCTTCCCTCGCACCCAGAGGACTGCTACCTCGCCCGGCCACCGGTGAAGCCGGGGCCAGCAGGAGCCTGGCTCCTTCAAGGACGCACACGGGAGCGACTTCGATCCCAGGGGCGGCGGCAGCCTGAGCGGAGTGATGGCGGCAAGCCGGTGCTTGATGCGCGGAAGCAAGTCTAGAGGCAATTAAGCCTATTTCAGAGTGGGTTTGGCAGGAGGTGCCAAATCGATAGATCCCTCCAGTCGTGCGTCCCTGCAGGTAAGGAATCAATCAGGCGAACGCTCCCAATCTGCCCCCGCTGAGCCGAGAGGCAAAGCTGTTTACCACTCGTGCCAAAAATAAATACATGAAGCCACCAATTAGTCAGCACCCTTTGCTTCTCTGGCAAAAGCTTTTTAGTTACTTCAGAGAGCCAGTGCCCCTGCATGGCCCTCCATTAAGGCACAGGCGTGCGGGGAGCCCGAGGGCGTGCTCGCAGCTGGGGCGGGGAGCGGCCTGGCCTGGTGGAAACCGGAGACCACGGGCGGCACCCTATGCCAGTGGGCCACCTTCTCTGAGCGGGGAACACAGGCACCCGCCACCAGGAGCCCAGTGAAGCCTCCGCTCTGCAGAAAACCCCGGCTCCACAGGGCGCCAGTGTGCCGCCAGCCGGGCTGACTCCGGGCCAGGCTCCTTGCCCCGGGCTGATTCCCCGACGCACCACCGGTTCCTGCGGTGCCAGCTGCGGCGAGCCCCGTCCCCGAAGGCTCAGCCGCCTCCGTCCGCGGCCCACGCCAGCCTGCGCACTGTCCGAGCGTGGCGCCAGCTCCCAGGTGAAAGGGCACACGCGGCCACCAGCCACTCACTCACCCATCCCCACCCGGACCGTTAGTCAGAGGGACCCTGTGCCAGTCCGCCTCACCCAAAAACCATCAGAAACCAGACGAATCTCCTCAACTAGGGCCAGTGAGGGCTTGACAGCGAAGCAGGTGAAGGACCAGGCCAGCTAGATGACCTGAGCCACGCCCACACAGGCTCACGGTGACACGTCCTGCTACGAAGCAGCCCCGAAGGCCAGACCATGGCTCCAGCCCACAGCCCCATCCAGCAGCAAGGCAGCGGGAACTCCATGGGACAGACACGGACCTCAGGACCCATGGACAATACATGGGACCAGCTGCTGGGGTGGACGCCACACCCCTCCTAGAAGCAGAACGACCAGCATGACAGAGGGAGCAGGTCGACCAGACAGGCCTTCCCACCGCTCCTGGACGCCAGGTGGTACGAGTGCCCCAAAGACTCTTCTCCTTATGCAAGCGGACAAAGAGAAGCGGGGAGGCAGAGCCATGCCTGGGCACAGGGCCCGGATGCTGGTCAGGAGGCCCCCAGGGGCTACAGCCCAAGGCCGGGAGGGGAGGGCCGACCCAAGGGGCCCTGGCCATTTGTGAGAATCGCCACCTCGGCCAGGTCGAGAAGGGTCTGGGACCTGCACACAGGACGAGACCTGGCAGAACTGGGAAGCCCCTGCCTCGAGCAGACACGTCCGGGCCCGACAGCACCCATGTGGACAGCGTGTCCAGCCCCGCCAGGGCGGAGGGAAAGCCAGTGGTGGCAGCTTCACACCCACGCCGCTCTCTGGAGTCAGCCCAGAGGGACGAGGAGCAGGGCAGGGGCACCCGGTGCCCTAAGGAAGAACAGTAGGCCACTTGTCCCAGGCCCAGGGCGGGACACACCAGGGCATGGCTGATGACGAAGGGGCCCTTGGCTGTGGAAGCCCCAAGCAGGGAATCGTGACAGTGATGAGGTAGTGACACAGGATGGAGAGCCATGAACTCCACTGAGCACTTCCTAAGAACGAGCCTGTGGGTCCTGAGCCTCCAACAACCCCAGGAAGTGCCAGGAGCACCACCTCTCAATGGGAGGGATGTCAGGGTCAAGCACAACACCAACATCTCTCAGTCGCAGACACCAAAGCTGGCTCCAGGCCCAGGGGTGAAGCTGGAAGCCTCTCTAGTCCTGGAGGTGCAGCCCCAGAGAGCAGGAGCAAGCTACCCTCTGTCCGAAACCCCTAGGGGCTGCAGGCAGAGCGGGGGGGCAGGGTGCCAGGGTGGGCCACGGAGGCGGGAACACGGGCAGGGGCAGGGATGAGAAGGGAGAGGCAGCAAGGCCGAGAGGGACGGGAGCAGAGTGTCACACCTCAGAAAAGGACACGAGGCAGCAAGGTCAGCCATCTCTGGCCATCATCCTCAGATGAGCCCCGGGCACACGGAGACAGGAAAGACAGGGACAGGCAGCGGTGAGCACGGACCCATCGTGGCCCTCCGTCCACCTGGCACACCCGCGATTGCCCAGAAAACGGGGCAGAAAACAGGTGGACAGGGTGACACCCAGCCATGGCCCAGCGGAGCCCATGAGTGAGAGCCACGCCCGGGCTGCCCTGTAACAGCCCTCGCTCCAACTACCAGCACGAGGTGTCCACCTGGGGACACTTCAGAACACCAGGCAACAACGGCCCCGGATACGTGACGGAGGCCTGGACCCCCGGGCCAAGGTCTCTAGCATGGCGCTGGAGCGACCCCTGTGCTCGCTGTCCCGGCCCCACCAAGGGAAGCACTCTCGACCGGCCAGGAGGTGCTGTGAGGTTTCCGGACGTTCCCGCACAGGAGACGGCGACTCACTAACCACTGCATCTGGACGGAGGGAAGGCATCTTCAGATGCCCAGAAGCTGAGCGACACAAGGCCTCCAGACACGCTGGGAGGCGGGGTCGATTCCCGCCGCAGTGTCCGGGGTCTTCCACTGGCAGCTCTTAAAATAAACTAAGGGGATAACAGCAAGAAAGAGTCCTGATATCTGTCCAGCCTTAGGATCTCCAGAAAACAGACGACCTGAAAAATCAGTCCAAAGCATCCGTTTCAAAGCGAGCCAGTACTCAGCTCCTCAGAAGTGGCCAATTAGCACCCAGCCCGCTGTCCCTCTGGCTGCTGACATTTGTGGTTCTGCAGATGAGAGAAGCCAGTGGCAGTTAGCCAGCCTCTTAAAAACGGAACGATGCGCGTGCGGCGCATCCCTCAAGACGACCTCCGGCCCAGGCAAGAGCAGCGACTGAGGACAGAAGATGGGGTGCAGGCCTGGCTGCCGCTTCCACGTAGACCATGGTGAGTCACTGCACTACCAGCCCCCAGGCACTCAACCTGGGGGCCCCTGAGGGGACAACCAGGGGTTGGACAGTACCAGATACTCGGACAGACCCCCTGGCTTCTGTGTGGATGCAGAGAGCCCGAGGACAGCGAAGGGTGGCCGGCAGGGACAGACCAGAACAGAGGTGTTCGGGAAGCAGCACCGCTGCGGTGGGCGGTGGAGCAGGCGACAGGCCCCGTGTGGGTCACGTGAGGGAGGGAGGGAGCAGGCATGGCGCTGCCCCCCTCCACCAGGGAGGACTCCTGAAGGAGAATGGAGCCAGTCTGGGAAGGGGCTGGGGACGAGGGCGCCCTGTCTACGACAGCACACCCACCAAAGCCCGCTCCTCTGGGGAGGTGCTTGCACGACAGGCCTCGTGCCAACTCCCATGGACCCGAGCTGAGACAAAGGCTCACTGGGGAGAGCACAGTCTGGAGGGTATGGGTCCTCACAAACCCCACTGCCCTCGGGGACATGCTGGCACTGGGAGTGGCGGTCAATACAGAGACAGACCACAGGCAGCCACGAAAGCACTGTGCACAGATTCGAAGCACTGGCTGCGTGGCCCTGGACGAGGGCCTTCAGCCTCAACCCCGAGAGTCGGGACGCCCCTCCCCGTCCCAGCACCGTCCGGGCACCTGCATCACTCGCCTGCCAGTTACTGACCGGCGACAGGCGCCTGGTGAGCGAAACGCGGGTTGAAGCACGCCCCCCACTGCCAGCAGCACGCCCGGGCTGCCCCAGCCCGCAAGCGCGTCGACGTGGTCGGGCCACAGAGCTGGCCAGCTCGTCTGCCACTGTTTGGGTAGGTGCCGAAGGACTCCCCAAGCCGTTCCTAAATCAGTTCGGTTCTCACGCAGCCAGAGGATGATCCGTTCTGCACACGCTCTTCACAGTTCTCTGGAGCCAGAATAAGCATTTCTCATCGCTGTAAGCAAACTGCTTCTGTCATCAGCTAGCTCAGCCGCTCCCTGGAGCCAGATGCCCCACACACCTCTCCCAACAGCCCTGCTTAAAAGCTGCCGTGGCCCAGGGGCCAGGCTGCTGTCTGAGCTGCAACACTGGTCACTCTCCCGCCTGCCGGCTGGGATGTGGAAGAGGACATGCCATCGTCAAGGACAGTGGCAGCCTGACCTCCAAAAGCAATCCGCTCATCAGAAAGGGTTTCACAGAAAGCAAAACTGTGAAGGGCGTTCCAAGAAAACGCCAGCTAAGAGCAGCTCTGAGTGACCTGCCGGGGAGCAACCGAGCTCTCCGACGGGGGCCACTTAATCAGGGTCCTTAACTGAGAGCCCGGCCCAGACGCCTCTCAGGCCACCTCTGCTACGTGGACAAGCTGGAAACAATGAAACGCAATTAACCTCTGTCACAGAGAGGCTGAGGGCTTGGCCTGGAGCCTCTATCATCACAAGGTCGGTGGCCAACAGGAGACCCGCGTGGTCACTCAACTCCTGGAGCCACCGGCTGGGCTGCCTGCCTGGCATTAAAGCCTCTCTGTCACCCAAACTCCGGGAATGAAAACGAGCAGCTGCTAGGGTACCCCCAGCCAGGTCCTCCTGGACCCCCGCGCCCTCAGGCCTCCACCCAGCCCGGTCCTCCTGGACCATCCACCATCGATCGCCCCAGGAGGCTACCGCTGCACCCTCCCACAAGCCAAACCCCACTCTCCTTCCCCATTGGCCCTCCTTCCGCGGACCGGTCAGGGGTACGTTTACTACGGGAAGCAAGGAGGGAGACCAGAAGAAGCCGGTGGAGGCTCGTCTCCTCTCAGCACTCAGTCGGACTCATCTCCGAGGGCGTGCTGTTCAGAGATGTCAGATCACAGCGGGAGAGGGCAGTACTGCCTGGCCCTGACCTGGGGCCAGAGCAGAGGCGGCCATTAACCCCACCCCCACCCGCTTCCAGAGGAGGGCCCTGCAGACAGCAAAGCTGGATCTGCGAGCGGGCAGCACTTGGGTCCTCCTTCTGAGCCCAGAGCCCGTGGGGACTCTGCTGGACAGCTGAACAGAGCAGGGCTGAGTGGCCTCTTCCCCGTGACAGGCCTGGAAGGACCTACACAGCAACGAGAGCCGGCGGAGACTCACAGCAGGTCCAGGGCAGGCCAGGGGCAGAGACAGGCCGGCAGCAGCCACGCCGGGCCCAAAAGGAGGAGGTCACTTGCCACAGGAGAAGGGCCAGATCCGACTCTGGAATCCTGAGTGTGTTTCAGCAGGAATGGAAAGATAAAAGGTTTCCCTCTGCAGGACGCCTGTGTGCTGCTTCCAAGAGCTCCATGAGCTCCCGTCGACACCCACTCACCACCTGCCGATGGCAAGGGTGCCCAGGAAAACCTGTTCTCAAGGTCAAGTGGTAAACAAACCCCCAGAACACGAACCCGCTAGATTTCCTCACACAGGGAGGGAAGCGGACACGGCAAGCCCATGCTCCCCGCGGTCTGCACGGGGACACACTCGTCTCCCTGACAAGAGGAAGACAAGCAGAGCGGACGCACAGCAGGACTGCGGCCCGCTCTGCCCGCCACCGGAGAGACAGATGCCGCTTCTGCACACGCGGACGAGGCAGTCCGCGGAAGCGCTGCAGAGGCCACGGGGGAGCTCAGGCTTCAGCCCCCACCTGGCTGACAGCCGTCCTGGGCTGGGGAGGTCGGGGGGTCCTGGGTGCGCCCACCGCCGTCACAGCGGTAGACAGGCGGGCGGCGCGGCTCCAGCTTGTCTTCTCAGAGGCTCAGGGCCCGCAGAGGAGGGAGGGAGCCCAGGGCATCTGACAGAAGAGCAGCGGCCACGAGGCCAAAGGATGCTGCCACGTCCTCGTGACTCTCTGTACCAAACCAGCCTCCCTCGTTAGCACGTGACCGCCATGGGGTACAACAGATGCTCCGCCCAAGGCCCAGGGACAGCGTGCGAGTCCTGCCGACGCCCCCTCCAGCAAGGCTCGGCCTCCAAGGCCAGGGCCCGGCCCCAGCTGTGAGAGCCAGGCTCAGCCCGCCCTCCAGGCAGACACACTGGCCTCTCCGGAAGCCCGCGGCTGCCCGGGGCTGCAAGCCTCTTCCCACAGCAGGCATCCAGGCACTGCAGAATGGACCGCAAGCTCCGCCAAGCTGACCTCGTCGAGGCCTGCTGGTGTCCACACGGCCAGCAGAGGCCGACTCACGAGGGGACGCAACAGGCACGGACACGCTAGATGAGCATCCAGGACCACCGTCCCTGGCTGCTCCCGTCCTCCCCCCAGCACCTGAGGATGCAGACGCCTGATGGTGCCTGCAAAGCCTGGGACCGAGAGAGGGCGTGGACACAGCCAGAGCACTGAGTGGCCAGGAAGGAGACAAAACTAAAACCGTCATGTGACCCATCGGGTGGCCAGCGCCGTGGCTTCAGAGCACTGCGCGGGGCGCCGGCCTGTTGGAGGCAGCGCTGTCTCGGGGGTACACCTGCTCGCTGGAGACTAACTTCCAAGGGTGTTTTGTGGTTGACACAAACAGATTATGGAGTAAATCACAAAAATGGATCGTAAAAAAATCATGAAACAGCCACCAAACGCTCCTGTGGGGCAGCTCTCCCAGCTGGCATGCCCCCGGGCTTGGTGGTGGCCAACCTGGGGAGGAGTCCACCAAGTCCGAGGCTGAGCTGTGCAGGTGGCGCTGGGTGCTGCCCACACTGGAGCCAATGCGTCCCTGGGGCCGGAGTGGACACAAGGTGAGCCGAAATGCACTGCGAACAGGGGCCCGAGCCCCTTACTCCCATGTGGGGCGGCTGCGCCGCAGACACAGGCCGCCCCCGGGGCCACAGCTGAGAAACGCTCGAGTCTGACCACGGCACTGGGAACTGAGACGCAGCTGTCTGCATGTGAACGGGACATCTGGGAAAGGAGCCTGGGGGCCCCGCGACCCTGGGGCACAGGCCTGGGCCGGAACAGGTCACCCCTCCCCAAACGCCACACTTTTCCAAACGCAAACTGGCATAGGTGTGCCTACCTCTCCTGCTGCACTCTGAGCTGCTGAAGGGGAAACAGGTTATTGGCTCCTACTGGGTCCCCCGCAGCTGGCGAAGTCACACAGCAGCTCATCGTGGGGCCGGAGAAGGAGGCTCCACAGCAGTCCTGGCCCAAATGTTTAAAAACGGAAGGGACAAGTGTTCTGAGAGCTAGCAAGGACTTTACGAGAGACCATGTTAAAAATGGTTTAAACATAATAAAATCTGTTATATTTATGGCAACAAAATACGGAAAGACAATAAAATTAGCAGAGCATACCAATGAAAGGAAGCTTAACATCCTTGGCTTTCCAACAGGAGCAGACAAGGAACAGTCGCGACTGTTAAATTGAAAGGAGTTTAAACCAATTTAAAATTCAAAGTTCCACTTCTTCCCCGCTGAGCACGGTCCCTGGGGACTCTGTGAAGAGCATGGAGAGCTGTGCTGCCCCCAGCTCGGCTCACGCAGGGAGGCCTGAAATATTCACGACTGCCTGGCAGCCCAGGTGCGTCCCCTCCCGTCCTCCTTCCTGCCCCTCCTCCAGGGGCTTCCTTTACTGTGACTCCAATCTCCCGACCCCACCTCAGTACCGCACCCGAGAGCTGCGTGGCATGTCCCAAGGAAAGTTAAGTGGCAGTCACAGAAGCCCCACGACCCCCGCCTGCACCGGCCGGAGGGGCTGACCGTGCACACCCAGAACCCCACTTGGGACCAGTGCCCACAACGCTGGGAGAGTCAAGCGTCCTCACGGCGGCTGGTGGAGATGTGTGCCCACGGCCACATGAGCTGGGACACACAGCTCCTGACCCTTGTCCCTGCCCCCCTCACGTCTCCATGCTGCCTGGAAGATCAGACAGACACGAAGGAAGGACAAGCCCGCCTGCACCTGCCTCGAGGGGCTGACTGCTGGGGAGGCCCTTTCTCTGGGCCCGTCCCACCTGGCTGCTGTTTGTTTGTTTTAAATCAACGGGCGTTACTTTTCAGAGCAGTTTTAGGTTCATGGAAAACTGAACAGAAATGACAGTTCCCATATACCTCCCATCCAGTTCCGCGCTTACCAACATCCTGCACCAGTGCGGCACATTTGCACAACTGACAACCCAACGTGGGCACATGATTATTAACCGAAGTCCACAATTTACATTAAGGTTCACTTTTTGCCACTGTACATTCTACCGGTTTTGACAAATGTGTAATGCTACGCACCCATCATCACTGTGCCCTACAGAATAGTTTCACTGCCCAAAAACCCTGTGAGCCACCTGTTCATCCCGCCCCCTCCCTTAACCCGTTACCCACGATCTTTCAACGGCCTGCATACTTTTCCCTCTTCCTGAATGTCACACACTTGGAATCATACAGTGTGTTGCCTTCTCAGATCGGCTCCTTTCACTTAATAACATGCGTGTGAGGTCCCCCTGTGTCTTTTCAGAACTCGATGGCTCATCTCTCTTTATCACTAATAGCCCGTCATCTGGATGGACCATCCTCCTGAAGGGCAGTCACCCACTGCATGAAGGGCATCTTGGCTGCCTCCAAGTTCTGGCAATCATGAATAAAGCCAACAAAACAGCCACATGCGGGTTTTTGTGTGGACAGAAGTTCTCACATCTTTGGGGTAAAATACCAAGGAACGTGATTACCGGATCGTGTGGCAAGACTAAGTTGAGTTTTGTAAGAAACCGCCAAGCCGTCTTCCACCGTGGCTGCACCACGTTGCGTCCCCACCAGTCTCACCGGCGCTGGGTGTCGTCAGGGTCCGGATTTTGGCCGCTCGGATAGGTCTGTAGTGGTGTCTTGTTGTTTTAGTTTGCATTTTCCTGATGACATACGACAGAGCATTTTTCATATAGTCATCTGCCACCAGGGTTATCTTCCTTGGTGAGGGGTCTGTTTGGATGCTTGGCCCATCTTTTAATCGGATTGTTTTTTCACTGCTGAATTTTAAGAGTTCTTCATATATTCTGGAGACAAGCCCTTTATCGGACATGTGCTGTGCGAACATTTCCTCCCAGTCCGTGGTCTGCCTTTTCGTTCCCGTAACAGTATCTTTCACAGAGCAACAGTCTGTGGCTTTAGTGAAGTCCAGCCTGTCAACTTTCTTTCACGCACTGTGCTTCTGACGTTGTGTCTAGAGCCGCGGCCGAGCGCAAGTCCGCGGGACCTGCGCTCCCTCCCAGGGCTCTGCAGGTCTGAGCTGGTGTTTGCGGAGAGCACCATACCTGCCTGGGCGCATCCCGTCTGTCTGCCACGCACGTGGGCATCCAGCTGCCCCAGCACCGTCCGTGGGGCAGAGCATCTCTGCTCCACCGTGCTGTCCCGGCTCTTCTGTTTGAGATCAGCTGACTATGGTTATGGGGGTTGTTTCTGGACTCGCTTTTCTGTTCCACTGATGTTTGTGTTTTTTCCACAAATACTGCACTGTCTTGATTACTGCACCTTTATAATTAACTTCTGAAGTACAGTAATGGCAATCATCCAGGTCTGTTCTTCTCTTTCAATACTGTGGTAGCTATTCTGGGTCTCATGCTTCTTATATAAGCTTTAGAACCGATTTGTCAATATCCAAAAAAAAAATAACTTGCTGGGATTTTAACTCAGATTGCACTGAATCTATAGACGAGATAAGAAAAACTAATATGTTAACAATTCTGAGTCTTCTTATCAAAGAACATGGAATACCTCTGCATTTATTTAGATCTTCTATGTTGCTTTTATCAGAGTTTTGTAGTTTTCCTCATATAAATCTTGAACGTGTTTTCTTAGATATATACTTTAGTGTTTCTTTTTGATTTTTCGTTGTTTAGGATCCTTTTTTGGTGCTAATGTAAATGGTGTTATGTTTTTATCTCAAATTCCAGTTGTTCATTGCTGATGTGTATAGGAAAGTGATCGATTAGTACATATTAACTTTGGGTCCTACAACCCTGCTATAATCACTTATTAGTCTAAGAGTTTTCTGGTTAATTTTCTGAAATTTTCTATGCAAACAATCATGTCAACTGCAAACAAACACAGCTTTACTTTTTCCTTCCCTCTGTACACATCTTGTTCCCTTTTCTTGTCTTATCGCATTAGCTAAAACTTCCAAGACAAAGTTAAATTGAATGTCCTTGGCCTGTTCCTGATTTTGGCAGGAAAGCATCTGTTTCTTACTTAAATGAAAGATGGAAATTTGACAACAAGAAATCAGCTTCTTTATCACAAGAAAAAGATCTGCCCATTTAAACATCACCAGTCACCACAGAGCCCAAGTGAGCCCGGCAGCTTTGTCTGTGGGGAGGCCCCACCCTCCCAGGGGCCCTAGGCTCTCAGAGCACAGGGCAGCCCCACCGCACCCCGGAGAGCACTGTAAGGCGCTGGAGTTCTTAACGTCACCTGAAAGCCCAGCAGGCCTCCCGCGCCTACTGTTCAAAACAAGAACACCTGAAGGGAACCCAGCTCTGATGCTGCACGTGGAGACATCCCCCCTCATCCACCTCCCGCCACGTGGCAAAAGGGGCCTGTTCTCTGAGACGTGACTAACACCTTCCCAAAAAACCCCAAACTCGGGAAATCTTCCCAGACGACTGGTGTTCTTGAATTTCAAATGGAGAAACATTACAAGGTGCCCTCTACTCAAACCAGGATTTCAAAGAGATGCCATGGCAACGCTACAGAAGGTGTCACAGAACAGTTAGCACTTGCTCCTCCTTCCACAAAGGGGAATTCTGAGCACCGAACGCACTGCGAGGAGCCACATGGTGCTGCGGGACGAGGAGGCCCTTCGGGGATCTTCCGACTACAGATCTGTGTGAGGCCAGAATTTCCTCACACGCTTCAACCACCGAGCACATCACAGCCGAGCGAAAGCAGAAGCAGGTATAAGAATCAGCTATCTCCCACTTAACAGACGTTAACGAGATACGCAAAAATGTAAAACAATGTCATTCTCTCCAATCTTGATTTAGGAAATACATTTGCCATAAATATATTTTCTATTAAAAAGTTCTTTCAACGAAATTACAAGTTGTAAATAGTTTTAAACTTGTTTTAATTTTCAAAAGTGGTGAATATTGATTGATATGACTCCTACAAACAACAGCTCTTTGTTTTCAATCATCTTTTAGTGTAAAGGGGTCCCGAGGGTGTTTAACGAGTTTAGGAGGTTGAGAGTCCAAACTCTGGCAGACAACGTGCTGAATTCCCATCAGCCATCTCATAAAGACCACGCGTGTGCTCACCGGGAACACCAGTGGGAAGTGTGCGGACGACACGGCAAAATGCGCGAAGCAGAGAATCCCGAGTCCGCCTCTCTGGAGGCGACTCCCGGGATGCGTCTTCGGGATGCTTTCCTCCATGTCACTGGCGAGCAGCCGCCAGGAGCCTGTCGATCTGGCACTGGGGAAGCGTGGCCGAGAGGGGGACCTGAGACGACCACAACCACGTGCCCTGCCCCCTGGGCACCTGCTCCACGTGGGCTGACCTCCAGACGGCCCGGGAGAGCTGGCGGTACACCTTTGCTATGGTTGAGAAGACACTGAGAGAGAAGTGGAGAGCAGCGCCACCACGGGACCCGCTCACTGGATGACAGCTCCGTGGCTCCAGGAACATCCGCCACCTTGTCCTCCACCCTCATTGAGCAGGCGGCACCGGCCTGGCATCCCAGTGGAGAGCGGCAGAGGTCTCAGGACCTGAGGGAACAGAAGGGTCTGAAGCTGGGACACCATGCCTCGGTCTCCTCCCCAGGTGCATGGCCCAACCTCCGCAGACGGCATGAGGCCTGGGAGCGGCGCAGGCACGCAGCGAGGCGACACTCCCCACGCCCCAGCAGCGCCCCGTGTGGCTGCGGCCTGAACTCTGCTCATGGGGTGCGCCAGCCCAGGAGCCCTTGTTCCCACCACGGAGCCAGCGTCCTTTGAAAAGGTCCCCTAGTCTGGCTCAGGGCTGTCATCTCGCACAGCGGCAGTCACAGCTCCCCACTCCTCATGTGGGGGAGCACCCACAGCCAGTCAGCCCACGGGACAGCCCGCCCTCCCCCAAGTCCACTGGTCTCGAGCCCACAGCTCGCTGTGGAAGGTGTGTCCAAGTGTCTCCTCCCCACTGCATGCAGCCCACACTGCAGACGCCCCTGACCCTGGAGCCTACCCTGGTCCCTGTCTCTGAGCCCTGAGTGTGAGGAGAAGCAACAAAAGTGCTGGGAGAAACTGTCATTCAAATGCTGCCAGAGGCTGAGCTGGGCAAAGGACACATCCTGAGAATCCCCACCAGCCACAAGAAGAAACTGGACCAGAGACCTCGACCCAAGGTGTCCCAGTGTGTGCAGTGTGAGGGTCGCCAAGCAGAGAGCAAACGCCTGCAGCGGGCAGCACAATTCCCACACCTGGGTCCAAGACATCCCGGCACCTGGAGAAGGCCAGCCCACCACGTGGCCAGCTGACCACCCTGATGGTACCTGGGTTCTCCCATAGGAGGCCTCCTGGCAGGCCTGGGAAAGGTCCAGCCACCTCCAAAACCAGAGACCTGTCCACCTGAGATCTGCCAAGAGGAAAACGGGGCCATGGTCCCCAGCACACGATGGAAGGCAGGGTCCCAGCACGGAGAAACCCAGAAGGGCGACAGGCCTCTGGGCCACCCAGCCCAGTGTCCACAGCCAAGGGATGGCTACATGAACCATGGGACGCACTGGCTCCCGGAGAAATCTCCCTGCAGCTGCCGGCTACAGAACTAACTACTCAGAAATTGGCTTCATTTGGGGAATGTTTTTTTTCCTAGGGTTTGAATAAAACAGGGAGTTTTGCATCATATCCACTTCCACATCCCTTAACAATAAAAACTTACTTAAAAGGCCCATGAATATGTAAATGCCGTTTTAAATATGGAAATGCAAAACATGCAAGAAAACAGTCTGGGTGTGAAATATTAACGGCATCTCATCCTGCTGCAGAGGCCGCAAGAGCGGCTGCAGTGGCAGGCTCTGCAAGAGGAGCAGGGCCTGCGCCCAGAGCCCCGCGGGCAGGCAAGGCCCAACCTCGGCCACGTCCTGCCCGCCGCCACCTCCTGGCCACCTCCGCTCCTGTCACTGTCCCCTCCAGAGCCACGGGGACCTAATCTGGTGTCCTTGCCAGTGCAACCTCAGACACTGGGCCAGCTGCCCAGGCCAGGGCGGAATGCAGTGGAGGGGCCCCAGAGTGACAGCTCAGTCCCTCCTCCCCCAAGCCAGGGTCAGGCGAGCCCAGCGAGGATGGACTGCGTCTCCAGGTAACAGAGCGGACAAGCGTCACAGGCTCCGAAGCGTCAGGCACCGGGTGCAGGGACACCCACTGGGGCAGGGCGAACGTCCACGTGCACCCCCAAGCCCCCCTCCACACGGGCTCGGGGGGAGGGCCACTCCGTGCGCGGGGCACAGGCCCGCCTGGAGCTGCGCCTCCACGGTGCACGGCCCTGGCCTGGGCCAGGCCTTCCCGCCAGCGCCGCAGGGCACACCCGCCCCGTCCCAGCCACGCCAGGCACTGCCACGGGTGCGCTGGGCCCAGACTTCCCGCTGGGCCCCAGGGCGACCGCATTCTCTCAGGGACGAGGGGAGCTCGTGGACAGAAGCCAGACAGCTGCAGTCCAGAGAATGACAGCGACTCCAGCAGGTCCCGTGGCCACAGTGGGGAGGCCAGCCGGGCAGCGCAGGGCCCGTCCGCAGGGTCTCAGCTACACAGACTGAGGAGCAACTGGAGAACCCAGAAACCGCTACTCAACGAGAGGAGAAAGATTCCCAGAGAAGCCCCTGGGGAGACGGCCGCCCCCATCATTCCACCCCACACACACACATGCACGCACGCCGCACGCGCGCTCTGCAATCAGACAGCAAACTCCCAGGCCGGGCCGGCACTCCCCAGGGCGGCACCGAGCAGGACGCACGGCTGCGAGTGCTGACGGCGCCACCTCCCGT